>BMAW01070518.1:351452-380154 GCA_019974015.1 Nephila pilipes | reverse complement strand
ACCTAAGTATTTTGGTTAAAAACCTCAAACTTTTATAAATTAATATTTTTCAGTTCGAAAAATTATTTTTATACCTTTTAGTTCATTTTGAAATAAAAGCTTGATTTTTTTTTTTAAAAAAATTTAATTATATTTATTATATGGAATTCTTTTTGAAAATTAAGCATTTAAATTTATTAGCAACAGTAATTATATAAATAGTGTGCCTCCAAAATTAATTATAAAACAAATTACTGCATATAAAAATTTTAAACTCTTTTGGTTTGCTGAATTGGCTCATTAACTAAAAAATGCTCATGCATTACTAATGCTCTATAATAAGAAAAACTTTTTACTATCAATTTAACCTTTTAAAGTTTTACTATGCACATACTTTTCATTTGACTTTTAAATAATTCTGATGTAATCATACATTTAAATTTTCCAGGAATAGTAATTATACAAATAACTAGGATTTAAGTCTTTTTTAAAAAAAAATGCTAAATAAAATATTACTTATAAAATATTTGAGAATACTTCAACCATAAACGATCTCAGTAGCAAATAGAAAAAAAGGTATTGTAAAATAGGAAATAATTGTTCCTTTAGATAAAACAGTAATTCCTATCTTTTCAAATATATTGAGGTCGTGGTCGTCTAGTGGTCATGGTATCGATAATGGTCACTCTCATTGTTTCCATCGAGTCGTAGGCTCGAATAATGATGCCACTAAAGGTCCACAGTATAGCGTAGCTGATGCTCGTTGAGGGGTGTCGAACATCAAAATCTTCAAAAAAAACGATATGTGGGGTTTTTTTTTCTTTTCATTATCAAATTGTATAGATTTCCACCTTTCCAAAGATACCTTAATTTTATCTCTACGATAATTAGAAGCTTCAAAAACTTAGTTTTAAATAATCATTGAAAAAGGGCCACGTCCCTTTAAAGGGCAAAAATTGTAGACAATGCACTTTAATTTTGGACGATGGTTCAATGTGCGACTCTAAATTAATTTTTTTTAACTTTCATTATAATCTGAGCCTTCCTTTTTTACATTAGCTCATGAGAAGTTTCACTGTATCTGACGGATAGATATTTGTTTTTACTTGCATAAGCACGTTTTTAGATCGACAACGAGTTTGTTCTTTTTAGTTAATGTTTGCATTAAAACATATAGCTAAAGTATTCTAGGTATTTGTTATTTTCAAGCAATTTCATCATGCTTAGATCAAAGACAAGAGTGTTTAAGAAGAAGAAAGGACATTTTAACGAAAACAGATGTGAAAAAGTGATTCAATCTAATGATTCATCCACAAGAAATTGTGATGTTGGAGCAAACCATTCCAAAAAGGAAATAAATGTACGTGCGAGTGAAAGGAAAGTGAAAAATATGGATACATCATATTCGAATAATGCTTACTTTGGTTTCAGAAACGTTATTATGGATATCAATCTTTTAGCCTGTGCATTTTTTGAAGTTGTGAAATGTTTAAACTGCAGTAAACCAGGACATAGATTGTTACTACATGAGAAAACTGTAGTGAAGCTTTTCAATTTGATTTAGAATATCCTTCCTATAAATATAAATATACTTTCTTCAATCCAAAGCAGTGGGACAAAAATTATGAAGTAAATAATAGATTAGTTAATGCCATGCGATGCATAGGGAAAGGGGCTGAATCAACATTAATGTTTTGCGATGTTATGAATCCCCCACCTCTTCTACAAAATTTTCAAAATGTAATAATACTTTACCACAAACAACTAGAGAAACTTATGAAGAGAGTATGGCAGAAACTGTTGGTGAAGCAGTTGTTGAAAATGACGGAGATAGAGACAATGCTGTTGCGGTTGATGGTAGTTGGCAGATGCGAGGCTTTTCTTCGAAGAATGGTGCAATGATCGTTGCAAATGTAGATACTGCAAAGTAATTTATGTCGAAATATTATCAAAACATAGCATTTGTCTCAGCAAAATTAACCACCTTCAAAAACTGCAAAAGAAATTTTGATTGTTATAGTGGTAAAATGGAGGTGAGGAAGCTCTATCAATTTTTCGCCGTTCTGAATCGAAGAACTACGTTCTATACACAAAATACTTAGAAGATAGAGACTCGAAGGCGTATGATTCCATTTTTGAGAACAATGTTTATGGGGACCAGAGTTCAGTGATCAAACTAGAATGTCTTAGACATATAATGAAGAGAATGGGGACACGTTTTTGACTCTGGAATGCAAAGATGAGAGGCGTAAAGCATTAGACGGAAAATCTATGTCTGGAAAAAATAGGCTGACAGAGGTAGAAATTGACCGTCTGCAAACCTATTACGGTCTTGCCATACAGAGAAATATGTCCAGTGTAAAAGATATAAGACAAGCTGTGTGAGCAATATTTTTACACAAACTGTCTACTGATGAAAAACCTCAGCATGTATTTTGGCCATCAGATACCGATACTTGGAACAAGTTTAAGAAAGCAGAATTAAGTAGGGGAAAAAAAGTTAACCTGTTGTTATTGTGGAGGCTGTGAGACCCATTTTTAGGGGTTTGTTCAATCCAGAACTATTGAAAAAGTGTTTGCATGGTTGTACCCAAAACTCAAATGAGAGTATAAATAACGTGATATGGTCTCATGTACCAAAGAAAACATTTGTACATATAGAAGCCCTCTCTTTAAGCACATATGATGATATGTTATTTGAAATCTTCAAACAATTTCTTCAGTATACTAAAATCGTTTTAACAGAAAAAAAAATGTTTTTATTCTAATAATACCTGAATTAAAAACACAGCAGTTTTTTAAGGTAAATGTTTCCAATTTTGTTTACCGTGAAGCTTACAATTAAATAGTAACTGTTTTTAAAATAAGAAAGTTGTCTCTTTTTCAGACAGTTCTTTGAAAATAGATTTCAAGATTTAACTCAATTTCTAAAGGAAATGTTTTAGATGTAGTTCTTCAAGGGAAAAATATTGTTCAGGGTATTCTTCGAGACCGGCGGTTTTCGTTGAGTCCTGGATTCGAGCCTTGACGCCATTAAAGATTCACCGTGTAGCCGATGCTGATGCACGTTAAATCTGTCGAAGCCCAAAGTCCTCCGTTTGGAGTGGTGGGGAAGTTAAGAGAGGGGGTGTCAGCTCCGATGTTATCATCGTCACTTGACCGAAGTTCAAAATTATGAGGTCCGTCGCCAATAGCCCTCGTTAGCTTCTAGCACGACGTTAATAAAACCAAACCAAACCAAATCAGAATATTCTTTCGAAATGTTCGTTTAAAATCAAATTTTTGTCAGTTACTCACGTTCTGCCTAAGCGTAAGTGTATTACAATTTGTGAACCACTGGTTTCACAAGGACTTTGGTCTTTTAGTAATGGAACTTCCCACGAGAAAGCTTCTATTTAGTGCATGTAATTGATTATTTTAATTTTAATAAGGTAGAAGGTCAGCGATCATCCATTTTGACGGGGCAAAATTCTATTTAATACATTTGGTGTTATTTGATTGATTTTGTAAATGCATAATGCATAATTTCGATAATTTTTAAATATATTATTTATGGTCTGTTAAATGCTTGACGTTGGGCTATTCACTGTTATCTCTTCACTAATCTTACCAACTTTTTGTAATTTTAATTGCGTAAAATTCCACCTCCTTTCCAATAAAAGGAAACGTGGTATAGGCAAATTAGATGAAAGTAAGAAGTGTGATGAATTGAATTGAGGGTAGTGATATATAAACGAAATAGAATTGAAAGGGTAGTACGTAGTCGTTAGAATTTAGCATCCTGGAAATTTGAATGAATTGCAGTAGATATTCTGTGATTAAAAGTGATTTCTAGGTTAGAGTAAATGTTAAAAGGAGTCGCACCTGCAGTATTCGAGAAGTGCCCACTCAACACGGGGGAGTTGGTAAGCTAGAACTTTGTTTAGTTCCAAACGAATGTACGGTATTTGTATTTTTCTGACGTCACTTCAACAGGAATTTTGACCTTATTGACCATTTAACTAAACTTTAAAATATCTGTAGAGTTTAATAATGAAGAGAGAGGCGTGTTATAATTGGATTTCATCAGATGAAAGTCTGCGATATAGGGACACTCAGAAACACAGTTGTTTGATGAAGACACTGCAAAGATAGTTAAGTCTCCCGTTCCTTGTTGAAACTCTTACTCGATCAGAGGCTCTTTGATGATTGTACTTTTAATGGAACAGTTCAAGTTCTGGACTTCATTATAATCAATATATACCTATTTCAAATATTTCATTCTAAATCATTAATAAATATGTAAAGTATTTCTTAAACTGACCACGAAAATATATTATATTTAAATCAATTTAAGAGTCTGCGGTGCCCTAGTGGTCATGACCGTGGATTCGCTACCAGCTTTGTTTGTATCGAGTAGTCGGTTCGAACCTTGAAGCCACTTTAGACCCCCGTGTAGCGGAGACCACGGTAGCTTAGTAGTCAAGATTTCGGATTCGTGGCCGGTGAATTTCGTTCAGTCGCGGGTTCGATCCTTGGCTGCCAAAGATCCGCCGTGTAGCCGGGGCTGATGCACGTTAAATCTGTTGGGGCCCAAAGTCCTCATGTTGATGTGGTGTGGATGTTAGGAGAGGGGGGTGCTAGCTCAGGTGTCGTCCTCGTCACTTGACCGTTGTTCAAAATTACGAGGTCCGTCGCCAATAGCCCTCGTGTTGCTTCTTGTGCGACGTTAATAAAAACTAAACTAAACCCACCGTGTAGCGAGGCTGATGCACTTTAAATCTGATGGAAGTCCCATGTCCTCCAGTTGGTGTGGTGTTAAAGCTTGGATAAAGAGGCGTAAGTTCATGTGTCGTCCTCGTCACTTGATCGTAGTTCAAAATTACGAGAGACCCGTATGGTGACCGGGAACGACAGAATAGTCCCACTGTAGCTCATGCATGTCGTAAGATGCGACTAAAATGGGTTTCCAGCGTCTGAGGGTGTAGCCAGGCACCCTGCCCCTGGGGATTATATCAGGGGACCTCAGAGGCTTGTTTTCTTTGGATATGTACATATTTTTTATATATATATTTTCTTTGGATATTTACATATTTTGTATGGGCATCATGACTCCGAAGCACCCTAGTGATCTTTTCTTTCCTATGGGGTTTACTGTCTTTCATAAACACGGTGACTCGCCCCCAGGTTAAACTAGCGATCCTTTTCTATTTTCAACCCTTTTTCTTGTCAAACAATTTGTGTCTTTTCTTCAATTTCCTCTCGTCTAGACCACAGTTAAATCTTGTTTGGTGCAGTATAGCCATATCTGGCTCTTGCGTCAATAAAACTTCACTATCATCATCATCAAAATTATGAGGTCCATCTCCCAATAGTACTAGTGTTGCTTCTCAGTGTGACGTTAATAAACAATAAGAAAATCACTATAAAATTTTAATTGTTCTTCAAACATATTTTTCATTTCAGGTCATTCCATTGGTCATTCCTGTGGCGCTGAAGAGTTCGCATGCGGTAACACGACGCGCTGTATTGAACGTAGTTTGCATTGCGACGGAATTAAGCATTGTGATGAAGGCGAAGATGAAGAGGGATGTGGTGAGTTTGTTAATATTTTACCTGATGTATATATCTTAGATTTATCTGACACATCTATATCGATTGGCGTCTTAGGTACCTTATGTACCTGAAAAATTTATTATATATAGATGAAAGCCAGTAACAGCGATTGAGAATAAGAAGTGGGGGGATTGGTAAAAAAAATAGTAGGTTTTGGGAGTACACAAAAAGTGGACACACATACGCACAAAATTTAAAAATTAAGCTACAAAATGGAATATCTGAGCGAATTTGAGCAGCGAAGTAAAAGTTGATAGTTTATACCGACTTTTCTGTGGTTTAGTTTCAATACTGGTACTACTTCTTTTTTAAATTTTGATTAGTACTGTACAATATAATTTTTATCAAAGGAACGATATGACGCATGTATATTACAATTAAACATAAGTATTTCAAAAAATCGAAAGTAATTAATGATAATTTCATTACAAAATTATGACTTGTTCAAAATAAACATAAAAAATAATAATAATTTGTCGCATTTACTAGAGACTTTGCTCTATACCACATCACACAACAAAATTGGCAAGGAAAAACGAAAAAGTAACTTTGCAATACAATACGATTATCAGCCGCCTTTGTATTAGATTATCGAAATTTATGCTCCAATCTTGATTTTGTCGCTTTTGTCATAAATTTCTTTTAATTGTTTGTAATAAATCAAAAAATTTCTAGCAATTACGTAACAAGTGCCTTTAAAGGAATAAAAATGGAGATCAAGTGGCATTTTTTTCTCCTTTACAAAGTGTATGGTCAAATAATTTCATTTTGTTTTCAGAGAAGTCATGCTATAAACGTAAACAGTAATGTTACAAATAGTTTAATTATGCTCAAGTGGTTATCAAAAATTAATTTATGGTGATAGATTTAAGTTAACTCACAGACTAAATTTTATTTATTTATTTAGTGCTGGTAAAAAAAATGGAGAGTTCTTTGCTGATTCTATACACGTGTTATTTGAGAATTCAATACATAGAACGTTCAAAAATTGAATTTAAAAATTATAAACAAACGTGTCGCACCATAAAGAAAAATATCTGTATTTGCGTTTCCTCAAAATTTGGCTCTTAAAAATTCTAGTACACTTTCCTCAAAATCTACTTTATCTATAATACTGATAATTTCCACATTATAAAAAGAGACTATTTTCTCTACAGTGGACATAACTTTTTTCTAATAAACGCTCACTAATTTGGAATATTGCACAATATTCATAAATAAAATTATGTTTAATTTAAATCCATAATATTTAATTTTTAAAAATTGCCTTTAATTTAATTTTTAAAATTATAATTTTGTGTTCAGGATATAAGATATTATGCTTATATATTCTCTGCAATTTTTCAAAGCTATGAATGTAGTAAATATTATGTATGATGTATCTAAAATTAAGTGCACGTCTTGCAACTGTAAAATATAGCTATTGATTACTTGCTCAGACATGATTATTCATGCCTATAAATGTGATTTTCTTTACATGAATTAATACACAAATATACAGATATCTCAATTTTAAAACATGATTTCCTGTGCTTTTCATTTAAAAAAGGTGAAGTTTACTTAAACTTGACGAATAATGATCCTTTTTCCTTCCCAATATTGTCTCAGGTGTCTTAAGAATTGAAATTCTACATTTTTTTAGTTTTTCTTCTTCAAGTATTGCATCTTTTAGGTTTTTTTTAGGCTCTCACAACGAACAAACTCCGCTGAAATACTCTGCACTTCCAGGGCAGGCTCCAACAATTCCCGGCAGATACTCGCTGCTTTTTCGCAAATTCACCCGGCACATTTCACTTCGAAATGCCGATAGCTTCCAGTTGATTTCCAGATCGATCTCCACAACAGAGACTCCAAAGACCGACTAATTTCCCTCTATCAGACTCACAGCGTATTTATACCTCTTTCAGCCAGGCATGACGTCACACCGAAAATTCACGAAATGTCTGTAATTTTCTTCTCAATCGATATTTCGCCTAGCACATTCCATAACATTCGGATAATTTCTATTTGTCGCCAAATCCGTCACCAAGTTCAAGGGATCATTGCTTTAACTTCCCTTTGCAGACTCCATATATCTGTAAATGTTCACCCGTGTGTTGACCGGGTGTGATAGAATAGTCCCACTGTAGCTTATGCATGTTGTAAGAGGCGACTGAAATAAGTACCCAGCGCCTAAGGATACAGCTAGGCACCCTGCCCCTAGGAATTATATCAGGGGACCTCAGGGGTTAGCCTTCTTTAGTTAGGTTTGGATATCATGACTCCGAGGTACCCTAGTGATCTTTTTCCTTTTCCATGGTTTTTCCGGTCTTTGGTAAACACTGGTGACGCGCCCCCGGAATACTCAAGCAATCTTTTCTATTTTTGTCCTTTTTCAATTTTTCTCTCACGTCTAGATCACAGTTACATCTTGTTTGGAGCAGCATAGCCACATCTGGCTCTTGCGCCAATAATCTTCACTTTCACTCACTCTTACTCTGTACATGTTTCTTTTCCTTCACAAGAGAACAGCTGCCGGGAAGCCACATCTCTTGTTCGTTTCAGTCAGTCGAAATTATACCATAATTAGTAGATGCTATTGCACTTTATTTTATTTGGTAGTTGATCCTGACTCACATATGCTGAATCTATTCAGTTTAGATATTAAGTAAATTTAAATCACAATTTAGTTTTAAATTAAATTACTTCGTCTTGTTTCCCTTCTTACTTCTGGTTATCTTTTATTCTCTCAAGTATAGGCCTTGTTTTTGTTATATTTCTCAAGCTGAGAGGTTTCATAATTAATTTTGTTGAATGTGAAAAAAAAAGCTATTTAGTTCTTATTCTGCTTTGATTTCTGGACACACTACAGTTAACCAAAGTAACAACTTAGGGCTCTATAGTCATTATTGCTTCTATTCCAAAAATGATTCAAAGAAGCCAATTCAAATAACCTTATAGGAAAAATGGAAACTAGACGATTTCTAGATCTATTAATTAAAAGATAAAATTGTTCTTCTCTCGCATCAGGAAATAACTAAATTCATGAATCCTTGCATTTCCTTTCACTATCCTGGTATTTCAAAATGAATGCAGCATGATACTAATTGTATTTTTAGCATACAAATCGATTATGTAACAACAGTGACATTCATAGAATCATCTAAGTACTTAAAAGGTATTAGCTTTTAATTAATCCATCCTACATTGAGATTAAGCTCTCAACATATTTAGTATTAAACTGATAATTGTAGCATTAAATGAGATAATATCCAACATAAACGTTGTCAGTAATTATTAGTATCTAAATCTAAGAGCTTCAGCACACATTCCTCATTAATGATTTTTGATATATCAACACAAAAAAATTAATAATGCGGAAATTGATTGAAAACTAATTTATGATTAAGTGGGAAATTCAAATTATGAAATATACAAGATGGCATCATACAATTTTAATTATTACTAAGAAATAACCAAGTCTTCCGGATAAAATTTATTCTTCATTTTAATTAATCCTTATGTACGTAATGTTGTAAATTACAGCTTTTTCTGCTGATTTGTTTGATTTCAAGAAGTAATAGAGATTGAAGTAACACTCATGAAGTTTAAATTAGTATCTGGGGGTTTCTCGTGAAGTCTTAATTGTTACTATAATTAGTCGAAATATAAACTTAATTTTTTTTTGTTATTCTTAAGACTTCTCTACATAGTCTCCATCCAGAGTTATACATTTCTTCCAGCATTTCTTGTTTTTTTTTTTTTTTCGAAGCTCCTCACTGTAGAGCTCAGCAAATTGGATTCTTCTCCATACTGCGGGTTGTTTTATCAACGTCTTCTTATAACCAAACAAATCAGCATTAATAGCTGTAATTTATAATATTATGTACATAAAAATCAATTAATATGTGGAGCAAATTTTATTCAAATATCTCTATTATTTCTTGGTAATTAAAACGTTACGTTACCCCCTCGTATAAACACATTTCTAAGAATAAGTATTACAAAAATGTAAGCTTATTATGGGCTAATAAAAAATATAGAAAAATAAAGCACTTCAAATGTTTTCCAAATTTTAATAAACTGAGAGATTTCTATTGAATTAAGAGCATTAAAATATTTAAATAATACTTCATAACATTCAGAAATATTTGCTCGTGTGAATCACATTTAAAAAGAAGCTGTAATTAAGACATCTATAGATATTTAGTTTGTTTCTTGCTAAAAAAAGTGCTATGCATTGCAAGTAAATCTTTATTAGGCAATTTTATGAATGAAGAGAAGATTATTTTTTCATTTTCCCTCTATCGTGAGTTTTAATTCGCTACCTTCCTTTTACGAATTATCCAATACAAATGACAAGCTGATATATAAATAAGAAAGTAAATCTCTATTGCAAAAGAATAAAGAAATAAAAAGAAAAGAAATTCTCAAATTCTAATTGGAAAATTAAATTTCCGAAAGTAAGAGCACTGTTATACGAATAAAAATATTTGCATTAAATTATCACATTTCTTTTTAAAATCAAAATTTTTATTTATATTTTTTATAATTAATATCTCAAAAAGCGGAGGTTAACTCTCTAAAAATGGTGGCCGCGGTAGCCTAATGGTCAACGTCGTGGACTCACGGCACGTGGAGTCGTGGGTTTGATCCTTTATGCCAATAAAGACCCTCCGTGTAGCTGGAGCTGATGCACTATGAATCTGTCCAGGCCCAAAGTCATCCCTTTGGAGTGGTATTGAAGTGAAGAGAGGGTGCCAGCTCAGGTGTCGTCCTCGTCACTTGACCGTGGCTCAAAATGTCGAGGTCCGTTGCCAATATCCCTCGTGTTGTTTCTATTGTGACGTTAATAAAACCAAATCAAACCAAACCAACACTCTCTAAAAATGATTTTTCTAACAAAATTCGAACTATAAAAGTTAGTAATGTCTTTCACATTTGACTGTATAAATATAATAGGATTAATTACAAAAACAAGAAGAAAATTTTCAATATACTTCAAGGAACTATAAAAACCAAATACTAGAAATTGAAAATAGATGTTCATTATAGGGTATTGGAGAGAATTGACAATCTTCGTTATTTTGAAAACAAAAAAATCTAACCATCTAAAAAACAAATATTTTTCTTAACAATAAGCCTCGTATTCTATTAAAAACAAATGAAAATATTAAGACATGTAAGATTTAAATTTCAAGAATTTCTTTATTTTAGTAAAAATACGTGGACTGTTCTGTAATAGACTAACACAATGGATAATTTTTCTTGTAATATAACTTGGATGATTGTAAATGGAATTAGTTTCGAAGCAAGTTTAAAACGCATCAAGCGTACTTATAAAAATCAAAACATCTCTTATAAAATATACGAGAATGGTTCAAAAAGAACCCGTGTTAGGAAGGGAAAATAGGAATAGGGTAATTCACTGTAGTATTGTCCATTTGTCGTTCCCTATTTACATCTTTTTAAATGTTTAATGGTTTCCAGAATGACGCTATCGTATCCCTAAAAATAGCCGGCAGAACTTTCCTGAACGATGAGATAACCTTCGACTTCTTTGGAACAGATTCGCCAGAATGATTAGCTCAGGTGTCATCGAACTTCACGCAGTAGCAATTAAATTTCTATTTGGTACAAATGGCTATCAAAACTAACCTATGAATCAGTGTCAAATTTATTTTGACGCTCTTTAACAGACAGCAGATGGCGAAATTCTACTTGCCTTTGCCATTTTTCGTCAAAAATAAGTACTTTTTGAATAAGTATTAGTACTTATTTTTATTTAGTATTGAGCGTTGTTAATTCAAATTCAGTTCGGTTTTCAACGAAAATAATTTACTTTAGGAATTAAATAAATTGTTACCATATCACATGTATGACATTCAGGATCTAAATATTTTAAAAGGGGCATAGTGAAATAAAATATTTATTTATATGTAACTACTCATGATTTGTGAATCATCGCGAAATGAGAAATATAAACTCATTCTTTTATTTAGTGAGCTTGCATGTATCGAGGAAAAACTGATTTGAAATACGTTCGAAGGCGTATAAAAAATAACACAATACTTAAAATGTAGTGTAAGTAACACTTTAAAAAGGCACATATACAACCTAAACTTATCAAACGTTTATCAAAGCTAGTATTTTATACCTAATAATAAACTTCTGGGTGGAAAAAGCATCTTAAATGCATTATATAATCCACACAATTTATTTAGATGATATTTTTTTAAATAATTGTATCTGGATCATTAGGACTCTTCAGATGTGTTAAGACGATGATTTTGTAAAATAAAAATCTTTAAAATTTATTCTGAATTTTCTATATGGGCATAAAGCCTGATTCACTCTGAACACACAAAGCTTAAAAAGTAACCAATAGAAAGTGACTCCTTAAATGCAGGTACCAATTGCCATTTCCTGCGCTTTGCACTATGCACGTTTGGCACTTATTGTGCACCCTTCTTCAAGTGTGATCTTCATAGTCCATTTTCTATTATAACAATATCTTTAATTTTTGCAGCTGATGCCCATGGTAGCTTAGATTCTCTTCTCAAAGCAATCAAGCAGCATCGGGAACTGAAAGATGTGATCTTCGACAGATCTTTTGATAATTGTAGTAAGTAACAACGATGACATTACTTGTTATTAATACGTGATATATCTCTTTCAAACTGATGCTGTGACAAAAATTATGTGATTTTAAGTATATTCTTTTTATCAATTTTCTTTAAAAAAAAATTAATTAAAAAGTCAGTGTAAATGATCATATGTTTATGTATATTATGATTCAGTTTTCTTGTTTCAGTTTCTCTCTGTCTCTTCTTAAATATCATTCCCAATTTTTTTCTCCGTTTTTTATTATTTTCATCATTTCTGGAACTATTAGTGACTCAAATGTAAAATAAAATATTATTACATGGTGCAAATTTAATAATCATAAATGAACTCATAGGACTCGTTATCTGAATTTTCAATGAAGTGCTTATAATTACCTATAAAATTGCAGCATTTCTAAAGTAAATAAAAATAGGATATATTTCGAGAACATTTATGTGTCGAAACTTTATTATATTGCAAGTGTGATCACTTCTTGGGAGAGATTGTTTTTATGAAAGGAAAATTGTAAGCTTTTAATGTTGGAAATAAGCGAATCTTCAGCCTCTAAGAAACTAACTTTTTCACTGCTTTTTACTCTGAAACCTGTTAATTAGTACTTTTATTTCCCCCGAAAGGGTCAATTAGCAATTTTTTTCTAGTCAGGAAGGAATTTAAAATAATGAAAAAAAAAATCCAAGAGTAAAACATATTTTTGTCACGTAGTAAAAGTTGCAGCGAATCGACTAACTAAAATGGATGAAGTATTTTTCATAAGTACAGTAAATCAAGCGAGCATTTGTTCAGTAAATCCGAAATGTTATTTATTTCCTATTATCCTGTTTATTATTTTTTTTATTTTATTTTTATTATCTGTTCTTCAGTTAAACTCCTTCATCCTCAAAATCTGATTCTAAATAATTACAGGCTAAGAGTCGACATATTATTCTTAAAGAATTTATTCGAAATTGAATCGCCAAATATGCCAAAAGATTTTATCAATTTTTTACGGTTTAATTAGTTCACATATTTTTGTTAAACTATCACTTCGTCTTCCAAATTATACCTGAAAAACTTTAAGTAGATTAAGTTTGATTTCGAAAAGGCGAGGCGTTTTGACTAAATAGGTTGCGACCAAAAATTATATTCATCGATAAAATATTCTTTTTAATAGCTAAATTCCAATAACTAAATTAAAATGCAAAATAAAGTCACTCTCTTTAGTGAAGATAGTCTGATTCTTTAACTTCTTTTGTTCATTTTTATCCCTGAATAAAAATGAACATTACATTGAAAAACTACACCACTCACACGTTAATATGAATGCTAAAAAAACCACGAATAAGAAATTAAAAGATTGAGTTTTAAATAATTTTATATTTCCTGAAAATAATTTTAAATTTAAGATTTTGGTACACTGTTAAAATCATATTCTTATGACAAATAAAAACTGAAGTAAAAAATTTGTGATTCTTAAATCAATTTACCAATAAAAACTAAAGTAAAAAATTTGTGATTCTTAAATCCTTTTACAAAAGGGTCTAGAGGAGAAGAAGGTATAACCTTGACTGGAAAGGAGTATATATATAAATATTTTTAGTTTTACCTTACTGAAACGGCTGTAAAGCTGGGAATGGAGCTCGTATGGAAGTTAGTAACTTTCGATGTGTGGATAGTTTTCTTTTTAAAAATGCATGTCAAATTTCTGAAAAGCAGTTCAGCTCCTCAGAGAATCAAAGCAGTAAGATTTTCCATTATAGAATTTTGCAAGCAGTTCTCATGAAAGGTAAGCCAAAAGTCAATGATGCGTTTCAAAATTCAGTGTAAAATCAATCAATTGACGAAAAACCGCTGGTTTGATATAAAGCACTTCTCATTTTAGATAGAATTGTTTTTAAGGAAAGCCAACTATGTAGTTCAAAATTTCACGCATTGATGGTGCAATAGCATAAATAAAAAAAATTACGAACAGCGAACAACTCCATATATTCATGGAACTTAGCATTCCCCTCCCAAGAAAATGCAATAAAGTACTTATTAAGGTACAGATTTTCATTAAAACATACAAAATTGTAGCTAAACATTTCACTCACAGATGTGGAAGTAATGTAGAATTTTTTTTTAAAATAGTCTTAAATAAATATCAAAAATCTAGGCGCCATTGATGCGTGAACATTTGAATTATTTTTTTAAACATTAGCCACCCAAGGGGCTATTGTTTTAGTTGAATAACTTTGTGACATTGGGCTATTCGCGGTTTCTCTCCACTAACCTTGGGGACTTTTAATTGAGATTGATTGCTTTTGCTAAACAACCTTTGCCCAACCAAAAATGAAACGTGAATATGTAAAGTTATTATGTAAAGCAGTTAGAAATGAAGTGAAGTGGGTGAGTTAGGAAATATATAAACTCCGACTGAAAGTAAAGAGAGAGGCTGAAGGAGTAGAAAGGCTGAAAGAGAGAGGCTGAAGGAGTAGAGAGGCTGAAAGAGAGAGGCTGTAGGAGAAGTGAAGCAGAAGCTATAGATAAGCTGTTTGAATTAAGGGGTTAGATTAAAGATTGCTATAAGACGTCACTTTGCTGTTGTTCTCAACAGTTGATCCAGAGTCTGAGTTGCAGTCGAGGAAGGATTAGTGGTAAGAGTTTGTTAGATTACTATTGGTGAGTTAATTTGAGGCTAATAGAAATATTACCCGGGAGAGCATAGGGAGTTGTTGTCATAGTAAATATATGTTAATAAATTGCTTAAAGATTGTTCTGGGGACCCTTTTATTATTTGTGTCGTAGTGTTTAATAATTGAATCTAGTGATGGCACAAGATGAAGCCCGGATCGGGCGGGCGTCACAACTTTTGCCCTACCGGAAAACTTTTCAATTTCTTTTCTTTTGCTTCAATTTTAATTACATTTAGCTTAAATATATTCAATGAAATAATTTATTGCTTCCTTTAATTTTAATATTGAAAATTTTTAATATTGTCCGTTTCTCGATGTTTCCTCGTTTACTTACCTTTACTTACTTTTTCTCTTTAAGAAATTAATAGGAGATAATCAGCTTTATCACGTGTAGAAAAGAAATTATGGGGATATCGAAAGTATTAATTTTTTTTTTTTTTTCGCGTGCGTTTCTTAACACGAAAAAATGTTTTGGTCTCATCTGTTTCGTGTTAAACCTCTTTCACTGCAATTATGATCTGGAAAAATACCTTTGCAGGCAGACTGAAATTAGCCGACTTTGAATTGGTTCGCATTCCCCTCATGAGGGAACAAGTTCTCGAAGCCCGTTTGTGATGCGCATAAATCGACACTCAATGATCATCAATCAATCATGAATCATTTCACAGGGAACTGACAAGTGGTAATCGTACAAAGAAAGTGCTCATAACTTTTTTCCATGTAACATTCGTTAATAGTCTTATCCCTCGCAAGATGAACATCACTATATGCTTGGAGAAATAAAACATTCAAGTACTTCACCTTTCCAATATTTAAAGTGTTAATTCCAAAGCTCTAGCTATGATTACTGGAGCATAGCAATTAGGGAAAGGCGACAGCTTTGTTCATACAATTAAAACAAACTGTACGTAATAAACTACTGCATGGATTTTTAACATTTTATACCGCTTTGTATTATCAAAGCTTACGCAATATGCATAGCTTATTCAGAGGATTTACCTCTGAAATATGTATAATATGTTTTAAAGTTATATTGTGTTTTGTGTGCACAGCCTCAGACTGAAATTTTCAGAACAGAGGACTACTACAAAGATTTATATCAGGTTTCTTCTTTCAATAATTTGAAGTAAGGTAGCAAATGAAATTCTGCAAGATTTATGCATATAAATTGTGTATCTTCTATGAATAATATTAGAAAAATTCAAACAGTGTTAAAAACCACTTCTCACTTCTTAATGAGAAGGTTTAGCTACGTAAGTTAACTTTAAAGTTTAACTTTTTAAGTTAATTTCTTAGAAAGTTAAGCACTCTTTAAAGCTCAAGTTTACTCTTAATATTATTCTAAATTGAATTTTTTCATTTTCATAATTTCTCCTTATAATAGTTTTCATTGGGGGAGAAACTATGACAGAAATAATATATATTTCTTACCATTTTAGGAAACGTGAATAGTATTTGTTTTATTACTTTGCTTAAATAAAAGTATGTTTACTTATTTAATTATCTAAAACTCATTTTTCAGGTCTGGGGAGAATCTAAAATCCGCTAATATTTTTATGTGCAGATTCTTCACTTTTATTTATTATGAAAATCGCAACGTATCATTGATACACGTTTTTGTATGTTTTTCATCTTGATTTGAGTTATTTAAATGAGGTTTTGTTACAATTTATAACATAGTTAAATTTAATAGATATATTTTTTTATTTTTTTCAGTTCTTCACAATACTCTTTTTTTCAGGTCTCGGCGAAAACGTGCCCGATTTCTGCGAATGCAGATTCTTCACTTTTATTTACTGTGAAAATTATCAATTGACTACTGTACCAAAAGGCATTGGCAGCTCAGTGACAAAAATGTACGAATTAATTTTAATCTAATTTTATTATACGATTCTGAACATAGATTAGTTCGCCATTATGCTAAAACATTCAACATAAGAAATCCTCATTTAAAACAGGAATTACTTTATGTGTATTATTGCAGTCCTCAGGTTTATTAAGTTTTAAACTAGAATATGATTGTATGTTTAAAATAAGTAGTACAGGAATTGAATTTCATGCAAAGTAAGTTGAAATTCCTCAAGTGTTGAAAATTAAAAACATTTACTTAACAATAGAACACTTTCAGTGTGTTAATGCAGTAATCGGGATCTTACTTATTTACCTAGAGCATGATTGTATGTTTAAAATATATAGTACAGGGGCAGAATTTTATACAAAGTAAGTCGATATTCTACAAGTTTTTCTCTCAGGAATCATTTATATGGAATATATTTTGATACAGCGCTCAGAAAGGGAAAAGATATTTCTTTAATATAAAATAATTAATATATTTTTCTAAAATATAATTTTTCTACGCATATTAAGATGACAAATTTGACGTCATATCCCTTCTGCACTTTTATGAAAAAAACGTTTTTAGAAATTAAATATGAATAACACACAACAAATCTAATTGTTCACTATTTGGATCACCTTCTTCTTAAAACAGAATTGGAAAAGAAAAAAGAAACGATTCTAATGATCACAATAATTATATACCAATGTGTTTTTTAAGTAAGTATTAAACAATTTTGATGTTTTTAAAAAAAATAAGAAAAGTTTTTTGTATTATTTTATTTTTATACAAAAGCCTGTACCTTAATCTACCATTCAACATTATTATTTTGACTTCTAAGGCACTTATTATTTCGTACGATCAGCTTCTGGATTCAGCCTTCATAGAAATCTACTATCTGATGGGCTAACCACTGTACCACTTCCGTTTCGACATCATCGTTGTCATGGCTCTGAACGCCTAAATGCGTTTTCAAGAGAAGGAGCAAGCGTTAGTTACTGGAGGGGGGGGGGACAGTTCAGAGCTAAACTTAGGATGCTGCTCATATCATTCCCAGACATATAATACGATGAGATCTCTAGTTCGATGACCCACTTGTGGACGTGCATCGTAATGCAACAAAACAGTCCTTTAACTGAGCATGTCACGCCTTTTGTTTTGAATTGCACGACGCAGTTTAGATAAAATGTCACAATATATTTCGGAATTAACTGTGTCATGTCACCCCGCGGCACAAGCAACACCCCTTGCCTAACCTAAAAACACAATACATATGATTTTGCGAGACGAAATTTTGTGTGTGTGTGTGAGAGAGAGAGAGCAACATTTCATAACAGAAGTAAAATATGAGACTTATTCGTTAGTAATTGTTCCATTAACATAACTTTTTTATTTGTTCCCGATTTTCACATTGCTTGTGGAACCTGAAAGTTACATGTATCCACTACGTCGTTCACTTTTCGACAAAGTCCCTTGCTTTTCTCTGCGCTTGCGCCAACTCGGGATTCGTTGGGTAACCCCATAGAAGTGTAATTCCTGTGGTGGTTGTCAACACCAGGTTTTCTCCTTATCCAGAGCTTTCTCCTTGTCTTCAGAAAGAAGTTGTGTTCCTTAAAGTTTTTTTTTCCCTCTATCTTTGGGAAGAGATGAAAATAGTGCAATGACATCTCGTTGATTCAACTTCATCTTATTGTTCCTCACTTTCTTCAACTCACAGCTAGTGGCCGATGTAGCCTAGTGGTCGTGGCTTCGGATTCGTTGCCGAAGGTTTTCGTTCAGTCGCGGGTTCGATCGTTGGCCGCTAAAGACCCGCCGCGTAGCCGGGGCTGATGCACGTTAAATCTGTCGGGGCCCTAAGTCCTCCTGTTGGTGTGATGTGGATGTTAGGAGAGGGAGTGCCAGCTCAGGTGTCATCCTCGTCACTTGACCGAGGTTCAAAATTACGAGGTCCGTCACCAATAGCCCTCGTGTTGCTTCTAGCGCGAAGTTAATATAAACTCAACTAACTCACAGCTCATTGACGACTCTTGAGAACAAAGAAAGCATATGTTATATAAAATACAATAAGATTTTGAAAAAAAAATTGAATATCAAATAAAAATGTTATGTTCGGGGAGGCATTATTTTTCAGTCAAGTTCTTTGCGTGAGTATGCGAGTCATGACAATATATTATTAGGTTAACCGAAAAGTTCTGACCGTTTGAGAAGTGAAAGAAAATAATACATTTTTCATTCATTTAATAATATTTATTTAATATTATAATTTTCCTCGTTACTAGGATTGGTCTACAAATATCCCAGAAAAGTGGTTCGCGAATTAATTGAGCATACTTTGTTTATCTAGTCGTTATACACACATATCTCCTTCCTCGGACCACAAACGAACCCTTCTTGGACCGGATGATAACTGGTGATGAAAAGTTGATAACTTACTAAAATATCTTGAGGAAAACAGCATATGAGGAGCCTATACAGCCCGCTTTCTCAATCTCTAAACCGAGCTTGAGCCAGAATTGGAGAATATTGTGTATACGTTGGGAAGTCCAGGAACCAATACGTTACGAGCATTTGAAACCTAACGAAAAGCTGAATTTGGAGAAATACTGTCGGCAAATGAATGGTTAAAACAAAGCACAGGAAAAAAAAAAAAAAGAGACCGTCGATGTTAGATAGGAAGCTTAACATTCTGCATCATGATAATGCCAGATCACTTGTTGCTTTGGAGACTCGTCAAAAAATCGCAGAGCTAGGCTGGGAAATTCTGTTGAGTCCGCCATACTCCCCAGACCTAGCATATTTTGGTTATCTCCTGTTTCTCTCCCTGCAAAAGTTTTTGAAGGGAAAAAAAACCTCAAAACTGAAGCATACGTCAACCTAGCACTACTTGAGTTCTATGCCTCTTAGGACAAGAAATTTTTTAAAAATATTATTTACAAATTACCATCACGCTGGTAGGCGTTCATAAGTAACGAGGGAAAATATAATTATAATGATATTATAATATATTTATTATAATGATAAATATAATTATTTTGTAGAATAAATGTTATTAAATGGATGAAAAAATAAGGGTGTTTTTCATTTCACAAACGGACATAACTCTTCAGTAGGCCTAATATCTTATGCTAGAATATAAAACCTTACTTTTTTTGCAATGTTTCTGAAACAACATTTCTTTCTTATGCTTTCATAAGCTGCATTTCCTTGTGAAGTAACACCTCCGTTGCTTAATATTTCTGGAGTAAAATTAGATTTCATAAAAGTTTTAAATAGCAATAACTGACGACTATGTTTCAAACTTCGTTTCGTGAAGTTTCCTGACACACCTTGTACAATTCAGTACAAATAAATTATTTTTGTTATAAAAAATGATAAAATAAAAATCATTTCATAATGAGACGTAAATATATATTTGGAAAAAGGGCATACTTCTATTTTCTATTACAGTCATGGTTGGAATAATAATACCAATTATTCAAATAAAGTATATCTCATGTTGAATGAGAGAGAGGCAATTACATGGTACTGGAGATGAACGCCGAGTAAGTTACGTCCATTGGATTACATGAATTACACTATGAAAATGTGAAGATACCAGATGTATAGTTTCAATATTTGAGGATAAAGGGAAAGAGAAGGAAATTTTCTTGGATTTATATGCAAGGATTTCTTCATATCACGTGATATTAGATGGAGGGATTTCCAGGGATTTTAGCTGCCCTCAAAGTCTATTAGGAATTATTCCAACTACTTCGAAGTATGGGATTAGCTGACTGTGCAGATTTTAAGAGACGTGATTGCATAAATTGAAAGCTAAATTGGAATGGTAACAGGAAATATAAATGAACACTTTACTGTGATAGTTAAATAATAAGAATTTTAGTGAATTAAATTTAAGTGAAATCATATATATCGCTAAGTCTAGAATTATTTTTGTTATTATATTTTGGTCACATTTTATTCAATCAGTATGCAAAACTCATGCACTGTAAGAAATATGTAAAAATAGTAGCGATATTACTTATATATACCAAGGTCCTTATTCTATTATTTAAACTTTCTGATAATCTATACATTTTTACGAATATTAACAGAGATAAATTATAATGCTTATCAGAAGCGCAATTTTTAAAAAGAATTTATCTTAAGTCCGACAATAATTCTTATTCAACAATAATTCTTTTAATCTGCGTAGATGATCGATTCTCTCACTTTTAGCATAACATAACACGGCATTCCAACATTATGCAGCAATTGGAGACATGCTTTCTATGGCTCAAGAAACATGTTTCTTTTAATTGTAATTTATAATTATTATCATTTATCAAAATTTTAATTAATTTAGTTATAAGCTAAAATCAAATATGTTATAAATATTATTCGTTATGATTACGTGGCACACTAACAAACATGCATGCCTTAGTTATAAAGAGAAAATAACATTTTTTTACGTCCCTGATTTGTGTTTTCATTGTTAAGAGTTTTTGTTTCATATAATATGAATTCACTTTATACAACAACGTTATAAGAATATTACCTGTATGCTTTATTTGGAGTCTACCTATACAATTTATAATGTTCATCCGTACTGAATTGAAACAAAGGTAAGATTTAGTAACAAATTTAACGTATCGAATTCAAATTTGTTTAAATTGAAATGAATTTCAAAACTATAGTGAAGCATTTCCTTTTTCATTTTTACTGCGATAAAAATATATATGTATTTCTCAGATTTTAATTTTTTAAATTTTTTTCCAAGGGTCCTGACGAACACTTCATTGCAATCATTGCCTCCGGAAGCATTTTCGGAATATAAGGAGCTA
Source organism: Nephila pilipes (assembly GCA_019974015.1). Lineage (NCBI taxonomy): Eukaryota > Metazoa > Arthropoda > Arachnida > Araneae > Nephilidae > Nephila > Nephila pilipes. The sequence goes on along the minus strand of BMAW01070518.1, from coordinate 358,663 downwards.
AAAATAATGTAAGGAACTATTTTACAATCTCTTTCAAAGATGTAATAATTAATTATACACACAGACGAGTGCAGAATACACCTCATCAGAACGAAATAATCATAATTATATACAATCTAGACATTTGGATTTATAAATAGAATCATGAAGTTCATGAATGGCATCTCACTGTGTTTCAAATTATTTAGTTTTGATTTATGTATGCAATTTATGAGACAAAAATTACAATTACATTCTAATATAATTATATGTAAATCTTGAAAATAAGGTTGTCAGAAACTGTCCTAGAACATGTATTTCAATTTCCAGCACCAAAAAGAATTAAAAAAGCCTAACAATATTTAATAATAATCTTTAAAATATCCCACACTGTTCAATAAGATCTGTGTCTAACTCCTTATTGAAAGAAAAGTTACTATAAAAGTTAATTAGTTTTCATGGAAATTTCATTGGATTAAAATTTATTCCATTGATTTTAAATTGGAGGACAACTGTGAAATCAAAGTCATTTTTGTATTCAATTACATACAATGAACAGGCAAATAACAATGGAAAGAAGAAATGAATTGTTACTTGACAATATTATAAACCATGAGAGACAACGGTTTAAAAAAATACTTGTTTCATATATGAAAATCTCCGTTTTCAGATAAGAAAAGTTCCATTTACATTTCGTTGAACCAGATACAGTTAACGTCGAAAACGCGCAAGACACTCTTTTATGCGAAGCTAAAGAAGAAGCTATTTTGTATTTTTTTTATTCCATTACATTAGTTTTTTATGGGTATCTATCAAATTCTTCAACATTTGCATCAAATTTCAGGTAATGCTGTTTCATTGAATTGATATTAACAATGTAAATGGATTTAATACGAAACACTTTCTCTTTTGGATACGATTACACAAAGGTTGTACGTATTTATTCTGGAAACTTTAAAATACGTAGGAAATAACATTGTTTATAGTAAATGGATGCATATTTTCAAAGAAAGCAATTGATGGAAAACTCGATTTTCAACACTAAGCATATTACTACGAGGGTCGTTCAATAAGTCTCCTTAGAAAATTCAAGAGATGACCCTCATACCATGGAAAATTATTTGTTTTTAGTAAGTATCGTGACTCATTAAACAACTGTGAATCTCTGTTATTTCCTTCGCATGGCTTCATTTTAAGCAAAAAACTTGTGTTTATTTAGAAAAATGAAAAAATTCAGTTTCAATTAAACAATTGTATTTAAAAGGCTTAACACCGAAAGAGATCAAAGCTGAGTTGGATGAAGTTTTTGGTAAATCTGATCCTGTGTTTGCAACTGTTTACAATTGGGTAAATGCTTTTAAAAGTTGCCTTCCATCAACAAAAGATGAACATCGTTCTAGACGTCCAATGAAAGTGATTACTCCTTGAATGATTGACAAAATCCACGATATGATTTTGAGTGATTGACAAATCAAAGTGTGAGAAATAGTTGAGGCCCCAAGCATATTGCAAGGTACAATGCTTTAAATTTTGCACGAAATTTTATATGTGAAAAAACTCTCGGCAAGATGTGGGCCACGTTTGCTCTCAGTTGAAAATAAACTCAATCGTGTGGTTGACAAAGAGGCTGTTTTGGAGCTTTTTCGTCACAATCCTGACATGCTTAAGCATCGATACAAAACTGTGAACAAACCTTGGATAAACTATAATACTCTTGATGCAAAAGAGCAGTCTAAATAGTGGAATGTTTAAGACAACGAGCTCCTCAGAAAGTAAAGACGGTGAAATCGACCTGCAAGGCGATGCTCATGGTTTTTTGGAATTCACACGAGATCATCTACATCGATTACTTAGGAAAAGGGAAAAAAACTAACTGTAAAGCATTGTACGTCCTTATTGCACTGGTTGATCGAAAAATCATGAAACAAAATCCTCATTTGAAGAAAGAGATCCTCTTCCATCAACAAATAGCACGTGTGCACACCTATGCAATTTCGATGGCCAAAATCATGGAATTAAAACTCAAATTGTTATAACATCCACCGTATTCACTGGATTTGGCGGGAGGGTGCTACCGACTGTCCTTCCTGTCATGCCCCTTACACAATTCATCACATTTTAATTGACTGTCCGGTTTTTGATCATCCTCGTCGCATCATCGTTCTTTGATTTTTCAGTTTTAAACCTATGTAACTTACTTGCTGTTATACAACAAATTGGCCTTTTACACCATATTTGAATTTTTAACCTTTCACCTTTTTTCTCCCCTTTTGTTCGTCTCATGTTTCTAAACTAATATAGTCTTTCGTTTATTTTAACAAATGTTTGGCACAGCATGGCCTGCTTTAGCTCTTGCACCATGAAACTCAACTGTCACTCACTCACTCACTGGATTTGGCCCCCAATGATTTTTTATTTAATTTTCAAACTTTAAAAAATGACTTGGCGGACAACGGTTCACGTCGAACGAAGGAGTCATCGTCCAAACAGATGGCTATTATGAGGATCTTCCGAAATCTTAATTTTTTGATGGCTTTAAAAAGTTGTAGAAACGCTTGGAAATGTGTATAAAGCTAAATGGAGATTATTTTGAAAATTTGTTTTTCTATATTTTTCTAAGGACTTATTGTTCGACCTTAGTAATAATTCACGAAAACATTGATGGATTTCCAAATATACCCCAGTCATCAACAATAATTTGGGATATATCTTTCCAAGATAAAAACTTTATGCTTTATCTCTACAGATAAATCTGATTATTGACTCAGTCTTTCTAAAGTTCTAGAAATTAAGAATGTCCTGCGACATTCGACCCCTAGTACTTCGAGGATGTCTATAGACAACCAGTTATTAGTTTTGGTTCTTGACTCTGTCTTGCTAAGGTACTAGGAGTTGAAAATGTCCAAATATAAGAAACGGCTAATACTTTAAGTATGTCGATATACAGGCAGTTACTAGTCTGTTGTGTATAACGCCCATGAACAAACTACTAGTATTATGATAAGGATAATCCATAGACATGTAAAACTAGTAATAGGAAAAACTTGCCGTCAGTATCTATCTAAAATGTGCTTTGTACTGCACATTCACTTTACTAACCATTGGAATCGAAACGTATATCATATTCATACGTATACCTAGGATATATTTTTAAAACTTTTGTACATATTTAAAGATGTTTGTTCCTCAGAATATGCTTTATGACTGCACATTATAACCAGTAATATAAGAGAGAAACTTAAAAAAAATAATACACAGATGTTTCTCCCATGCTCTTTTGTCAATAGTTTTTGAAACAAAGTTGATTATTATATAATAATGCTTCTTTTTTATTTCAGACATATCGAAGGAAACACTATAAAAAGTTTAAGACCTGCACCTTTCCTGGACCTACCAAACGTCACAATTTTGTAAGTATTATAAAAAAATAGACAATATTATCAAGTGTTATAAAACTAATATTATAAAGTTTAGTGTCATTCCTTCGTTTTAATTCAATGTGTCTAGAGATATAAAAGAAAAATTAACAAAAGTAAGAACTAACTAGTTCTGCATTCAAGCAAATTTATTAACTTAACTCTAATCTTACAAAGTAAGTAATATTTGGTATACTAGAGAGTTTTGTTCTAAAATGTCATTTCAAGTTTCAATACACATATGCTCTTTTATATTTACTGATAACAATGGTGTCTCACACCATTATTAAGTCAGCCGCTATCGCGTAAAGGTGGCTGCCAATAAAGTTCATTTAAGTAATATATTTTATACGAACCCTAACAAGTAAAAAATATAGTAAAAATGTTTGGTGGAAATGCAGTTTTGGATAGAACGGGTAAGTAATGTTTTGAAAAATTTAAAGAAGATTATTTCGACCTGAATAATAAGTCACTTTCTAGGTGGACATCTTTGATCGATAACTATATTGTTAAGACTATGATATAACAAGATCCTTTTTAACAGCATCGGAGATTGAGAAAATGCTTAACTCGGCTCAAAAACTCATTTCGGACCAAATTTGGAAACTAGGATTGATCTATAAATATATATATATTCCATATGAATGGCTCATGAGTTAAGTGAGAAGTCATAAGCACACATCTGCTTGCTCGGAACAAAAGTGAACCATTTTTGGACCGAATGATTACTGATTTTGAAAGGTGAATTATCAACGAAAACTTCTTAAAGAAAAGAGTATACTGCGAGCCCCGACAACCTGCCTTCTTCAAATGTAAGCAGAGTTTGATTGAGCTTGAATAAGTATGGTGGGACGTCGAAGCATTAATACCTAATGAGATTTAAAACCAACGGAAAACTCAGTGGAGGGGTACCGTAGGTAAATGGATGATTTAAACAAATTACTCAAAGATAAGAGGTTGGTGATGTTCAGTATAGGAAGCACATCATACTTAATCATGATAATGCCAAACCACTGCTGATTTGGCCTATTTTCAGAAAATTGCAGATCTAGGCAGGAAAATTTTACCACATCCACCATATCCTCTCTTCCTAGAATCCTTCGATTACCCCCTGTTTCTCTCTCTGCAATACATTTTAAAGGATTAAAAGATTAAAGATTACCAATCACTACTTGAGATCTTCGGCTCTAAAGACAGTGCATTTTTCAAAAACATTATTTACAAATTATCGTCACGCTGGCAAGAAGTCATAAGAAGTGACGAGAATTATATTATTCTATAATTATTATTAAACATATAAAAATGTATTATTTTCTTTCACTTCTCAAATGAACAAAACGTTGAAGTAGACTTAATAAAAAATAAGTATCTATTTCAGAGAAAAGATAGATTAAAAAAATGTAAGAGGGAGAAATAAGAAATGTGTAAATTGCTACTTTAATTTAAATAGTGTTTTAATCTTAATCCAGATTTACACTCATATTAAATTCTGCGTCTACTACAATTGAAATGAAGTGTGAAAATATCTCCTATTTACAACATGAATTCAGATGATGTTAACAATCCTTTGATAACTCCTTCCTAATATCAGTCTCAGGGTTCAATTTTAATCATTTATTATATGGCTATACTGACACATTATTTTATGGTGAGTGCATCTGAAACGAATTTATGCATAAGAATTAGAAAACGCAGTTCACTTCTTTTCTTCATATGTTTTCATAAATTAACTTCTGGAAATTAACATGGCTTGACTGGAAATAGTAGAATCAGAATCGAAAGAAGACATTAGATTAATATTAAAGGACGTATTAAAAATAACAATCCTTATATTGTAACAATTGAATTAAATTTAGTTTTTTTTTTAATATTAGTTTTTGACTTCAGGAAAATTAAGGTTGCACAGAGAGGATGAACGTCGTAATTTTAAATGATGATTACACGAGAAGTTTACAAATACAGAGACACTAAATTAGCTATCTCTTTTTCAAACTTTTATACCAAACGAATTTTAAGGTTTTGAAGTTCCATCAGAATATACACTCTGCGTGAAAAAATGGGGTAAATGTTTCAGAAATATTAGATAATCTAAAGCATTGAAAACTCCTTCTCAAATACTTTTTTTATTTACATATGTGACTTCCAGATATTTGTGTTAAACGCTACTTTAAAATAAATTCTTTTTTAAAACAACTTTTTTTATAAAAATTATTTATCTAGTCCCTAGTTTCATAGAGGCCTTAGAGTACCGCCTTAATTTGATTTGTGAAGATTAGTTAAATCCTTATCTTTTTGACAAACATTATATAAAAAGGGAAAATGGCATGCACTATAGTTGAGCTTAATGTTTAGTTTTATTACATACGAAAAGTGGTTTCAAAAAAATACCTGTTTTCGACGACAGATGGCACTGCTAAGACATGCTAGTGTAATCATTGAGTGCACCCATCTCTTAAACGGTGCCAAAGTAAATTTGATACGGATCCCCAAGTTAGCTTTGATTTGTCAGCAAATGACTTTCAGATAAAAAATTTATTTCTTCCACATCTGGTTTTCATTGTCGTCATTTTCCGGCGAGTTGTCTATGAGACTTGGATTTATCATTATATATCTGAAAACCAAGTAACAGTAAAAAAAGAGGAACTTTTACGAGTGAACCTGTTCCAAAAGAGTCGAAGACGGCCTCATCGGTCTGCAAAGTAATGACGACGGTTTTTTGGAATGTCATGGGTGTCATACTCATGAGCTCATCAAAAAAAGAGAAAATCGATTCCAGTTCTCCGTTCCCAAACCTCATAACATTGATTACACAATTTTGCTAGGAATTATACCTGTCTTTTAATTAAATCTTCATCGAGAGCATTCTTGCAGATTAATCAAATAATCAGTTGTTTTTCTTGTGCCCCTTTTTGTCTTCTATTAAGTGTGTCGTTTGATGTTCGAGAAGAAATTGTTATTCTTTTCACTAAATCTTGACGATTTATTCATAAAAATAGGCATTTTGTTTATCATTTCACTCCATTTTTTTTTTTTCATTATGTTCTTCAAAATTGAAAATTCCACAGCAATTTAAACAGTTAATTCTGCAATATTAATACGACAGAAATCTGTTCAACCACTGATACATTTTCCAACTTCAATTTGTCAACTAACTATACTCATAATTGATATAAGAATCCAACTTCATTGAATAATATAAAAAATAATTCATGCTCACATATAATTTAAATGTATATGCAAATTTCGTTTTAGATTATTGATGCGAAACAAAATAGAAGTATTGGTACCAGGAGCATTTAAAGGTCTAAAGAATCTTCGTTGGCTGTGAGTATATATTACTTTCCGTAATAAAGCTTGCGTTCTACAATATTTATCTGTTTTTTTATTGTTTCCGAAGCACTACTTCAAATTTAATTTAAATGAAGATCAACTTTAAATTTTAAATTTAGTGTAACGAAGATTTTGTTAATTGTATTAAATTAAAAAGTATGGAATGTTTAATTTTTTTATTTTATTTTACAGCTTGATGCAGAATAATAATCTGAAAAACCTAAATATGACAGTTTTCGAAGATATACGATTTATCGAAGTTCTGTAAGTTTTTTTTTTTTTTTTTTTATTACAGAAAGTTAATAGCTTAAAATACGTTTAAAGTACTAATATGTTATTTTAGTATCAAGTATCACAATTTTCTTTTCCACTATCCACAAATCCATTTTCAAAATTGATAAGTACAATGGTATTGCGGTACAATGATAATTTAAAATTAACTATATATATATATATATATATATATATATATATATATATATATAT
>BMAW01070518.1:339719-351427 GCA_019974015.1 Nephila pilipes | reverse complement strand
TATATAGCATCAATCATACCCCGGAGACTAACCTGAAGAGATAAGCTCAAACCAGTAACTGGTGGTCTTTCTTTTAAAGCAATTAACTTGGTTTGGAAACGTCAAAATTTAAGTCGATCGGGACCAGAAAGCTCAGCTGAGTTAATGAGTTGGAGTAAAGTCGTTTTTAGGGGTTTATTTAAAATCGGAAAAACGAGTTTCTCAAGTTCTGATAAAACATTGTGAATGGTAAAACACTGCAAGCGAAACAATGGATTTGAAAAATGCTGCCCGGACTCCTTGTCCATCGCGCAACGATTTTGGTTCGTATTTGGTTTGAGTTTAAATGGTCGCATCGATTAATAAATGACGCGGAACGCTCTGGGTAGAAGCAACGGAAATGAGAAGCACAAAAATTGAGAACAGAACGTAAAGTGAAGCCCTGATTGGTTGAGATGATACGGTGATATCATATGCAGCTGCATTTACTGAAAAAGGCTTTATGGCGAAAAGCAATCATGGGTGCCAAGTGATTTGCTTTCGATGCGGAACTGTTAGCAACGAGAGTCGACAGATCTGGCGTTTACAGCCCAGGCTGCTTCATCTGCAACAGTGATTCTCGGCGGAAAATGGGTGAGGACGGAAAAGCGTTGAACGATCAGATCTCTGCGATTACTCAAAAGGCGTTATGTTGGATGAACAAAAAAACTTTTGCAAAAAAAACGGTTGGTTTCTTCAATGTTAGTCCGGAGTTATTGATTGACGTGTTTATATGAACGATAAGAGGCGTACAAATTTGATTATTTTAGTAACAATCCATATATATATATATAATAAAATAATTGGGTTTGAAAAGCTATGACCGCTTTCGCACTCTTCAGATTAACCAGTCATAATCTTGTCTGCCATTTATGTCCTGCGCCTCAAAATTGAACCAATACAATGAAAACAAGTAATGCATTCACATACAAATTTTTTTGATGCGCCTAATTTATCAATATATTTGGCATAACACCAAAAACTTGTACATAGATTTTTTTTCTCCAAATTCGCTAACCCATTTGACATCAATCATACTCGTATTCTCCTTTTCGCAAAAAACAAATTTAATTCCTTTTCTAAATTAAGTGCACCTCTCTTTACAAAATCAAATGAAAACTCTTTTGAGAAAAAAAAAGTTTCTTCAAATTCATTCATCAATTTCAACAAAATCTATATAGAGAAATTAGATATATTAAAAATCCACTGAGAATGAACAGCACCACCTAATGAAAATTATCTGATGAGACATTCAAAGATCTGAAAACATCCAGGTGTTTGTAACTTTTTCTAGCTTCATAAAATGTAAAGAAGCTCCTATTTTTCACTTAAAATCAGATGAAATTTTATTCACTTAATCTGGTTTCTATAGCAATGTGAATGAACCCTACGCAAACTAGTTATATCGACAATAAGTTGAAACTTATTTCACTAATTATTCTATATTAATCTAATGTTTATTTTTGATACAGTTAAATGTACAGCTCTGTAAAGATTAAATCTGAAAATGGGTGTTTCACCAAAAGATTATTTATTTGCAAACAGCATTAGGAATATATTATTTTGTTAAGTTAACTGAGAAATATTGGATTTGTTTTTCAAAGGTATTTTTTCTATATTCGAGGTGTAATCTTGAACAGCAGTGACTTGCTACATGAAGAATTACGCATGTTAAACGACAGGGATCGACAGCTGACCACTGATCTCTACCTACGCAAACTATAAAATTAACTACTTCCTAGATTCCCTCTGATTTGATGAGATGGAGAATAGGTGGGCTTAATGAAGAAACACCTTCAGGAATCAACCCAAAGTACAAAACTGAACCTGTGTGGAAAGTGTGAAATTTGTTTGAGCAAATAATAGTATAGATTACTGCAAAAGTAGTGCATATTATGCAAAACCACAAATAATGTTTACTAAATTCGGTGATGAAACTAGCCAAATATTCACAAGTTTTTTTTTTTTCAAAATGAGTTATTATGGCTTAGCCAGGCGACAACGTTGCAAAAAGCAGCTAGCACTTTTTTTTTTTATTTAAGACTTATCGTCCGACTCTTGAAATTTACTGTTCTGTATCAAGCTTTTTTGCCGCCCATATTTCCTTTTAGTCCGCATTAGTTTCTTTATATAACCACATTGCAGTCCTCATCGCCAGCTTCTTAATTAGTAAAATTGGTACCAATTTTTACATATAATTGAGATGTTATTATACTATCAAGCCCTAACACTAATGTATCTCGACCAACATTGTAAATGCTGTTTATGACCTTCATTGCCACTGAGTTTTAATCTTTAACCAGATTTTTTTCTATTTATGTTGTTGGATGTTCTCTCTCGTTAATTCCATAAGGATAATTATTAAATATAATAGTTAATTAAGAAATATCATTACTTGAAAAACAAAATCTAAAAAAAAACTATGCATGTAGTAACATAGGAGGAAAATATTTTCGAGTAGCACGATGACTTAGAACGCTTAATAATGCTAACTCATGACACAATGCCAGTGCTTAAATTCTAGCTTTTGCAAAAGAAAAACGTTTGTATTAGTCAAAAATAAATACAGTCTAGCCAATATTCAATTATCTATTTAACAATTCTCAAAATCGGTTAATTGTCTTCTCGAAACAGTTATTTACTAAATCGTTAGTTGTTGTTGTTTTTTTCCTTGTTGCTGTTCTTTAATGGCGAATTTCGCCTTTGCAGAATAAATTAACCTGTTGAAGGTAAATTATCAAGAATAAGGAGTTACATTTGAGGAAATTTGTAATTTTTTGTGGTTGTTTAATGAAAAGTTGAGACGTTCCTTAATGAACATGATGCAGAAGAAAAATATGGCGATGCATAGATTGAAAGGAAATATACCTCAATTATCTTACAGGAAATTGACCTATCTCTATCTCTAGTCGGAAATTAAATTACAATGTATTTTAATATCTAAAAGTTAGAAAATACTTCTTAAGATGAAAGAATAAATAAAGAAATAGTACAAATGGGTCCTCTGACGAAAGGTTGAAAATATTGTAATACACTATTAAGGAATTTGAGTTATGAACCACAACTCACCGGTTGGCTAGCATCTAAACCAAATACAATTCTACAAGAGCCAATTATCAAGGAAGTAATAATTAAATTTAACTATTTAATGAAGAGTAAACTCCTAAATTTTATAAACAAGTTTATTAAGTCAATTACATTTCAAAGCATCGTATTTTGGACTCTTATACAACATATTAACAAAAATATCATTGAACTGGATTATTATTAGATTTTGCAGCATGACTTTAACTTCGCTAAAGAATTATTATCTCCATGATAACTAAGATATTCCTAAAAGTAGGATATTTTTCATAAAGATTACAGCATAATTTCAAATAAACTAAGTTAGCTTACTTCCATGTATTGATGAATTTGACTTGCTAACTTTAAAAAACTTCAAGAAGTAATCAAAACGAATCGATTAAAATCAACTGATTCCATCACAATTCTTGCTTTTAAATGACGGCGTCAAATTTTTTATTATAAATCAGCTGCCTTTTGACCGGTGATTTTTAATGGATATATATCACCAACGGTTTTAAGAAATTGAAGTTATTTTAAAAGTTTTAAAGTATTAATTTTCATTCAGAACTATTTTTTCACAGCTAAAATAACAGCTTGTTAAAAGTTCCTTTAAAAAGAAAAGAAGCCATGGAATAAAGGAATTGAATTTTTTTTTGCTCGATTAAGTTCGCCTACTGCAGTACGCGCGCAAAAGCGTGCCGCGGCTAAACGCGGCTTTTGGCCAGGCCAAATGGCTTTGCTGCGCGGCAAAAGCAAAGGTAGCTTTACGGGCGAACATAATAAAATTTATATTTCATTTTTTTTAAAAAAAATAAAGAATGAGTTTAAAATTTTAAAACTTTTACAAAAGAAAATCCAAATTCTTATTTCAGAAAATATTAGAAAGTTTGATGGCATGTAACATTATTCATCCCTTGTTAAGATTTAGTTTTCGAAAAATTTATTTGATATTTCTTATTATTCAAATTTAAACTGCTTCGTCATTATTATTTGTATAATCTGAATTTTTTCTTTTTCTTTATTTATGAATAATCTGTAAAAAATGTGAGTTATTGAGGTATAAAATTTATATAAATTATATTTCAGAATAAAACATATGTAATAGATGGTTATTTTAGTTCATTGCATTTAACATACTAAACAGCTTTTAATAGATAAATACTTTTAAAATTGCACATTTCTTTAAGAACTATAAACAATTATGAGCGTTAAATGTAACTCAAAACTGAGTACAACAGCGCCAGGAAAAGGATTTTCTAAAAACTTACATTAATCTCTTTTTAATAATTTATATTCTAAAAAATCTTATAATTCATAATTAACTTTAACTTACGTTTCATTTTCGAGATCAAGTTTTCTCAAGTATATGTGACATTCTGAAAGTTAATAATTAAATACGCCATTGAAAAAAATAAGTTTTTGTTCCCAAAAAAGCTCGAAGTTTTATTTATCCCAAATCCAGTACTGAAGTTTTATTAAAAGCCCAGATGAATGTTTTATTGGTGCCAAGAATATTAGGCAAAAAAATATTTTATTAAAAAATTAGAGTCTATAACTGGCAGAGAATACCGATATGTGAATGAGTTAATTTTCTTAAAAAATGGAAAGCAAATAAACGAAGAATCTAAATAAAATAATTATTGAACAAAATTTAAAAAAAGATTTTGAAAGATCGTAAAAGTGATTCTGCCTACTTGCCAGTGAATACTTATCAGATTTCAGCACATTTTTTCAAATTTAAAAAAAAAAAAAGAAAAGAAAAGAGAAAACTGAATGTTATAGGTTCGTTTGATTTGTAATGCTATACTCAGGTTTATTATAACTGCAAATGAAGAAGATACAGGTCAGGAGAAAACAAATTTCAGCAAAAAAAAACTGGATCAAAAAATGGTATAAAAAACACTATCTTCCAGCGGCATTGTGCAGCTGAGGGATATGGAGAGCTCACAATCGCTGTTTCAGTAGGTCATAAGCAATGAGTTTTCATACTCTCTATCTTGTCGCAGTGGAGTTGGTATACGGATTTGTCTGAGAAACGAGGACATTGCATTCCGAAAGAGAGGTCACGCTAAAAAAGCTGTTGGTCGCTGCGACGGCACTTCAAGTACTTCTTGTAGCAGCGCCGTCTCACATTAATAGCCTCACCTCCTTGCATAGTGTTCATTTTAGAAAATAACACAAATGTTTATGAGGTCATGAAACCTTAATAAAACTGAAAAGTCAAGTGATTCAAAGACAAATTGAACTTGTTTCTTCATTCTAAAATATCAAAACATTTTACTACTTCATCTATAAGTAAATTCCTTCCCCAAAACATTTATTAAGAATGGTTCGGTAAATTGCTTTGTTTTATCTCTCACAGCAATGCGTTAGTATCGCCTGCTTGAACATGAAGATCGTAGCATGACAAGAACTATTAGCAGTTTGCCGCGGGCGCGCCTTTACGCGAAGCGAAGCGGGCGTGTTTGCAGCAATGTACTTTGTATAAGTGCGCGGTTAAAGTACTCGAAGCGCGCGGCTGGAGTAAAAAAGCGACGGTAATGGTCGCTTTTAAGCCAGCTGGGTATGGTGCAGGTGTAAGCAGGTAGCAGCGCTCTGTGCATGAAAGCAAAAGTAGCGTAGCCAGTACAAACGGCAATGGCAGCCATGATAAAATACGGCAGTATCGCAAGGTTTGCCGGTCGTGTACACGCGCTTAGCGGCATGGCGGTTTTGCTGCCATAAGGCTGTTGCAAGCGGCCCAGCCTTTAAACGCGGCAGCGGCAGTATAGCGCCAGTAAAATGGCAAAGTGCAGGCATTTGGAAGGTCACTTTAAAACGGCAGTTACCAGCGTTATCACCTGGCGGCCTGCCAAATAGCATGGCTTTGCTGGCGAACAGGTGTAAAAGGTTGTACGGCAAAGGCATAAAGCCAGCAGGTATAGTTTGCGCATATACAGGGTAGCAAAGAGTGCCAGCAGCGTATAGCCAGTACGCGGCAGGTAAAAGCAGTATACTTGCTAAATGCTTTGGAGCAATTCCATTTATTGTATTGATTGCTGAACCAGCCTGTCACAAGCTTCCAAGGTTAATTCGGTGCAGAAGGCATGCTACATGTAGTCGTGTATTGTTCTTGTTGAATGTTCTGCCCCAAACCCTCTGAGAGGTGGAGGACTAGTGGGAGTGAAACTCACCACCACCCCTCAGACCACAATACAGGATGCAGGACCAATATGGTGATGCATGAGGTAATGAAGCATTTAAGTGTAACCTCTTGTTCACGGTGTCTCCAGACTCCACCATGTTATCGTGGTGTTTTTTAGGCAGAAAGCATGTTTCTGTCTTGTAAAGACATTGTCGTCATTTTGTTGTTCTGCGTATTCACCTGATGAGCCACCATGGTAGAGACGCAAACACCCGTGGTTTGGAGATTGGTAAAATAGCATCAGGACGCCTGAGGCATTTTAATTTCTGAATTGCAAACGACATCACCAGTTCACTCTTTCTTACAATTCTCAACTTCTCAACAGTAACTGCAGCTTTATTATTTTATAGAATTCTACCAATCCACAAACTCTACCAAGTTCACTAGAATAATACCTTGATTAGTTGTTATCTTCTTATCTCCTTCATTTTTTTCCATACTCCTTCTAATTCATTCAAATCAGATTATTTAGAGGGATTATATTCAGTCAATCACTTCCTCTTCTGTCTTCATCTAATTGGCATCTAATCACGTTTCATTTGGGTTAGAAGAAAATGTAATTTTATGCAATTCAAATTACATAAAAGACCCTGAGTTTTGTGAAGAGAAAATTGTGAATTTCGCAACGTCACATTATTATTAGTAGGCGATTCCCTGATGTGGCAAAGTGATCCATAACGTCATGCGCATATTATGCCTGTGGTCCCGTGTGAGGGTGCAGAAGAGATGAATGATAACCAGTGTCGTTTGCCAATTCTTTCCCGTAATCGATTGATAACTATCGTGCATCAGTGTTTTGCTGGGTTATGTCCCGCATGATCTACCAGTTTCGGAAGAAACCCGCATTTCTATTTAGGGCAACAAATTTTTCCGCCGAATGGGCTTCATATTTTTGTAGCATAATAAAGCCGTTTCATGCAAAACAACCGCACAAAAGCAATTTGGTTTACTTTTAAACGGTATTCAACGTTGTTGAGGCCCTGCAGGTACCCATAATTCATTGCCCACCGGAATACCAACTAGTCATATCGTGCCATTCAGGATGTACGCAGGGGAACATTTCACGTGGTTGTGGATGCTTCCTTTCCATAGTGTTGCATTTTCAATAGCCCCCCCAGCAACTTAATAGTCATAAGTTGTTAAAATAACGGAATAAATATTAATACGTAATACATGTTACAAGAGAAGTACAACCAACACTGAAAATGTATGTAATAAATATCTAAAATGTGAAATAAACAAATATTCATTTTAAAATTTCTTTCAGGATTTGACAGAAATGAATTTGTCAGTACTTGAGCCGTTACCGCTGGAAAAGCTATTTTGGCTGTAAGTAAAACAAATATAGACAACGAATTTTATTCGTAAATCTATACATATTAAAAACATTGTTTTAATTAATACTATAATTAAATTAGTAAGAACGTTCAAAAGCTTCAAAATGAACTGACAAATAATTTCTCTTATGAGTTATATCCATTATTTTTTTTAAAAAAAATGCAAATTGTGCTAGCATAGCCAAAAGAAGCGGTAATGGTACGGTGTATTGCTTTTGAAAGGTGGCAAGGAAAGGCAAAGAAAAATTAGCAGCTATTCTTGCTTTATGTTTTATGCCTGTTTGCCACAATACTAAATTTTATCTTAAAGTGAAATGTATCAAAACGGCAAAAGTAGACGGCTGAAAAAAATTTATATGACTATTGTATAATATAAATTTTCACCGTTACTTATGCCCTTTGTAACGAAGAACCTAAGTATTGCCCCGTTGACATTTGTTTCAGTTTTGAATTTTTTTTTTTCTTCAAAAAAATTTGGTGGTGAAGAGAACGGGTGAAAACGAATGTATCCTTTAAATTGTGAATAGGTGGAGGCAATACAATTTTTCAGACAAGCTCTGCAATTTTCAGACATGTCGCCAAAACAGCAAATGTAATTTTGATTTATCAAGATGCAGTATGATGTTCTCATCTATAAACACCACCGATCTCTCCTTCTGAGGCTGTTTAAATTTTCCATTTGTTGACAGAATTTGAACTGAATTGAGATTTTGTAAGAATTCAAAACGTCAGTAATGTATAAAGAACATTCCACCCTGCGTCATATCTCTCAGCTTTCTTTTTGCCCAGTCCCATTTAGAGGCAGAGGAGAGAAGCTACCCGGGGTCACAGAACATACTTTTTTCCTACATTATGATTTTAAGTAACTACTTTTCATCACCGAATACCATCCGGTCCTGAAGGGTTCATTTTGTTCCAATGAAGTGAAATGCATATGACAACCTTTCGATTTAAGCAAAAATTTTCTCATTTAACCTAAGGAGGCACTTAACTTAGGAAGATATTTTGTAGACCAACTTAGTCAATATCTGAAAATTATATTTGTACCACAAATACTATTAAATATAGTAAACGAGTTTGTTTTCTATTCCTCAATTCATAAACATGATACAAGTCTTTAGTAGACCTAGATGCTGTTATTAATCAGTTTTATTTATAAATTGTAGTGTTAGCTTAAAAATATTTTTCTGGAAAGTTTAAAATCATAATTTTCCCAGAATTTCCCTTTCTTTGACTTTTGAAATAAACTTTGTTTTGCCAGGATCTTTAATTGTGACAACATTTCTATCATATCACTAAATATTTTTCTTTTTTTTGTCCTCAGTTATATTCATACTTTTCCTAAGAAGTTTAGTTTCTATAAATTGCGCTTGACTATCCTGTAAATTAGATAGAGAATTGCAGGGCAACACGCGTCACAGATGAATCCAAAAAACATGAATCAAATTTATTAATTTGAATCAAATCTTTATGAAAAAATATCATGTTTTATTATATTTATTACAGCCACGAAAGCTCAGTGGTCGTGGTTATAGTTGTTACTATCAAGTCGGGAGTCGAAACCCACGCTACCAAGAGTGAACCATTGTGTAACGGTTGGGTTCATCTTAAATCTGTAGAGGTTCTAAATTCTCCTTTTATGGTGTAAAAGTTTGAGATCAGGTTTATAGCTCAGGTGTCTTCCTCTGCTTGACTGAGGCTTAAAATTACGAGATCCACTGACACAGCCCTTGTGTTGATTCTAAGCATTGACGTTATTGCTAAATAATCAATGTATATAGATTTATTAAACATTTTCTATTTAACTCTTCAAAAAATCATGATTTTTCTTATTCCTGTAAAAAAAAAATAAACAACGGTGGATTTGCAATTGCAATCCAAACCCCACCAAAATATGCAGTTAACTAATTTACTGGCTAAAATGACAGAGATTCTTCATGATGATTTTTAAAAGACTCCATTTTAACTAACGTCAGGGAGAAAACCAATTATATTGACCCTAAAATTAAGAAAAAAATTATTCTTAGAAAATATTACATCAAAAGCAAGTTAAAAAATACAGCAAGACGAAGATAAAAAGATTCAACTATTTTGAAGTGTGAGTGTATCTTTGAGAGTAAAACGTATTGAAATAAATAATTTACAGAATTTGAAGAAGTTGAACATATTAAATAATAGTAAAATAAAAATAGAACTGATAGAAGCATTTCTGCTGGTTATTTTATACAATATAGCTACCACAAGCTTCAAATTAAAACAAAAAAATAAAAATAACTTTATGTAGCATAGATTTTGGGGAATTTTATCTTAATATAAAATTGAGTTTTAGAAAATGTTCTTTCCTTTCAGAGGTCGGACAAAACAAACTGGAAAATAACTTAAGTCCAATTTACTGGGCATCGTTAGAAGTTCGTAAGTATCAATGCTTTTATTTTGAAATATCTGAAAGTTTCCTATAACAACATAACGGCTAGAATGATTCTGTACCAAATATTATGTGTCAGTATTTTGATATGTTTTATTATTTTAACTGCCTACCTTGGAAGACCATTCCTGTATCATTAGGCAGTTAAATATATGTTAATTGATTTATCTTATTAAAAATTCCAAAAATCTTATTGGTTACATCAGAAGTACAAAAATTTTAAACTTCATTTCATTATATTTTCACACATCGAACAATCTTTTAAGAAAAAAAATATTCTATAGTATAAATGTTCTTGTACTTCTTCAATGCTGTTTTTTCCTGACCAGATATGATTTTATTTAATCAAGATAAACGTAATAATTTTAATCGTGCATTTAAAGGCAATTCTGACGTTGGAATCTTACTATTTAAATTAGAAGTAATACTGTTTATTAAAAGCAAAACATGTATTGTTTATGATAGCTAATGATATTGAATACAATAATAAACTCAGTGAACTAAAGCATGTCTGAATAGACGAAATTTGTTGGTGCATTTCATAATTTGAACTAATTTAAAACTTTTTTAAATTGTACATTCCATTGCAAAAAAAAATATATTTGTATATTCATAAAAAATATTGTAAATGGAGATTTTTTCATATTATTTATTATGAATAATTACTTTAATTCTTTTCTCTTTTAACTTGTATATTCTAGAATCATAAATATTTCCCCCATTCTAATAGCATTTTGAAAAAAAATTTGATCTGAAGATATTGAAGATACAGCTTTCGCATCTCTAGGGGGTTGCTGAGCGTTGTATGAGCTACTCTTTTGGCTTTTCAAAGTTTTGCTTTATGTATCATATTATTTTTCAATTGATATATTTGCTTGCGCAGAACTGTCGCACAAATTGCTTTGCGTACATTATGCTCCGCAAGTCACTAGTTAATTTTAAATTACTTTCAGTCATATATCATGTGAAGACCTTATTACGGCATTCTTGTCACGCCTTTCCCTTCTACCAACTTTGGCCCACTTTTATTTGAAGTTATTTGAATTGAGAACCTCGTCGTGTAAAAGATCCTGCAATGTATAAATTATAGTTATGATATTAGAAGAATGTGAACAAAATATTATAAAACTGAGGAAACCGAAGAAATCAGAAATAGGAATGTAGGAATGGAGGAGTTGTGATAGAGCAGCGATTCCAAACCTTTCAGCCCACGTATCCTAGCTGACTCTGTTCCTGCCCTCAACCCCACATCCTTGTGTACCTTCCCTTTCCTAATTCAGGTGCTCTTGTATTGACGTGGACAAAGAAAACATGATTAGAACGTTGTAATATATTTAGTGTTCAAGGTACGTAAATTTGAATGAAGTACCATATATATATATATATATATATATATATATATATATATATAACACATCAATCAATAACTCCCGAGACTAACACAGAGATGGCGCTCGTAGTAAACCAGTAACCAGGTCTTTCTAGAGTACTAACCTTTGCTTGAAACGTGTCAAAATTTTAAGTCGATCGGACCAGAAACAGCTGAGTTATCGAGGTTGGAGTAAAGTCGTTTTGTAGTTTGTTTAAAAAATGGAAAAAACCGAGTTTCGTGTTCTGATAAAACATTGTTTTTTAATGGGTAAAAACACCGTGCAAGCGAAACAATGGATTGAAAAAT
>BMAW01070518.1:314371-339319 GCA_019974015.1 Nephila pilipes | reverse complement strand
GGAGATTTGGAAAAGCGTTGGAACGATTGTATCACCCTAAAAGGTGATTATCAAAAGGTGTTATGTTGATGAATAAAAAAAAACTTTGCAAAAAAAATGTTGTTTTCAATGTTAGTCTCGGGAGTTATTGATTGATGTGTTATATATGAATGATAATATGCGGCACAATGATATTTTAAAATTAACTATATATATATATATATATATATAATAAAAATACTCGTTTGTGTTATATCTGGAAAGCAAATTTTTCAGATAATCCAGTTTATAATTTTGTCTTATATTATGAAACTTGAAAATAAAGAAACCAATACAATGAAAACAAGTAATACATTCACATACAAATTTTTTTTGATGCTTCAATTTACTCAATATATTTGGCATAACACCAAAAACTTGCAATATAGATTTTTTTTTCTCTCCAAATTCAACCCATTTGAATATCAATCATACTCGTATCTCTCCTTTCGCAAAACAAATTAATCTTTCTTTTCAAATTAAAAACTTCTTTACAAAATTCAAACGAAACTCTTTGAGAAAAAAAAAAGTTTCTTCAAATTATCTATCAATTTCTAACAAAATTATATATGAGAAATTATATATTAGAAAATCCACTGAGAATGAATGAAAACGCTACCTAATGAAAATTATTCGATGAGACATCAAAGATTCGAAAAATGATTCAGGTGTTTGTAACTTTTTCTAGCTTCATAAAATGTAAAGAAGCTCTATTTTTCACGGAAAAACTGAGAAAATTCTTTATTCACTTAATCCGTTTCTTATAGCAAATTTAATGAACTCTACGCAAACCACATATCGACAATGTTGAAACTTATTTCATACTAACTTATTCTATATTAATCTAATGTTATTTTGATACAGTTAAATGTACAGTTTGTAAAGATTAAATCTGAAAAATGGTAAATTTCTGACCCAAAAAGATTATTTATTTGCAAACAGCATTAGGAATACATTATTTTGTTAAGTTAACTTGAGAAATATTGGATTTCGTTTTCAAAGTGTATTTTTCTTATATTCGAGGTGTAACTTTTAATTAAAGAAAAAGACTCTGCTACAGAAGAATTACGCATGTGCCAAACGACAGGGATCGACAGCTGACCACTGATCTCACTTGGCTTAAAAACTATAAAAATTAACTACTTCCTAGATTCCCCCCCGATTTGAGCGAGATGGAGAATAGGTGGGGCTTAATGAAGAAACACCTTCAGGAATCAACTCCAAAGTACAAAACTGAACTCGTGGAAAGTGTGAAATTTGTTTGAGCAAATATCAGTAGCGATTACTGCAAAAAGTTAGTGCATATTATGCAAAACCATGTAAGTAATGTTACTAAATTCGGTGATGAGAAACTACTAAATATTCACAAAGTTTTTTTTTTTTCCTAAATGAGTTATTCGATTTTTTACTAGTTATTCTAATTTTTTAAGCTAATGTGATAATTATTCTAATTTTTTTAATTTTTAGAAAGAAAATCGTTGTAAAAAAGCTGTGCAATATATAAATTTTTTTATGTTATTTTCATCTACGAAATATGCAGAATACAATATTTAAATATTCATTTCTACCAAAATAAACGCAAATCTTAAGCAATTTAGAGTTTGATTTTTCATTATAATATTTCGAATGAGTATAATAGTATTTTCTTACATTTAACAGACTTTTCATGGAACATAGATGACTTATATCATGGAACGAAGTATATATTTATATCCCTAGGCCTTAAAGGAGTATTCAGGTTTCCCAACTGATTTGGAATGAGTCTAAATATTAAATTAAGAAATTTTAGATAGTCAAAACTGAACCGTTTCAGAGTATATTTTTATAAATTAGAATCTCGTATTTTCCGCGTAGATATGTGTTGAACGGTAAAAAATATTATTCACAAGTGCTTTAAGCCCTAAATAGTTACAATGAAAACAATTTACTGAATATGTACCTTAATTTTTTTTTTATTTAAGACTTATCGTCCTGACTTGAAATTTACTGTTCTGTATTTGCTTTTCGGCTGCCTTATGAGCCTTTTTTAACTGCATTAGTTTTACATAACTACATTGCAGTCCTTTGTCTACAGTTTAATTAGTAAAATTAGTGTCAATTTTTTTACATATAATTGAGATGTTATTATACTATCAAGCTCCTAACACTAATGTATCTCGACCAACATTGTAAATGCTGTTTATGACTATTGTTAATTTGAGTTTTAATCTTTTAACCAGATTTTTTTTCTATTTATGTTGTTGGATTTCCCTTCTCGTTAACGTATAAGCATTGACTATTAAATTATTAATAGGAATAATAATTAAGAAATATCATTAATATGAAAACAAAATTTAAAAACTATGCAATGTAAAGTAACATAGGAGAAAATATTTTCGAGTAGCACGATGACTTAGAACGCTGAATAATGTTAACCTCCATGACACAATTGGGAAAAGCTAATTCAGTTTCTTTACAAAGAAAACGTTTGTATTAACAAAAATAAATACAGTCTAGTCATCATTCAACGACTATTTAACAATTCCCGCAAAATCGGTTAATTGTCTTCCCGAAACAGTTATTTTACTAAATCGTTAGGTTGTTGTTGTTTTTCCTTGTTGCTGTTCTTTAATGGCGAATTTCGCCCTTTGCAGAATAAATTAACCTGTTGAAATGTAAATTATCAAGAATAAGGAGTTACATTTGAGGAAATTTATAATTTTTGTGGCTGTTTTAATGAAGTTGAGACGTTCTTACTAATGATGATGCAAGTGAAGAAAAATATGGCGATGCATAGATTGAAAGAAATAGTACCTCAATTAATTTTACAGAAAATTGACCTATCCTATCTCAATAGTCGGAATTAAATTACAATGAAGCTTTGGTTATCTAAAAAGTTGAAAACATTTCTTATGATGAAATAATAAATAAAGAAAATAGTACAAAATAACTCTGACGAAAGGCTGAAAACATTGTAATAATAATTCGCTAAGGAATTTGAGTTATGAACCACAACTCACCGAATACAAATACTCCAACCAAATACAATTCTACTTAAGACAATTAATAAGGAAGTAATAATTAAATTTAACTAATATTTTAATATTATAACCTCCTAATTTTTATAAAATTAGTTTATTAAAAGTCAATACATTTCAAAGCATCTATTTTTAGAATTTTATACAACATATTAACAAAATATCATTGAACTGGATTATTGAGTTGAGTTTACATGACTTAACTTCGCTAAAGAATTATTATTCTCCACATAACTAAGATATTCCTTAAAAGTAGGATACTTTTCATTAAAGATTACAGCAATAATTTCCCTAAATAACCAAGTTATGTCACTTCCATGTATTGATGAATTTCAATTTGCCAACTTTGAAAACTTTCAAGAAGTAATTCAAACGAATCGATTAAAATCAACTGGATTCCATCACAATCACTCCTGTTTTTAAACACGGCGCTTCCACTTTTTATTATAAACTTGTGCTTGCCTTAACCGGTGATTTTTGTTGGATATATATCACCAACGGTTTTAAGAAATTGAAGTTAATTTAAAAAGTGCTTAAAGTATTAATTTTCATTCTAGAACATTTTTCACAGCTAAAAATAACAGCTGAGCTAAAAGTTCCTTTTAAAAGAAATAGCTATGGAATAAAGGAATTGGAATTTTTTTTGCTTCGATGTTCTACCACAGAGGACCCTTTAAGTGAACAATCAACATGTTAGTGGCTTAAAAATAAATGTCCATGTATTTGTAAAATTCATATTCTTGACATCATTTGTAATTTAAATTTATTTTGTTTGATTATAGTTGATAAAAATAGAAGAGAAAAAGAATTAATGCATGTTAGTAAATGCATAAAATATATAAAAGGTAAAGTATGCTTACTGTAAACAGAGATACTTCCTTCTTAAAAGATTTCTTAAGAATTTTATTAGAATTTTTAAGAAATTTAACAAAGCTTTTTTTGTTAGATAAAGAAATAAGAATTTTTTTCGCCTTTTGAATGTTGTTAAACTGAAAATGAATTATAGTTTGATAAATTGTTTATTAACAGAAAAAATACAGAATGGAAAACGGCATTACTTTTCACTCTTAGTTCGCCATCTATCGGCATATATGTTAACAAAACATTGTTAATCTTTAAAATAACGCAAAGCCCATTTACAATAAAATATTTAAATGCACACAGTTGTTTTTGAAGAATAAACAATAAAATTTTATTAGTATTAATGAAACATAATAAAATTTATATTTCTCATTTTTTTTAAAAAAAATAAAGAATGAGTTTAAATTTTGAAACTTTCTTACAAAAAAGAACTAAATTCTTATTTCAGAAAATATTTAAAGTTTTGATGTATGCATGTAATGATTATTCATCCCTTTGTTACATTTTAGTTTTCGAAAAATTTATTTGATATTTTTGCTTTATTCAAATTAAAATCCGGTTTTTGTCATTATTATTTGTATAATCTGAATTTTTCTTTCTTTATTTATGAATAATCTGTAAAATGGAAGTATTGAGGTATAAAAATTTATATAAATTATATTTCAGAATAAACATTACATGTATAGATGGCTATTTTAATTGGCTGTATTTAACATACTAAACAGCTTACAATAGATAAATACTTTTAAAAATTGTAATATTTCTTAACTATAAACAATTATGAGCGTTAAATAAAATCAAAACTGAGTACAACAAAGTTGGTAGTGTGATTTTCAAAAACTACACACCCTTTTAATAATTTATAATTTAAAAATTTTATAATTCATAATTAACTTTAACTACGTTTCATTTTCTTTATATCAAGTTTTTCTCAAGTATAGGACATTTCGAAATAATAATTAAATACGCTTACGAAAAATAAGTTTTTTGTTTCAAAAAAGTTTGAAGTTTACGATCCAAATCCAGTACTGGAAGTTTTATTAAAAGCCCAGATGAATGTTTTATTAAAAGCCAAGAATATTAGGCAAAATATTTTTAATAAAATTAGAAAATTATAATCAAGATTGATAATTTGAATGAGTTAATTTTCTTAAAAATGTAGCAAATAAAATGAAGAATCTAAATAAAATAATTACTGGAACAAAAATTTAAAAGATTTTGAAAGATCTGTAAAAGTGACTTCGCCCATTGCCAAAGAATACTTATCAGACTTCAGCACATTTTCAAATTTAAAAAAAAAAAAAAGAAAGAAAGAGAAAAACTCGAATGTTATAGGCTCGTTTGATTGTAATGCATATACTAGTTTATTATAATTGCAAATGAAGAAGATACAGGTCATAGGAGAAAAACAAATTTACAAAAAAAAATCCGGATCAAAAAATGGTATAAAAACACTTATCTTTCCAGCGGGCACAGTAGCCGAGTGGACATGGATGCGAGCTCATGACCGCTGTTTGTGTTAGGTCATAAGCACGAGTTTTCATACTTCTCTAGACTCGTCGTGCAGTGGAGTTGGTATACGGATTTGTTCACAGAAACGAGGGACATTGCATTCGAAAGAGAGTGCTTCACGCTAAAAAGCTGTTGGTCGCTGGCATTTGGCACTTGCGTACTTCTTTTGTAGCAGCGTCAGTCTCGTTATTTAATAGCCTCACCTCCTATATAAAGGGTTCATTTTAGAAAAATTAACACAAATGTTTAGATAACAAGGAAACTCATAAAATTTGAAAGTCGGAAGCGATTCTAAAGACAAATTTGAACTTGCTTCTATTCTAAAATATCAAAACATTTTACTACTATCTATAAGTAAATTCCTTCCCCTAAACATTTATTACATTTGTTCATAAATTGCTTTCGTTTTATTCTCACACAGCAATGTGCGTTGTATATCATTTCGTTTCGAAATATGACATCGTAGCATGCGACTGTAAGAACTATTATCATATTTAGTCTTGTACACAAGGAACAAGCAAGCATTACGTACGCTCATAAATTTTTAATTAATGAGTTTTGAGCTGGTTGTGTTTTATTACGAATTGTAAGAGTTAATTAATCTGCGGACTTAGAGATAATGTTTTTTTAAAAGATGGGCTATTTGAAGAATCGATAGTTAAAAACGTTTTGCTAAAAGCATTGGAGTTAAAAAAAAAGTTGACTAGAGACTAGTGCAAAATTTATTCAAACAAAAGTTTTTTTCCTCTTGCTTCAATGGTATTTAGAAAAAAGAGGTAGGTAATATAATAATTGTATTGCGTCTGTAAATATTTGTGTAGAATGAAAAGCTTTCAAAAAGAAGGGTACTTCAATTAAAGTACTGAAATTGACAGAATAATAAAACCAATAATTATGAATAAATCATTGATTTAAAAAATCTGTTCATATAGGAAATAAATATCTCAAAAAAAATTATTATTCATTCACCTTTCTTTTTTCAATCGGATTCATATGCATCTGCAATGACTGATTCGTAAATTCTATAATTGCTATTTTTTTTCTTGAACACATTTTATGAATTCTATTTTTTATTTTTAACGAATTTATTTTAATATTAGATATTTTGTTTGTAGAAGCTTATTTCTCTTCCATCCATCCTTTTTTGAATTTCAAATGAATTCATTTATACTGTTTTTATGAAAGATGAAGGTGTCACTTATATATAAAAAAAATTCTGACACGTGTGCTGCATAAGACTAGAATAATTATCCAATTTCTCGAAAACTCTGTATTATTTAATAATCACAACAAACATCTCAAACTGGATATACAGTACAATCAAATTTTAAATGAAGACAAAATATTACTCTACTGATATTAATGAATTATATGTGTATATGTATTGTTCATATTCATTAAATATCAAAACATTACATTTTAAAAATAACTAACAAAGATATATGATAGAATTGTATATACACAATTAGTTATCTAAAGTGCAACATCAAAAAGGACAACAGATATCAACGTCAAATTTATTAGAGAAATAATACCCACAATAAAAGATAAAATAGTTGAAAAGGCAACCTTCTGCATGGTGAAAAATGCATTGAAATTGGTAGTGTTACCGCCATAGCAGGCAGTAACAGCTACTACACACCTCGTCATTGAATTAAAGGTACTTTGGATGTCTTGTTTGTTGCATGACAGCTGACCATTCTGCCTTCACAAGCTTCCAAGGTTAATCTGGTGCAGTAGAAGGCATGCTACATGTAGTCGTGTATTGTCTTGTTGGAATGTCTGGCTCCAAACCCTCTAGAGGGAGGACTAGTGGGAGTGGAATTCAATACCACCCCAGACCACAATACAGGATGCAGGACCAATATGGCGATGCATGAGGTAACAGTTACTTAAGCAACCTCTGTCCACGGTGTCTCCAGACTCCAATTAAGGCCATCGTGGTGTTTTAGGCAGAAGCATGTTTCGTCTGTAAAGACATTGTCGTGTCATTTGGTTGTTCATGTATTCAATTCGATGAGCCACTACAGACGCAAACACCTGTGGTTTTGAGACAAGGGTAACAGTATCAGTGGACGCCTTGAGGGCATTTTACTGAATTGCAAACGACATCGACCAGTTCACTCTTTCATAATTCCTCAACTCTCTTCAACAGTAACTGCGTAGCTTATTATTTTAGTAGAATTCACTTCAATCCACAAAACTGTCAGAAGTTCAATTAGAATAATAATTCTTTGACAGCTAGTTGTTATCTTCTCTATCTCCCTTCATTTTCCATTAATTCTCTAATTATATCTAAATCACTTGTAGATTATTAGAGGGATTATATCTAAATAACTTCACTTCCCTTCTGTCTTCATCTAATTTACCTAATCACGTTTCATTTGGGTTAGGAAGAAATTGTAATTTTATGCAATTCAAATTAATAAAAGACCCCGAGTTTTGTGAAGAGAAAATTGTGAATTTCCCAACGTCACATTATTATTATGGTATGATTCCTGATGTGGCAAAGTGATCCATAACTACCATGCGCATAATATGCCTGTGGTCCCGTGTGAGGGTGCGAAGAGATGAATACAATCAGTGTCGTCGGCCAGTCATTCTTTCCTGCATCGATTGATAACGGATGTGCATCAGTGTTGCTGGGTTACGCGTCCCGTACGATCACCAGTTTCTCGGAAGAGAAACCCGCATTTTATTTAGGCAACAATTCTTCCTCGCTCGAATGGGTCTCATATTTTTCTTTGTAGTATAATAAAGCTGCTCATGCAAAACAACCGCACAAAAAGCAATTCTAATACTTTAAAACGGTATTCTAACGCTTGTTGGAGGTTCTACAGGTACCCATAATCTACGTCTGCACTGAAATACTAACCATTTGCATGTGCCATCTCGATGTACGCAGGGGAAATATTTCATGCGGTTTGTGGATGCTTCCTTCATAGTGTTGCATTTTCAATAGCCCCCCAGCAACTTAATAAATACCATAAGTTGTTAAAATAACGAATAAATATTAATACATGTAATACATGTTACAAGCTATAGCAATAACCAAATACCGAAAAATGTATGTAATAAATATCTTAAAATGTGGAAATAACAAATATTCATTTTAAAATTTTCTAGGGATTTGACAGAAAATGAATTGTCTACACTTGGAGCGTTACCGCCGCTGGAAAAGCTATTTTGGCTGTAAGTAAAAAACAAAATATATAGATAACGAATTTTGGTCTGTAAATCTATACATATTAAAACATTGTTTTAATTAATACTATAATTAAATTATAAGAACAAAAACAAAAGCTTCAAATGAACTGACAAATAATTTCTCTTTATGAGTTATATCCATATTTTTTTTAAAAAAAAATTATTTATTGAATTTGTAAGAATATTTATTTGTTTAGCATTGATTTGGAAGTAAAGCAGTTTTAATTTATGCGGCACCTATGTATTTTTATTTTCTCGAAAAGTAAAAAGGTTTTTTTTTTAATAAGGAGTCAATAAAAATGAAAACTTTCTGGAAGAAAATATCCCTCTATTTTTATGTCTTTATGATGTAAATTGTTCATCACTGAACACTTTCAAAAACAAGAATTTTTTTATATGAGATAATTTCTTTGATGATCCAATCAAAAATAGTTAGAACAGTTATAATTGTCAAAATCTATTATATTTATAAGTGTAAAAGGGAAATTATAAATGTGATCATAAAGGAATCAAATTTAAATTCTACTTAGATTTTTTATTTTATATTAATCCTTTTTATCCAAAAATCCATAAGACTTTTTCACCAAATTTTATTTCCCTAGTCTTAAGTAACACTTTTAATACTACGTAAGCAAATTCAAATATCGAGCAACTGTAAAAGTATCAATGTAATAGATCTACTGGAGAGTTTTGCCCTTTTATGAAGTGAAAAAAAAATTTCTTTATACATTTAATAATATCTATTGTATAATATAATTTTCGTCGTTACTTATGCCCTTTTGTAACGAAGAACTCAAGTATTGCCCTGTTGACATTTGCTTCAGTTTTGAATTTTTTTTTTTTTTCCCCTTCAAAAAAAATTTGCAGGAAGAGAAACGGGTGATAAACGAATGGTCTTAAATTGGGGGAATATGGTGGAGGTAACAGAATTTTTCAGACAAGCTCTGCAATTTTCAGACATGTCGCCAAAACAGCATGTGGTTTGATATTATCAAGATGCAGTATGATGTTCTATCTATAAACACCACCGATCTCTCCTTCGAGTGCTTTGTTTAAATTTTCCATTTGTTGACAGTATCTATCCGAATTGAGATTTCGTAAGAATTCAAACGCTCGCGTAATGTATAGAACATTCCACCCTATGCACAGCATTCTATTTTTATGGCTCAACTTCCATTTAGAGGTAGAGGAGACAGGTTGTCCGGGGTCACAGTATACTTTTTTCCTTACTATGATTTTATAAGTAATCTACTTTTCATCACCGAATACCATCCGGTCCCAGAAGGGTTCATTTTTGTTCCAATGAAGCGGAAATGTGCATATGACAACTCTCGATTAAGCAAAATTTTCTCATTTAACTCATGAGGCACTTAACTTAGGGAATATTTGTAGACCAATCCTAGTCACGACGAAAATTATATTGTACCACAAATACTATTAAATATATAAAATCGAATTGTTTTCATTCTCAATTCATAAACAGATACAAGTTTCTAGTAGACCTAATATGTTAATGATATTAATCAGTTTTATTTATAAATTGTAGTGTTAGCTTAAAAATATTTTCTGAAAGTTTAAAATTAATAATTTTCCCAGAATTTTGCCTTCTTTTGACTTTGAAATAAACTTGTTTTACAGATCTTTAATTGTGGACAACATTTAATAATAAATATTTTTCTTTTTTGTCTCAGTTATATTCATACTTTTCCTACAAGTTTAGTTTCTATAAATTACAGTTTCTTGACTATCCTGTATAAATTAGACAGAGACTGTAGGCAAATACGCGTCACAGATGAATCCAAAACATGAATCAAATTATTAATTTTAAATCAAATCTTTATGAAAAAATATCATGTTTTACATATTTATTACAGCCACGAAAGCCTAGTGGTCGTGGTTATAGTTGTTACTATCAAGTCGGGAGTTCGAAACCTAATGCCACTAAGAACCCATTGTGTAACGGTTGGGTTCATCTTAAATCTGTAGAGGTTCTAATTCCTCCTTTTGGCGTGGTGTAAAAGTTTGGAGATCAGGGTTATAGCTCAGGTGTCTTCCTCGTTTCTTGACCGAGGCTTAAAATTACGAGATCCACTGACAATAGCCCTTGTGTTGATTCTAAGTACGACGTTAATAAGCAGTCAATCAATGTATATAGATTTATTAAACATTTTCATTTAACTCTTCAAAAAAAATCATGATTTTTTCTTATTCCTGTAAAA
This sequence comes from Nephila pilipes, assembly GCA_019974015.1. Classification (NCBI taxonomy): domain Eukaryota; kingdom Metazoa; phylum Arthropoda; class Arachnida; order Araneae; family Nephilidae; genus Nephila; species Nephila pilipes. The sequence goes on along the minus strand of BMAW01070518.1, from coordinate 328,485 downwards.
AAAGAAACAACTGTGGTGGATTTGCAATTGCAATCCAAACCCCCACCAAAATATGCAGTTAACTAATTTACTGGCTAAATGACAGAGATTCTTCATGATGATTTTTAAAAGACTCATTTAACTAACGTGTCAGGGAGAACCAATATATTGACCCTAAATTAAGAAAAATTATTCTGTAGAAAATATTACATCAAAAGTAAGTTGCATTACAGCAAGACGAAGATAAAAGATTCAACTATTTTGAAGTGTGAGTGTATCTTTTGAGATATAAACGGTTGAAATAAATAATTTACAGAATTTGAAGAAGTTGAACATATTAAATAGTAAAATAAAATAGAACTCGATGAAGTATTTCAAGGGTTAATGTCTCTTTTTTCTCTCCTTATAATAATATATTACCGTTTCAAATAAAAAACAAAAATAAAATAACTTTTATGTAGCATAGATTTTGTATGGGGGAATTTTATCTACACACATAAAATTGAGTTTAGAAAAATGTTCTTTCCTTTTCTAGAGGTCTGGGACAAAACAAACTGGAAAAAATAACTAAGTCCAATTTTAAGGAGCTCACATCGTTAGAAGTTCTGTAAGTATCAATTTTTGTTTATTTTTTGAACATTCAGAGTTTCCTATAACAAATATTAACTAAGCAGAATGATTCAAAAATTAAATATTATAAAATAGTATTTTAATATGTACTTATTATTTAACTGTATCTACTCTTTGGAAATATCATTCCTGTATAATATTATAGTTAAATATATACACACTGCTTTTCTATTTATCTTATTAAAAATTCAAAAATCTTATTATTACATCAGAAGTACAAAAATTTTAAACTTCATTTCATTATACTTTCAGCACATCGAACAATTTTTAAGAAAAAAATATTCTATATATAAAATGTTCTTGTACTTTCAATGTTGTTTTTCCTGACCAGATATGAGATTTTATTTAATCAAGATGAACGTAATACCTCTTAATCGTGTGCATTTAAAGGCACTTGATTGTTGAATTCTGTTTTGTTTAAATTAGAAGTAATAATGTTTATTAAAAGCAAAACATGTATTGTTTATGATAGCTTACTGATATTGAATACAATAATAAATCAGAACTAAAGCATGTCTGAATAGATTTAAAATTTGTTGGTGTATCACATAATTCTTGAACTAATTTAAAAACTTTTTTAAATTGTACATTCCATTGCAAAAAAAAACGTTATATTTGTATATTCAGCAAAAAATATTGTAACGGAGATTTTCTAATATTATTTATTGCGAATAATTACTTTACCTCTTCTTTAACTTGTATATTCTAGAATCATAATATTTCCCCCATTCTAATAGCATTTTGAAAAAAAATTTGATCGAAGATATTGAAGATACAGCTTTCGCATCTCTAGGGAAGTTGCTGGAGTTGTAAGTAATTTTGTCGCTTTTCAAAGTTTTGCTTTATGTGATTATATTATTTTTCAATTGATATATTTATTTATAGAACTGTCGTACAATTGTTATAAAGATATTATGTGTGTTCGTGTGTGTCACGTTAGTTAATTTTAAATTACTTCCTTTCAGTCATATACTATATGAAGACCTTATTATTAGATTTGTCACGCGCCTTTCCCTTCTACTAATCCTTTGGCCCACTTTATTTAGTTATTTGAATTGAGAACCTCGTCGTGTAAAAGATCCGTAACGTATATAAATTATAGTTACGATATTAGAAGAATGTGAATAAAATATTATAAAACTGAGGAACTGAAGAAATCAGAAATAGGAATGGGTAGGAATGGAGGAGTTGGATAGAGCAGCGATTCCAAACCTTTTCAGTCCACGTATCCCTAGCTGACTCTGTTCCTGCCCCCAACCCCACATCCTTCAGGCATCTTCCTTTCCCTAATCTACAGGGTGTTTCATATTGAATGGGACAAAAAGAAAACATGATTGTGAACGTTGTAATTAATATATTTAGAAAATTCAAATTTACCTCAAAACTACATTTATTCAAGTTTCTACAGGTGTTCAATATATGCCCCTCCGGTGACACGACAAATGTCTACGTGGTAATCAAGCTCCTGCCACACTCGTGATAGCAATTCGTGATTCAACCACTTCGGGTTTTGTTTCTTTTCGTCCTGGGCTTTTGTTCTTGCATAAGCTGCCGGTATCCTGGAACTGCTTCACCCACCTGCTTATGTTATGCCGATGTGGTGGTTCTTTACAAAATTTCGTGCAAAAATGTCTTTGCACAACAGTTACCGAGGTGGTTTTGGCATATTCGAAAACGCAGTACTCTTTCTCCTGCATGGACGACATTTTGTTTAACAGCGCCTCTAGCGGCGAGTTCGTCATTCGATAATTTTTCCCTGTTGCCAAATAAAACTTGTATAATTGTAGTTGCAGAATAAATTTGTTTCGGCTGAATAAATCCATTACGGCAGTGCCCCTGCGCTATTCTTTTTGTCCAATTTAATATGAAACACCCTGTATTTCACCGATACCAAAATCTTCTCTAAAAGAATTTTAAGTTGAATTAAATTAAATTGTCTATTTTTTTTTTATATTGATTTTTATTTTTAGAATAAGCAAACAAATTAACACAAATATTAGAAAAAAGAAAAATTAACAGGGTATTTTTGAGACCGTATTGAATTACAAAATTTTAAAAAATAAATCTCAGATGAGGATAAACACAATTTCAAATCCGAAGCTGCACTTAATATGTTTCTACATTTATTTTTAATGTAAGTACACGAAGAAAACATTTATTCAACAAGCTCCGTACTAGTAAACGGCAACAAAAACAGTATGGATTTTTTTAGAAATTCAATGTATTCGTTACCGCGAGATGCACAAGAGCTTACTATGTTTACTCACTCAATAGTTGATGGAACCTCAGTGAGCAGCAATAACAGTGGTGACATTTCCGGGCACACTTACCAATTATTGTACGGTGACAATTGGTATTTTCTTTCACTTGGCTTGGAGAAGAAAGATCAGTTCACCCACCGATTTTGGACTGTGGGGGTACATTTTCAGTTGACTTTGCAACTCGTGCCATAGGCTCTCTATAGGGATATAGTCCAGACTCTGAGCCAGCCAATCAAATCAATAAGCCCCATTTTCATCATATCAAGCAATGACGGACACCACAAATGACAACTGCGTTGTCCTCCCCGGAAGCAACAACGGTCCTCCTCGTAAAATTGCCTTAACGTAGGAAGCAAGTAGTCATCCAGAGTAGTACAATAGATATCAGTGTTGAGCGTAACAGGTGTTGCGACCAAGGGTTCTAGGCCATACCAAAAGAAACATCTCTACAATGTAACTTCATCTACGCCGAACATCACTATTGCCGCAATACATTCAGGCAGGAAGCGTTCCCCAAGTAGACCCCAAGTCCAGATCCTGCCATCCGATCGAAAATAGGTTAACCTTTATTTGTCACTCCAGAGAACCTGTTTCCATTGCTCTACAATCCAATGTCACCGGAATTTGCACCACGTTAGCCGAGCCGTGTTCGGGGACTTCGTGATCAAATATTTGTGGGCGGCTGCCCAATCTGATAACCGAACAGATGTGCTTCCTTACTGATATTCACAGAAATAACAGTTTCGGATATCTGTCGAAACTCCTCGTAGTTGTAGGCCATCAGTTGGGTACGATTCTTCCGAATGGTTCTGGACAGCCCCCTTCTGTCTAAAAAAACACCAGTTTCGTGGGTCTGTCGGGTTGGACCACATTCCGAAAGCCACCGTTCCACCTGCAAATTCTGTTGACCTCTGTCGATTTAGGGTACTTCAGCTAGCTGGCAATATCATATTGCTTCAACCATTTCTATTAAAGCTGATGATTACACTTTTTTTCAAAATAATATAATTCAGAACTGCGTGTCCTCATACATGTGAATGACTTCAGCATTATTTCCCACGCAATTTATAACGGCGTCTGGCATACGTGTCGTAGGCAGCAGATTATTTCATTTGCATGGGAGTCATACTACTTCTTTGTAGATAGTGTACTAATCAATTTTTTGTCATTCTTTTAAGGTCAGAACAAACTTCTTAGATTTCTTGACTGATCATTTATTGTGTCTAGATGGCTCATAACTTAATAGCGATGCGGGGAGTTACAAAAGATAAGAGTTAGGAAACTTCATACTATTTGAAATAACCGTTTATGTGCTTACAAATTTAAGTAATAGCCATTGTATTTTTTATTTCAAATTTACGAATGGGATGAGTGAAATTTAAGGAACATACAAGTTAGTTACTGTCCCGACTTATTGAATTAACAATAAATTAGTAAAATTTTCAAACACAACCGGTATGTTAGTAAATTAATGAAAATTCTGTAAGCCGTAAATATAAAATAAAATTTTAATAGACATTTTAATTCATTCTTGTATACTGTGACAAAAATGTGAAAATAAATTGTGTTCTGAACATAAATAAAATGAATAAAATTCTCCTGTTTTATAATACACACATTAATAATTTCTTACAATGGAAAAAAATAATTAAATATATAATTAAATGCTTGCTTTATATTAGTACTACTCTATTATTTATATTTGTCAACCAACATGTTTTAAAATTAAACACTCAGAAAATGTAACTGGTCAATGCTTTTGTCTCCTAATTATGATCTAATTTTTGTACAAAATGATCCCAGCGTAGAAAAATCTCTTTCAGATTCCACAATTGTTGGTTTAATGATTTTTAAATGATCGTAAATTATTTTAATACGTTTCCTCTTTATATTTCCTGCATAAAAATTATTCTTCATTTACACACAAAATATTTGTGCAAAAATTAATATGCCTCATTGATACACTTTAAAATCAAATGTCTCAAAATTTATTTATTTTCTTCAATCTATATCTTTTTTTCTATAAAAATGCACAAAGTTTAAGAGAAAAGCACAGTTTATATTAAAATAGAAGTAAACAGCTCATATGCTAAAATGTTGATGCAAAAAAGTGCAAAACTTATTAATGAGGTAAAGTGCATGTAATAATAGAGATCCTTCTAAAATTACAGGCGTAACGATTAAAATTAGATGCAGTTTTTACACGTGCAGAAGTTCAAGCACATTTATTCATTAAATGTGGAAATGAAGAGCTTTGGAATTGCCGCAATGCTAATTTACATAAGTCTTGGTTTATTTATAATTCGAGGCTCTCAATTCATATAATGTCACCGAAAACCTTTAAAAGGAAATGCTTGGGACAACCCATTATAATTTAATAGATATAAATAAGGTTTGCTATAAGTTTTTTTTAAACAGAAATCAATCGAATTTAATATACAAAAGGTAATGAGTTTCCATCATGACAAAAGACAAATAAAAGTTGAAACAAGGTTTAAAATCCATACTTCAAAATATACTACTATATATTGCATTTAAATGACAGCTTAAACACTTACGAAAACTAATATTTTGGATTTTGTTAATACTTAGTTTGACATGTGAATCGAATTATTTTGTGTTAACTTTGTGCTTTTTTTTGCCAAAAGGGACATTTCTCATAACCAATTGAAGTTCTTAAAGCCAAAACTATTTTTTCATCTGAAAAATTTGAATAAATTGTAAGTATTTTCTTCAATTTTCTTTTATTAACTTAATTTATAGACTGTTGATAAATTTCCTTCATGATAAAATATGACTCGCACAACTGAAATTTCTTACAATTATCCATTTGATTTTAGTTAAAATCATAAAAAGCTTAAATTTCACTGGTTTTAACTTCAAAATTGTTTGACTTTTCACAAATTTATTTTCAAACATTTCTTTATAAATTTATTCTAAATGGTAAAATACTATTTTTTTTTATTTCACAGTGTTAAATTTAATTGAAATGCTCTTGTTTCTTCAAAGTAAAGTCGTGTTCGGAGTTGTTTCCGATTAGTCGTGAGTTCGAGTCCTAATACCACTTAAGACCCGTAGTGTGTAGTGAGGTTGATGCATGTTAAACCTGTTTGAGCTCCAAGTCCCTCGCGTTGTAATTGAGTGGAAATTTAAACAAGGGGTTCCAGCTCAGGTATCGTCTTTATCACTTGATCGAGGTTTAAAATTACGAGGTCCGTGGCCAATAGCCCTCGTGTTACTTCTAAGTGTGACACTAATAAATCAATCAGTTAACCCATCGAAGCCTCTGTAAATAAATTTAATATTACGCTAAAAAAAATTTTTTTTATTAATCTTATAAGCTATATAGAGAGTGATTGAGTAATGGGGAAGTTAAATAGCGTTAGAACCAGGTTGGCTGTGCTACACCAAACAAGGTGTAACTGTGATCTAGACATTAGGGGGGGGGGGAATGAAAAAAAAATGTTTAAATTGATTTACAAGAAGAAGGGTCAAAAATAGAGAAGGATCACTAGAGAATCCTGAGGTCTCGTCCCCCGTGTTTACCAGAGGCAGTAAACCCCACAGAAAAGAAAAAGATCCCCAGGGTGCCTTGGGGTTATGATTCTTGTACATACTTAAAGAAGGTAATCCCCTGAGGGCTTAAAGCTATAGAAGTAAAAAAAAGTTAATATACCACTTAATCTTGAATAACAGATAGCTGATATGACTACCTCAATTCATTTTGGTTTATTTGTAATGCTTCGTAACTGAAGAAAGGCTTGAAGCTTTTCACTTTTCAGCGACTAGGAAAGTATCTAGAAAAAATGAAATCTTAAGAGAATGCAAATTTATAGTTATAGATTTTCAACAAAGTAACAGTAAAATTACGTTCCATAAGAAAATGTCATACTATATAGATTTATATTCTATGAACGGGTAGAAGCCTTATGGGTTACATTATAAATGTAAATATATACGGGTTATAACATTTTTGTCCAAAATTATAATTCAGAAATTTGAGAGATCCGTCCATTTAGAATCTGTTCAATTGAATTACCTAAAATATAATCTTATCATAAAATATATGAAAATGTAAATACTTTATCTACTTTTTCGAAAAGAAAAAGAACAGGGTGAACGAAATATTAATTAAAATATTGAAGAAAAAAGTGGGTTATTAAGGTTATCCATGTAATTTACTTTTATGTGCCAAAAAATGAGGGTTTTTTTTTTTTTTTTAATAACCTATGCAAAATGACTAGAAAATTTTAAATATGAGTTTTGTAACAAAAAATAAAAAGCCAGAACGCAAATAATCCCATTCATGGGAATTTTTCAGCAAAAAATCCAGTTAGTGCATAGGAAACATTACAGATTATTGAAAGAAAAACTATAGTTTGCAAAACTATAGATCAACTGCAAAGACAGAAAGAAAAATGCAAGAAAAGACATACGATAAACAATTTTTCTTGCATAACAGTTCTTTCAATAGCTATAAACTCGCTCTGAATTAACATTTTTATGACCTATTTTTGAAATTAAGAACCTTGGAAATCGAGTTCATTGCAAGTTTGCATCCTGAAATCAAGGTAGTAGATATACAATGCTTTTCTATCATTTGTTTTAAATACATCAGAAAAGCAATCTATATTTTTATTCTGTTTTATTCTGATTTTATATATGACACATTTTAATTCTTTTATCAGTTCTCTTAAAAAGTCTATCTTTTTAAAAATTTTACTGAGGATTAATTCCAATATTCATTACCAAAATTATTTAAAATTTAAAAGACACTGTACGTTTATATTGATTCATTTTCATTTCTAAATGAAATCTTAATATGGCGTCATCAAATCAAGATTTAATTCACCTTAATTCACTAAATTAAGATTTAATTTCCTACCATCATTTGTTTCGAATTTTTATTCTTGTCTTCACGCACACACACAAAATTAGAGAAATTCCTCAAAACCGTATTCTTTAATATGTTATTCATTTGCAATCTGTACATAAGCTCGCACATTTTTCTTCGCTATTGTTGTCAAAAAAAGTCGTTAGATACTGATTTATTACAAACATTTCTTCAAAGTATTTTACCGTTAAGGAAGCTTCTGTATTGCTATAACAATTCAAGATTTGCTTATTTTTATAAAAATGGAACAGTAGTCAAATATAAATTTTGATAAAAACAGATGATATGAAATTCAAACTTTGAAATAATTTGTTATCACTTGTTTTAGTTGGCTCACTCCTCGAGAGAGAGAATGAGCTTAAAAAAAAGCATCATTTCTTACTTCCATTTCCATTTTTTTTATTGATGAGAAATAAAGAAAGCAAATTTTATTGAGGTTATTCTGGAAACAAATGCAGAACAAAACACAAAAGAATTTGACAAAAAAATCGTGTTTATAACTGAAAGTAATGTACATGTTCAGCTTTTTAACATTGCTACCTTATAAATTTATTTAAAGGAATTTTAAAGTACTTTTTTGGAGGTTTTTTTAAAGGAATTTTAAAGGTCTTTTTAATAGATTTTACGGTCATAACTTTGATGAAAATAATTGATTCTTGAATGATGATGAAAGTAATTATGATTGTTGAAACACTTCATCTAAAATTTTAGTGTCTTAAGAGCTAAATACATAATGACATTAGGAAAATGAACTTGATTGCGTGTTGTTTTTTAACAATAAGTGTCATTTAAATTTCATTTTCTTTTTATTGCAGGAATCTCGAATTCAATATGATTTCTTCTTTGCCAACCACGATCTTTAGAGGTCTGAGTGTGCTAAAATCTTTGTACGTATTTTAAATATTCTTTTGAATCTAAATTATAGTTAATGGAGACATTATACAGACATACTATTTCATTGTTTTAGGGATCTTCAAGGTATACATATAGATAATATAAATGTTCAGATGTTTCATCCTTTAGCGGAGCTAAAGTTTATGTAAGTAAATTTTCATATTTGGTAATTCATAAATTTTGTTTCAAGTTTTCTGACTATCTCTCTTTTCACTTTTACGAATATTTAATCAATACTTCAGCTCAGCTTCTGTAGTATAAAAACATGCTTTACTGAATAATTTAACTTATCATAGTTTCAATAGTTTCAAACAACATTCTAGAAATATTCACATAGGAAATAATATTACAAATAGAGATAGAAAAATGTTATTCACACACACACACCACACACACACACACACATATATATATATATATAATATTGTCACTTAGATGTAAAGAACTAAACCGTTATTGTAAACAATTAGATTTATTACAAAAACAGAGAAACATCTCAGAACTGACAACTTGCCCATAACTGATGTGACTCAGCTTTTATACACGCAGAGAATATTCAAGAAACACCCAATGTGAATATTAAAGAAAGGTCTAGAATCACCCAGATGTTATACAAACTATAACTAATATTTTAAATTAAAAATCTAATCTGCGGAGGAAAATACCATGGCTGATATTCTTACTCCGGACGTACGGAACTGCAGTCCAAAGCTCTGCCAACTGAGCGACGGAGATCACTGGCTTTCCTGCTTTTTGCGGTATTGCACCCCTTTTAAAACGACAACACCTTACTGCTTTGCAAATTCAAGAGCTTTTTTTCTGAAATGCATTATCAGCCTTTTGTAAATATTCTTCTTTTCAGAAGGAACGTTATCTCGGTTTTCTTCTATTTCAGTCTCAATTTGCTCGGTAGATCATATTATGATTTCATACGTAATACATGGACCACATATCTTGGTTTTCTTCTTCGGAAATCAGGATCAAAGTCTCGTATCTCAAAGATAACATCTGATAAACGACATAACACTTGATATGATCCAAAATATCATCTTAAAAGTTTCTCGGAAAGCCCAACTTTTCGGACTGTGATGTGTGACATAAACCCATATGAAATCTTCAGGAGCATAAGACACCATTCGGTGTTTAGAACCGTAATGTCAACGGTCTTTATCCTGAACTTTCAGAGTTTGAAATCTGGCTAGTTATATTGGTTCTTCAGCTCTGGCAATCATCTTGGAGACGTGATCATCATCTGCATTATCAGGACATAATGGTAACATGGTGTCCAGGGTTGTTTCAGCTTCCAATTCATGAAGTAAATAGAAAGGCGTAAGCCCAGTTGTCTCTTGTTTAGCGGTATTATAAGCAAATGTTATTTTTGGAATATTTTCATCTCTATTCTTTTGTTCTGTATCAACATACATGGGCAACATATCGGCCAGAGTTTTGTTAAAGTGCTCAGTCAATCTATTTGTAAGAGGGTGACGTGCCGTCGTCATACGATAGTCGATTTTACATAGTTCGACGAGAGCTAAAATGAGTCTGGATTGAAAGAGTGTCCCACAATCTGTGATAATCACTCGAGATGCACCATGTCTTAGAAGAATTTTTTTGAGCAAGAATTTCGCTACTTCTCAGGCTTCATCAGTTGGTAAGGCTTTAGTTACCGCATAACGGGACAAGAAATCTGCGTAAACTATAATCCATTTGTTTCCATAGCTAGATTTCAGAAATATCCCAAGAAGATCGATCCCAATGCGATGGAAAGGGGTCATAGAAGGAAAAATGGAAACTAAGTGTCCAGGTGGTTGTTGAGGAACGGATTTTATTCTTTGGCGCCACCGACCAGGTATGACATTTCGTACGATATTTCGGTACATCAGTGGTACATATTCCGGTACAGAATGATATTTCAGTGAATTTCGGCCGCATTATTCCCTACTGCTAGAAGAAAGTGAATAACGCTACACAACTCGCACTTGGCGGAAGCATCAATAATACATCTATGTTTACGTGCCTACAATTTCAATATACTACGTGCCTTAAAATAGCGAGATGACGTCGGTAATAGCAGAGGTTATAGTTAGAGAAATGCACAGTCACCCAACGCGCATCTTGATCTCCTCATATTTGTATGGTTGTTCAGCAACTCGAACGGAGGTTGAAAAAAAATGACCCTGGCATACGTGTGTGTGTTTACAAAACTCTCTCTTTATATATATATATATGTATGTATGGGGGTTTTTAAACACACGTCCTTTAGAATAATTAAATTTAATTAAGATGAATATTCAAATTTACAGAGTTATTGTATTATTTAAAAAGGATCATTCCCTCCTTGAGAAATAATTGCGCTGAAAATGTTTGAGAAATAATTCACCCGTTTCCCTCTCAGCCGACCGAAAGGAGGGGAGAAAACATCTATTCTTCTAGGGCTCTCTCAATCGTTTCCTTTTGCACTCCCTTCTCCCACACACTCTGCAGGAGGGGGGGAGAACCAATTTCCTGCGAAATCCGTTCCCTGGACACCTACAGCAAGTGACATGGCCCTTTGTCTATACATGAACATCTATTGCTTTCAATATATAGGCCTCAAAGATGTATTATCGGTCTTATATTTCCATATAAAAAATGAAAACATATAACAATAAATAGAAAATCAATATAAAAAATTCTCCTCTGCCCAATACATTATTATCATAAAGCCATTGATTAAATTACACAGAAACTATATTATGGAGAAATGTATTGAAGCACAGTTCAAATTATCTACAGACATAGAAGTAAAAATCTATCTTTATTAATACGGGCTCGGAATCATTTAGACTGGGTTTTTTTCCGTTTAGATAAAGTCCCAATAAATGAAAAATCACCAATCTTGAAAACGCCAAAATTTGAAACATTTCTCAGTTAACAAAATTTCGGATTCATGTTTTTTGAGGCATATGGCTTTGCTAAGGCAATCTGTTGTTACAATTGTATGCTGCCAATGGTTAAATGGAGCCAAAACAATTTTGAAGCTGATGCATAGGTAGTTTTGATTGCTGCCAGATCAAGTTCTCACCATTAATGATACCTGGTTTCATCATTATTCATCGGAAATCAAGAAACAATCAAAACAATGGGTGCTTTTGATTAATCTGCTCCAAAAAAGAGAAGATGGTCTCATCAACCAAAAATGTTATGACAATGCTTTTTTGGGATACGATGAACATCATACTCATGAATTTCTTAGAAAAGAAAGAAAACTCTCTCTCTCTCTCTCTCTCTCTCTCTCTCTCTATATATATATATATATATATATATATATATATATATATATATACATACTACAGTCATTTACCCAATTCTTATTTTCCCAATCCTAATTAAGGGAAATTTTTGAACCACAGTCGTAATCTAATTTCATGAATCAAAGTAGTCATTAAAGCAGTTAGAAACTAATTATTAAGCTATAAGCACAAATAACAAAACTATTTAAGGTATCTTTTAATACACACATTTTTTTTTCAGTTATTTCAAAAAATTCGTCTATTGCTCCTACGCACCATATGTTCGTGTATGCTATCCAAAAACGGATGGGTTATCGAGCACAGAGCATTTGTTAGTTTTCCCAGCACTAAGGATGTCACTTTGGGTTGTCGCTTTGATGACGTGTGCAGGCAATACTCTCGTCTTGTCGTGGCGAGTTTTATCGAGAAAAGAAGACAAAGTCCTCAGTTTATTTATTAAAAATCTTGCCTGTAAGTACACCTTATTTCATTTATTTTAGCAAAACACTTTCATATATTCAATGTTGTTATAATTTATTAAAATAATTTTAAATTTTTTTAGTTGCTGACCTTTTGATGGGCATTTATTTAGTTGCTATCGGTGCACAAGATCTTTCTTTTAGGGATAGCTATAACAAATTTGCTCATGCTTGGATGACAAGTAATGCTTGTAACGCCTGCGGTATTTTAGCTATGGTTTCGAGTGAAACATCTGTGCTCATACTGTCGTTAATCACTATTGAAAGGTATATATATATATAAGATTGATCATTACTTTTTCTTATTTATGCCATGAAAATGTTAATAAAATGTAGAATATATAGATACAAAGTGTGGCTATTAAATAGACTGACGCTGTAAAACATTCTATTTTGATGTCATGCATATTCACTTATTATCACCTTCAATATGCACCCCTTCTCTCTCCCTACAACTCTCCATGCGAATCTTCCATAGTTCGAAACAGTGCTGGAAGTCAGCTGATTCAGGACGCTTGCAGCTTTCTCTTTCCTAGCTTCAACGTACACAAATTTTGTTCCTTTTAATACAGATTTCACCTTAGGAAACAGATAGATGTTGCATGGCTCAAGATCCGGTGAATAAGAAGAATGATCTAACACTAGGATGCTGTACTTGGCTAGAAACCTCTTGACAGACAATGCGGAATAACTTATCCTTCCACAATTCGGGTCGGATTTCCCTCAATCCTTCACGGAGCTCTGCAATAACGTGAAGAGAGTAATGTTGACTTTCAGGAACCCACTGAAGGTACACAATACCATAAATATCGAGAAAACAATAATCACTGCTTTGAATTTTGATTTGCTCATTCGAGCTTTTTTGGCTGTCATTGAAGATGGATTGTCTAGTGCATGGATTGGAGCTTCGTTTCAGGATCATAACTAATAAATCCCTATTCGTCACATGTGATTATCCTTTCCAATAAGTTTGGGTTTCTGCATTCGAAAGAGAAGGCTTCACGCTAAACAGCTGTCCGTCGCTGGCATTTGGCCCTTGCGTAATTCTTCTGTAGCAGCGTCAGTCGCGTTATCTAATATCCACACCTCGTACATTATAACAGAAGTTTATTTACCGGTATAAAACAGTGTGTATGTGTTGTCCTTTCTGTATAAACATTCTTTTTCAACTATTAGAGTGTTTGAATTCTTTTATTCAAAATGCTCCCTGGAAATTATTTCAAAGTAGAAAATCAAAAATGTCGCTGATGGAAATATTAGGAATCTGTTAAAGAGCGTGTCCACAAAAATTTCCAGACAGAATAAATGTTGAAGCTTATTTTTATAAATAAATCTATCAGATTACTTCAAATGAGAACATTTATAACACCACGGTTAAGAAGCAATTGTAAGCTATTATTTAGAATACACCGCAAAAGAGTTCTATTCTAAGAAAGTGGAGGAGTTCTGGGTCTTTTTAAGTGCAACGTCCATATTTCGTTCAAAGGAATTAATCGAGTAAGAATAAACTAAAAAATTTTAATTAATTTTTTTTAATTCAAAATTTGTCCAGTTCTTAATGAAAGTGATATTTTGCTTAACTCTTAAAAAGACTGTTTTAACTTATTTTGTTCTTCAGGTTATATATATATATACTGAAAATTTATGAAAGAATAGTTTAAAATATTTAAAAAGACAAAAATCTAGAAAGAAATTTAACAAATAT
>BMAW01070518.1:225966-313971 GCA_019974015.1 Nephila pilipes | reverse complement strand
AGTGTGTGTGTGTGTGTGCGTGCGCGTGTGTGTGCGTGTGTGTGTTCTTTTAATGCATAACTATTGTGTTAAAAAATAAATTTGCGGCTGAAGTTGTGTATCGCATTTTCTGGAAGATTGCTAATTAAACATTTTTAAGTAGTAAAGATCGGGAAATTCCAGCTCGGGCATCACCCTCAACTAAGGCTCAGAATTACGAGGACCTTCACCAATAGTTCTCGTATTTTGCTTCAATGAGTGTGCGTACTTAATAAAACAACTACTCAATCTATAATTATGCTTTTTTTTATTTGTTTCACTGAAAGAAAAATAAATAAAAACAATCATTGCTAATAGTCTTTTTTTTTCCAAGCGAATTTCTTGTAACATTATTTTCAGACCAAAAGTGTTAAAAATTATTTACAAACAACTTCTTTTGTAACTGTATGATATACGAAGCTAGGTTTCTGACAATTGTGAAATATTAGAAAATATATTTCTTGGTAAATGTCTCACAAAGTCTTACGTTTAGAGTGAATTTTATTTATGGTTAGAAACAGTTTTAGAAGAATAGAGAGAGGCCAGCTTTTATTGCATCTGGTCGAAGCCCGACCTTGCAATAGGTTTCAGTTGCACAAATGAAAATAAAAGGACTCTATTAGCGGCTTCAGCTTGTCCCAGACATAGCAGTAAAATACAATGGAATAAATATAAGATTGTTTTGGTAATGCAACAGAATAATAAAATCATACCCACATTACAAACAGAAATAAAACCCAGACAGAATAACCAAAAAAAAAAACTGTCTTCTTTTATTTCGGTCTCAAAATGTAAAAAAAACCAGCGGAATACAGAACAAGTTAAATAGCTCCTCGAGAAAGAAACCTGTAGAATGAAGAAATACAGTTTGAATATTTGTAGTTGATTTCGAGAGTGTTGCTTGCTAAGCACAAACCACAAGAAAAGGTTAGCGATGAATGAAAATTGAGATAATATATATATATATATATATATATATATATATATATATATATATAACAGGTCAATTGAAAAGTCCCCGGCCTACCATAGTAAAACACATTTTTTTGGCAAAATTAGTTTTTTTTATTCAACATAATTCCCTTCAAGGGTGATACACTGATTATAGCGACCCTCCAACTTTTCGATACAATTTTTGTAGTACGATTTGTCCTTTGCTTCAAAATAGGCCTCAGTTTCGGCGATCACCTCTTCATTCGACGAAAATTTCTTCCCAGCGAGCATTCTTTTGAGATCTGAGAACAGGAAATAGTCGCTGGGGGCCAGATCTGGAGAATACGGTGGATGGGGAAGCAATTCGAAGCCCAATTCATAGATTTTTGCCATCGTTTTCACTGACTTGTGACACGGTGCATTGTCTTGGTGAAGCAGCACTTTCTTTTTCTTCAAATGCTGCCGTTTTTCGGCGATTTCGTCCTTCAAACGGTCCAATAACGCTATGTAATAGTCGCTGTTGATGATCCTTCCTTTTTCAAGGTAGTCAATGAAAATTATTCCATGCGCATCCCAAAATACAGACGCCATAACCTTGCCAGCCGACTGTTGCGTTTTCCCACGCTTTGGAACGGGTTCATCGTGTGCAGTCCACTCGGATGACTGTCGATTGGACTTCGGAGTGAAATGATGGAGCCATGTTTCATCCATTGTCACATATCGACGCAAAAACTCGGGTTTATTACGCTTGATCATCTTCAAACACTGCTCCGAATCATCAACTCGTCGTTGTTTTTTGGTCAAAAGTGAGCTCACGTGGCACCCACTTCGCACAGAGCTTTCTCCTACCCAAATATTCGTGAATGATATGATGTACACGTTCAGTTGATATCTTTAGAGTGTCTGCTATTTCATTCAATTTCAATTGACGGTCATTCAAAATCATTTTGTGGATTTTTTTAATGTTTTCGTCGGTAACAACCTCTTTTGGGCGTCCACCGTCTTCGGTGCTCATTTCACCACGTCTAAACTTAGCATACCAATCCTTGATGGTTGATTTTCCTGGGGCAGTGTCCGGAAACCCGGCATCAAGCCAAGCTTTTGCTTCAACTGTATTTTTTCCCTTCAAAAAGCAATATTTTATCAACACGCGAAATTCCTTTTCATCCATTTTTTTCACAATAACAAAAGTTGCTTCACTCAAAATGCTATAATTCACAAACTAATGATCCGACAGCTGTCAAATTTATACACGCATCTTTTGAGGGTTAGGGCTGGCTAAAAAACATATGGATTTAATTCTAGTAGCACCATCTATGTGTCAGGCAGGGGACTTTCCTATTGACCTGTTATATATTATGAAACAAACTTCTCGAATAGGTTTTCGTCAGCTACTATTTTATAAGCTTTTATTTTATTAGGTGAACCGGAAAGTAAATGTCGTTTTTCTTCATTAAATTCAAACAGATAAATTTTTGTCCAGTTTTTATTTTTAATCAATGATGTAATCACACTCCTTATCAACAGCCCTTTGCCATCTAATGTGCAAATTTTCAATGCTGGATCGATAAAAATCAATCGGTTTTTGAGCAAAATATTTGCAGATGATATTTTGAATATCATCCGAATTTTCAAATTGTTTGCCAATTAGAATATGTTGTAGGGGTCGGAATAAATAGAAATCCGATGGCGTAATATTGGGCGAGTATTGTGACATCCCAATTCATTAATTTTTTCTAGGTTTACACCGCAAAAAGGCGTTTTTATATATTTAGTGGTGTATTCACGGTGTCATTTATTTTGAAATGCTGAATCCTGGACAAGCTGTTATTTCAGACCTTTACTGTGAACAATTGGATCGAGTAAATCAATCTTTAATTGAAAAGTGCCCAGTAATTTTCAACAAAAAAGGTGTTATTCGGCAACACGATAATGCTACATTGCACTGCGTAAGACGAACCGCTGGAAAAAATTAATGAATTGGGATGGGAGGTATTGCCTCACCCACCTTACTCACCCAATATTGCGGCAACGGGTTTCCATTTATTCCGATCGCTACAATGTTTTTTAAGTGGCAAATAATTTGAAAATTCGGATGATGTCCATAATACCATCTCTAAATATTTTGCTCCAAAACCGATTGATTTTTACCGATCCGGCAAAGAAAATTTGCACACTAGATGGCAAAGACTGTTGATAGCGAGAATGATTATATAATTCAGATTAAAAATAAAAACTTGGTAAAAATTTATCTGTTTGAATTTAATGTAGAAAAATGACATTACTTTCTGGTCCTCCTAATACTTTGTTCACAAGTATATCTTTCCTTTGATCTTGGTTTCAAAAAATAATTTTATAAATGTACATAAATTTGAAAACTTTATTTTTCAAAATTTTCAATATGTCATTCCCTTTGTATAATGTATAGTACTTATGGTTGATTAATTGTTTTAAAATAACGTCGCATTTAAAAGCTAACAGAGGGCTATTGGCGACTCAATTTCGAGTCCCAATCAAGTGATGAAGATAACATTTGAGCTGGAACTCCTTTCCATCTAAATTTCTTAACAAACAAAAGCGAGAATTTTGATCACGTACAGATTTAACGTGTTTCAGCCTCAATACACGGCGAATCTTTAGGGGCATCAGAACTCGAACCCTCGCCTCGACGAAAACAACGCCGGACATGAGCTCGCTATTACAGCCACTCGGCTACCGACGCAATACTTATCCTTTTAAATCCTTAATTAAATTTAACCATAAACTTTCAAATACTGTTTCTATTTTTTTAATCAATTTCTCACAGTATTTTTATCAGGTACTTTTATAAAGAATTTTGTATTGAAATATATGTATACACATAGTATCAGCTATAAAGGACAAAACTGATGAAGAAGAAGTTAAATATAGATTTGTTATGCTCTTGTGATGCAGACATTGTCAACATACTGATCTTCGAAAACTATTAACGTCTAGATGGAGAAGTAAACAAAAAAAAGGGGTGACATTAATGAAAAATGCATCGCAACAGACAGGCAACATACTTTGCGACAACATTAATAAAAAAACATGTAACAGCGCAACAGCTGAAGAATGATATTCGTGTCCTGGAATCCATTAATAGGAAACTTTCAGTAAGATAGTGATATTCTGTCAGCTCAACAAAACAATATCTGTGACACTGACACTTCACAGTTTCTGTCAGCGAAGACAAAAATGAACATGAATAATAACCATCGACAGAATTTCTTTGATGTATGAAGGAAATACTAATATTGTTAAGCTTAATTTAATCATTAGACATACTGAAGATTCATTACATTCCATATTCATTACAACACTAGCAAATAGAACCAAAAAAATGTATGATAATCAATGCAAATTTCTGAAAGATTATTATTTCCGATGAACAAAGCATATATGTCAGTTTTAAGCATACATATGTTAAGCATATATGAACAAAGCATATATGTAACAAAGCATATATTCATATTTCGTTTACTGATTTTGATAGGAAATGAATTCTTGTAAGTATCTGTTTTATGAGTACATAGATGAACTTTCCTATTTTATTATTTAATTTAACTGACATATTATTAAAAAACGTATTTAATTATACTAAATAATAATTTAGATAAGCTCTCTCACTTTCCTGCTGCGCCAGCACCTAATTTGTTATTGGGTACACCATGCAGAGACAGATCAAGCTATCATATTAGAAGTACAACTAGTTAATCGCACGCGCGTGAGTGTGCGTGCGTGCGTGCTTGTATATTTATTTTTTCTTATTTATGTGCAGATCCAAAATTATTCCTTATTTGATGCTCTGAATAATATGACAAAATTCCATGAGAAATTTTAATTCTGTCAAAGTGATGCTTACACCCAGAGGCGTATTAATCAAATGCTGTATCATCCCATTACAACCAACTATACTTCAATATATTTTTTTCAGACATCGTTGCATTAAAACGAATGTGAGAGTCATAACTTTAACCGGTGCAAGATTCAGCTGCGCCGTCGTATGGATTATTGGATTCACACTAGCTTTAATACCAATCTTCAAATGGTCCAAAGAAAAGGGATTTTATTCCAGCAATGGTCTTTGTTTTCCTTTGCACATTGACGAAGCTTATAATCTCGGATATCAATACTCCGCTTTCATATTTTTTGGCATAAATTTCTCAGCAGTAAGTATAAAAGTAAATTTTTTTCCTTTTGCATTCCTTTTGTTTCCAAAGAAATGACATTTGAATAATCGGCTTTAAAATTTTGGCAGATAGTGATGAACTCCGTGTATATAATGCCGTTTTAAAGTTCAAGTTAAGCATATGACTTTTTCGATAAAACAACTTTAAAAAATAGGGCATCAAATACTGATTATTCGAAAGAGTGATTTCTAAAGACTAAAGAGAGACTCTAAAAGAGATTTTTAAAGAGAGACTAAAATTCTTCAAATGTTTAATTTTTAATTTTGCTGTTAAGGAATATAGGGCACTTCGCTTATTCCATAGATGTATTATTTTTGAGAATTTGATAAATAGAAAGTCCGAAAAGTGAATTTTTGAAACTGTCAATTAATGTGCTGTGTCACACAACAGACAAAAATATTTTTTTTCTCCTTCAAAATCTGGCATTTTCAGTTTCTGATACATCTTTCTCGATATCTAAGCGATCCATAGCACTGATATTTTGCACATAATGAAATGAGGTTATTTCCTATTCATTGAATATAATTTTTTTTCCTAATAACTCACTCACAAAAAATTTTTTAATCTAACTCAATATCTGTGTAAAAATTATGGAAAATTTGATTCATAAAATTTTAAAAGTTTTAATGTTATTAAATTTAATATTTGAAATTATAATTGTGTTCAGTGTATTGATTGTTATGTTAAGAAGAACTCTGCAAATTTTAAAATTATAAGTCGTAGATTTTATGAAAAATGTACCTAAAGTTAAATAATAGATAACTTACAAATGTAAATACAACTACTGATTATTAACGGCATCAATAATTATTGTGATTTCAATTGCATAATTATTATTTTTTATAAATGGTATTTTCTTTTCATAAACAGATACTTCAATACACTTATCTCAAAGACAGAATATGATCATTGCTTTTAATTTTAAAAATGACTATTTAAAGTTGTCATAAAATAAATTCGCTTTTCTTTGTCGAAAGAATCTATTACCTTAATGAAAATCATTCTTCTACCAGAAAATTGTTTCAGTTTTGTGAGAATTTATCGATGATTTAATTTTATGAATAAAAATTATTTATTTCTGATTGACATGAGATTTTTGAAATTTTGAAAAAGATTTAAATTTTTGGAGGAGGAGCTTAAAGTTTAAACAGTGTGGGGCATTTTTAATAACTTAGTATAGGCTTTTAAATAGATAAATACAAATAGATTTTTAAATAGTATAAGTGTCTTTTATTCAAAATATTTTGACTTAAAAAGGTATTTATTATATAGCTACATAAGTCGAATCAATACAATATTTAATTAAAGAGTTATAAAACTAAATTCAAGCCCTTTTACCTTTTAAAATACAAATCTAATAGACCTCACTTTCTGAATGATCCCATTATGAAATTAAAAAAATTAAAAAGTACATTTTCTTCTTTTCTACTGTGTAAGCTACTTTCTTCCTTAAAATTTTAAATGTGGAACATCTTGATGTTTCTTAATCGTATTGATAAATTTTAGATCCTCAAAGCCATTTTAAATGTACTAAAATAATCCTTATTCATTCATGAAAAGACTGAAAGGAAAGTTGAGTGTCTTCTCAAGCGACCGTCATAATTGAGAGATTAATTAGATTCAGTGCCTGTCACAGACAAAAATGTTTTTGTTCACTTGTCTTAAAGACAGTTTAAAAGGAAAAAAAATTGTAGATGATTTCAAAAATCTGAACAAGAAATGATTCATTCGTTTTGAAGTACATCTAATTACTCATTTTTAAATGACTTTTTCAAAAATACGTTTTAAAATTTGCATTTTCTTATTGAAGATATTTTTCACGAATTTTCGAAAAAATTCTGTCAATAAAATGTATGTAAATAGATCCTTCGTTTGAGCACCAAATCTCCAAATGATATATTTTTCGAAAATATAAAAAGACCTTTATGAACATTTTTTTTTCTCTGGCATGAGAAACATTTATTGTACTTGGTGCCCTGAGAGCTCCCTGCTGAGGATTCATAAATTTATTATAAAAAACAACAAACTTGAAAACCATTATTTTTATGATAATGGTGAAAAGCACTTCTAACATAATGTAGAAAATTTTTAAACTCACATTTAAAATAGCTGCCTTTTCTCGGGGGCAAAGCTGAACTCTTTTGCGCATTTTTTGAGAAACGATGCATGGAGTGACTTCCTGTATTCTTTGAGTAATGGCTGTTATCAAATTATCTACT
This sequence comes from Nephila pilipes, assembly GCA_019974015.1. Lineage (NCBI taxonomy): Eukaryota > Metazoa > Arthropoda > Arachnida > Araneae > Nephilidae > Nephila > Nephila pilipes. The sequence goes on along the minus strand of BMAW01070518.1, from coordinate 306,590 downwards.
GTTAAGGGATTATTTTAATAAACTTTGTCCTTTAAATGTCCCCACAGAAAAAAGTCAGGGAATGCTCAAACCAAGGAAACGAGGTAGCTCAAAGCAGACGGTGCAATATGTCATACGAGTAATGAAACGACGGACGTTTTTCAAGATATTTTGCGAGATTTATTCATCTCAAGACATTTTTGTCTACCTCGTTACCTAGATCTAAGCATCCTCTGACTTTTTTCCAGTATATAAATTCCAAATTCATCACCCGATAGATTTTAGCAGTTGTTCCTCAGTTTTTCCTGGCCTTCAATATTTTTTGGACACCAAAACTGGTTGCCTACCGTGCTCTATATATGTTCGGTTGATAATATCCATCATGAATGAGTAATAGATTATTTGTTTATGGCACAAGAGTGAAATCTGGTTAAAATTCGCCAGACATTTGTTGAGAAAGTCATAAGTTTTTCATAATAAAACACATTAAAAACAGTTGAAAAGAATGTAATATTTGATTAAAACAAAAGAAAAAAGGATAAAATTTTAAATTTGGAGTAAAAAGCCAATCAAGAACATATCTGGCAAGAGAGCACTTAAACAGTATGTAGATAATCTAGAAATACGTAAGCCACATAAGGCCCGGAATAGGCTTGTTGGAAAATGACCTCAGGATAACGTTGCATGAAATATTACAAAAGTGGTCGCAGAATGTCATAAACATATCATTCAGTCTTAAGATTAATAAATCCGCATACCAAATGTTACAATAATTAAGTTCTTTTTCAGAAAGTTTAGGAAATCTTTTTCTCATAAAAAGATAATATTTCAAGTTGTTCATTTAAATAATATTAGTGTTCTACATCAAAGATATATTCTTGTAATTTTAGCATTACTTGTAACTTGTACTGTAAATTAATCTCTGAAACAAAGTTTCTACATTGCATTCATGTAGATTATTTTTCAAATCACTGAGAGCTTCATTATGTTACAAATAAGAATTTTGTTAAAAATATTAAATTACAATGGCTAATCTTTTGCTAATAAAATTTATTTTTATTATAGGTCATGCTAATCATTTCCTTGTATATCAGTATGTTTATAACAATTAAAAGAGACAGAGAATCTGCAAGACCAGTCATTCTGAAAAAGCATGAGGATACGGTTTTGGCTTTTCGATTTTTCTTTATCGTTTTGACAGATTCCCTGTGCTGGATTCCTATTGTTATAATCAAGCTCCTGGCCCTGTTAGGAGTTACTATTTCACGTAAGTCTCTAAACGTATTATTAAATATTGCATCAATATCTTTCGAATTTGTGATTTACGGTTTGTAAGAAAATTATATGTACCATTCTCTGATAATATATAAAGAATAACTTTGATAAATGAACGGAGCATAAGAAAAAATTTACAATTTTATCTAAGAACCGGAGAAATTAAAAATCTTTTATTACTAACAAATAATTTCGGAACTAAAGCTAATGTTTCAAGTTAAAGTTCTTATTTTTCTTCTAATTTATATATGTGTGTGTGCGTGCGGGCGGGCGGGATTGTTTTAATTTTAAAAATATAAATAGCCTTTTACTTTTAACTTAAAAATAACTTACAGCTGTATATAAAAAAAACAAAATTCACGAGCCTTTCATTTGCCGCTAAGCATAAAAAACAACAGTCCAATTTGCGTCATCATTCTTTGTTAATTAAATTAACTTTTCCCACACATCTTAAAATATTCATATTATAGATTAAACAGCATTCAAAATGTTACAAATTGTGGCCCTTTAACAATGAATGAACTAAACAAATATGAAACTCGGACCAAAAGGATATAAAGAAAAGAATTTTTTAGCCTGTTTTTATTAAAAATAATTTATCTCTATCTTGATGTATTTTGGTCCTATGCATTTAAGAAGATGGTGAAAAAACATATGTACGAAAATATGAGAGTCAAACATAATTTGTTGGTTGAGTCGAGGTTCTAATTAGTTAATAAAGTCAATTATTTAACGAATTTTTTATTATGCCATTTTATAAAGTACATTTTGTATTTTTAAAATTTAACCATATGGGTTTCAAAATGTTTCCGTATTAAACTAAAGGATAATGTAGATTTAACTGTCACAGCAAATGAGGTTAAATATAAAATTATATCTATTCTGAAGCAAATATATTGACATTTTGTATGTATAGTTATTTCAAATTTTTTTTATTGTGTGTTTTATAGATAACTTATATGCTTGTGTCGTAGTCTTTATTCTGCCAATCAACAGTGCTCTGAATCCATTACTGTACACGATTGCTGCACCTACAGAATTGAGAAGAAAAATTGAAAAATGGCTGCAAAGAGCAGTGCTATGGTTGCAAAGATTTGATTGCGTTATAAAATCAGGTAAAATTGAATGCATTTTCTTGTTTTTTCTCATTAATTTTTTCAGCTTCATAAAGCTTATCATATAAGAAGACACTTATTTATATATTATCAAAATTATAACTTTATGAGTGAAGTCACAAATCGTATTGATCTTAAATGATTTTGAGACAGAGAAACACATTTGTTGCTAATATTTCAGAAAAAACTGCTGTTAGCTGAAATCTGGATTCCTCTCTCTATGCTTTTTATAAGAATTAAATGTCATGTAAGACATAAATTTTATTACTGCCGTTCCTAAAATCATATTGAATTTTATGTATAACAAAAGGTGTATCCTGTGTAAATAAAAGGGAACAGTCTCTTGAATTATTATGGCTCTTTTTTATCGATAAAAATATGCTTCGCTTTTTGTAGACTTCAAACTGTATTGTCAGGACTTTTTCAGAAGCGTTTCATTTTTCAATTACAAAAGTTGATCATGACAATAGTAAGATTAATCTCAATCTGCAACTACAAAACTTAAGTTTTAAATTCATCAACAGCTTTTAAAAACATAAAAAGATGTACTTGGTTCATTTCTTTGATATTTCAAATTTGAAACTATTAACGTTAAAGTATAACTTTAAAATTTTTTAACTATTCAAATTGATGAGTTTGAACATTTTCGATTAAAAATTTAGTATGTCTGGATATTCCATTTGGAATTTTAGAGTAACTGGAAATTCTAAAAATGTATATTAAATAGTTAAATCACAATAGCAACCTCTCTTTAGTACATTCTATAATTCGGCACCGATCGAGCCTTCATTTTCGGATTTTTTTCGTGAGAACTCGAACCACCTAGACCTTGACCGCAAAGTCGCGAAACCAAGCTGCTCGAATTTTCGCCCAGTGTTTATCATAACTGTCAGTTTTCATTTCAGGCCAGTGTTTCATGTTTTCTAGCTGGTGTTTTTCAAGTGCTTATAAAACTAATGATCGTGAACAAATTACTGAAGTAGCTTATCACTGCTTTTTTTTAGCTATCACTGTGCAGTATTAGTTAGTTTTATTCTGTGATTTCCATCAATATATAGAATTTTCGATGTAGAATATGGAATATCACTCACAAAAATAGAATATTTAATTAAATTACTGTTCTATGTTTGAATTTAGTTTTGTAGTTGCCCAAATGACAAAAAAAAAAGCTTTGTCAGATATTTATATCAACTACAGGGGTTCAGAAAGTACATAACCCCATTGAAAACATGTTTTAATCGCTTCCTTTTTTTTTTTTTTTTTATCTAAAGAGATTTATCTTTGGTATCCCCGTTAAAATTATATTGACCCTCGATAATTGGGCCAAATCGCTTATTTGATTCTGCTGTGATCCTGAACAAGCTGGATTAAAGAGAATTTATTATATTAACTACTGTATTATTTCTTTTAGCAGAAGTGTCGACTTCCACCACCCTGACACGAACTGTTACATCATCCGAAAGTCGCCATATCCCTTCCTCAACAGCTACTACAGGTGGAGAACTTGAAATTTGCATTACGGCTATTTAAAACATTTTTCAGAGAAAACGCCATTTGAATGGGATGGTAATCCAGTTGTAACTGGTCACATAAACTATACGACTGATGTCATACAGCGTTCTAGAGCTAATGTTTCATACGATTGTTCGAAGGTATACATATTTAAGGCACAAATGTATTCTATGTACCCTTTAAGCTCAGTTTTAATGTCAAATGTGAAAATTTCGATTAAAAATAAATTTAATAAAACTATGATTTCGTGTATTTGCTGCTCCTGTCTTATCATTCCTAGTATGTTTTCATGACTTATTATTCATATTTCGTGTTGTTGCTCTCGATAACTCTAGCAATTTCAGTGAAGTTTTTTAGTACTTTATGAGGCTTAAAAAAAACCTATCATTTTTAATGATATTATATCACTATCAATCTTACGTTTCCGTTGCTTATAGACGTGTAAGGAAAACTTTTTCTTTTTGTAATTGTTCGTACAAAATCGTTCAGGTCAAAATATCGCTGAAACTTTAATGTGTGTTAATATAATGTTACAAAAATTTCTCTCGTGTGGGTGTATATGCGAGTAAAATCAGTCCAACACGAAGGATAATGGCAAATGACACTTTATACATGAATATTCTGGACAAAACCACAAACAGATAGCAGAGCCTGGATAGTAACAGTACATACAGAAAACTCAGAACTTGTATAGATTAGCGACACAAATATAGAAACAAAAACTACATCTGTCATGACAGTTACAGTTGTATCAGCAACGTTCAGCTAACCTGACGGACAAGCGTCTGCTGTAATACTCTTCACTTTCAAGGCAGACCCCGACTGTCTCATAGATTCCCCGGCAGATACCGGATTCTTCCTCAAATTAATTTGGCCACACAACCGTCAGTTCCTCGGCCAATCCTCTCAGGCAAATGCCAACCGTTTCCCAGTCCTCCCGTTGATGTTAGTTTCGAAAGAGAGTCGCCACACACAATTCCCTAGGGAGAAAAGACCTTTTATGTGTTCAGGGACTTACTGAAAGATATTTATAGAATGTTGTTTTACCAGCTATTACTGAAATCGATATACGTTCCTGTTGCATTGAATGTCGTTTGGAAATTTTTCCATTGACGTCTTCGGCAGTCAGTAGTTAAGATGGTGGGCTTGTTTGACGCATGAGCCGCTTAACGGGTTATAATACTAGTCGTGTTTAAAAACAGAAATTTCTTAAGCTCATTAAGACAATTTTGCTTTCAGGAGTACATGCAAGCAGTAGGTATAGGTCATGGATCAGCTGACCACGGCTCATCAGACATCTGAATCTATACGTATTATACCTATAGCCTTCTTAGATGGATGTGCTAACATTTTTGGTTGAATTGGATTGAAACACGTGTACTAGTGGCTTAGAAATACGTTTCGTCGAAAATATAATTTACAATGATGATTTATTCAATATAGGCAAAGAGCCCTTTTTAAAATTAAGTCATTGTTGAAAAATGGGAAGAGAGACAGGTCCTTCGTGGAAAATTTATATGCAGATCGTCCAAAAAGAGAGCCGAGCTAGTTGGCCCTAACACTACACGGTAATCTTGTGACCCCTCCTGAACTCAGGGGGAATAGTTTTACTTAAAATCTTTTTGAAAAGAGAAGATCGTACTTTTTTCAGTTGACTGTGAGAAGTGTATTCCATATGTAAAAGTATATTGTATAAATGTCTTAATTAAATAATTAGTAGAAATGACTGAACATATGTAAATTATTTTGAGAGGAGAAAATAACTAAAATGAATGATTAGTTGTTAATATCAATGAACACCACTGAATCACCAACAGCTAGAGAAGTATATAGCCATAACATTCTGGTTCAATCGCCTGCAACCGGTACTGAGGGGAAATTTTACCTGTTCTCAACACTATCAATACAAAGTAAGACCTAAAATTAAAAAAATTAAAAAAAGAATTATTCGTACACTTCAGTCATTAAATTATTAAAAATATTGATTATGAATTTTAAAAAATACTTACTGTACCCCAGATGCAATTAAAGATTTTAGGACTACTATTTTGGAGTACAAAAAGCAACACTAAAAAATTTAGATAAATCTACTGCAGCTCTAACTAATCTTGATTATTTGGAAGCTGAAATCAAGAATTCATTATATATATGAATCGATTGTGCTCTATAGGTTACGATTTTTATAATAAAGCGGCAATTATGAAAAAATAAAATAAATGCCTTTATCTGAAAAACAGTGCAAAAGACAGGATTCTCAAAATGCCTTCAAGTATAACAGAACAGCACGTCGAAGATATTTGGCTGTCTTCCGCAATTTCAATTGATGAGTCATATGAAATTGCTGACACTACACAAGTATCACTCTTTGGACTATGTATGTCAGCGTATAGCCCTTAAGAACTTCTCTGAGTGCTGCCGCTCAAGGGATAAACAAGAGGAGAAAATACATCGAATGCATTAGAAACATGTTTGAAACACACCGGAATCAATTTAAATAAAATAATTTCCATTCCTAACGATGGAGATAAAACTATTACTGCAATTAATAAAGGACCTGTTTCAATTCTAAAGAATAAAATTGACCATATATATTCTCACGTTCCACTGCGTTGTATATCAAGAAACGCTTTGTGGGCAAGTATTTCCACAAGAAGAAATGGTTACAGGAATCAGCTTCGTCATCAAGGTAACTAACATCATCTTATCCAAACTATTTTATCAATACCAATTTAGGGTACTCTTAGACGAAATGAATAGTAAGTCTGTAGATTTATAATTCAACCCAGTAAGGTTCTTTGGCTTTTCATATGAAGCATTCTGAAGCTCTTTGATTCAAGCATAAAAGAAACAAAATAATTCCTACGCAAAAAATGCATGATATATCAGAAATTGGAAACAATACGTGGTTACAAAACTTCTAATTTGTGATCAGCATTACTTCACATTTTAATGCTTTCAATATATTGTTACAAGGAAATGGAAATGTCGCATACGCACTATCGAAGAAAAGTAGAATGCTTTGAAAATAAACTACAAGCTTTCGACGAAGGTATAGAGAAAGGTAAATTACTTTACTTCAAGCATTTAAAACCATATTGCTACGAAAAAAAAGTACTTGGATTTTATACAGATTATTTCAGCACGATTTAAGAAAGAAAAAAAAGGAAGAAAGTTTTAGTGAACGTTTTTAAGAATTCAGAGCAAATAAAGCTACACTATCTTTCCTTGTATGTCCTCTCAAAATAAAGATCAACGCACTCAACTTGTTGCCTTGTTAATAGATTAAAAATGTAAGGAAATGTGGAGCAAAAATTTTACAAAATTTTAAAACCAGTAGCATTTTTTTCTCACAAATTCACACCTACCGAAATAAATTATTAATGTTTATGATTGAGAGTTACTCGCAGTATATTGTGCAATTCGCCATCTCCATCATTTCTTGGAAAGATGCCATTTCCGTCATTTTTTCACTATTTCCATCATTTCTCTCGATTCACAATTTATAGCGATCACAAGCTACAGTGATCACAACCACTCACGTTTGCCTTTTTTCAAAAAAGCATACGAATGCTTCAAATGCTACTTCGAATTTTTTGCTCAGTTTCCAACAGATGTCCGATACATTTCGGGTAATTCCAATGCAGTAGCCGATGCTTTCACTAGTATTTCAGTTATTTAGAAATTGTTATTTTTATATAATTGTCTGCTTTTGTTGTATAATAAAAAATTGGTTTCAAATAAATCCTTTAATAATGATACCAGATTTGCAATTCCAGAAACTATTATTAAAAAAATATTTTTTCAACAAAATACTCAAAACTTTTAGAGTGATATTAATGTAATCCCTCTTTAAAAACCTCTTTACTTATTCCTGAAGTCCCAAAATCAGACAATTTTGAAGTATCAAACTCATATGTAACATACATTACGTTTTTTATTCATTTTCGCTATTCCGCTGTTTGCCAAACTTGGGATAATTGATAAATCGCCGGGGCTCTAACTATTGGAACTCAGTTCAAATCTACAGATTATTTTTTGTCTGCCTTGTTGAAATTTTTTCACTGATTTCGGTTTACTTAAGAAATTTTATTTTCAAGTTTATTTCCTTGAAAAAAAATTTTTTTTTTAACTCAGTCACTCTAGTGCAAATTTAGAACATCTTGCTCTGGGTGCCAAGATTTTATTTCAAAGAAAACATGGAGTGTCACAAAATAAAAAAATATGAAGTTACAGACATAGTACTGAAATGACATTTACAGTAATTTGAAAATGAAAACAGCACTACGAGATAACTCGTGACTGATGTCACAGAATAAAATTCTTGTATTAAGTGCCGCTTACGAGATATCTCGTAGTGGTTTTTTTTTTTTTTTTTTTTTTTTTCATAGAAATTTTTTATACACAAAAAAAAAATTTCTTTTCGATTGGATCAAAATAGAATAATTTCAACTGAACCAAATATTGGAAGATATTACATTTTAGGAATGTCAATATTGATGGTGCTGAACAACGTATATCCTACTCTTTTTTTTTTTTCTTTTCTTTTATTCATTCTTCAAGAAAACCCTCCGTTGGTACAAAAAAATTGCCCTAAACTTCTTCACAATCTATGCGTACGTTTTATACTCAAAGAAATCAAGGAAATAAAATAATGACTCTGCTTCGATTTAGGGAATCAGTTATTCTGCTCTAAGTTGATAGAGACACCAGCAATGCAGGAGGAAGTGGCTTCTGTAATACCAATTTGTCTGAATTTTATAACATGGAACATCTTCCACCTACAGAGAAAAAAAAGGATACCTACAAAACCATGTTAGGTGCGTACAATACAAAAACAATACAGATAAGATTTTTTTTTTGTCCAGTATACCTCAACATGCCTGCTATATATATATATATTGCAATCAATCTTAACTTGTGGCACAAACTATGAGATATATCGTAGTTAGTAGCGAATGGGTTAATAATTTTCTTTTGTGTTTTTAAGATTTTTCTTAATTAGCAACGTTGCAGCGATTTTTATTTTTTATTTATTTTTTTTTTTTTTACACTTTACAGGTAGCTTCCAACGATACGTCACAAAATTATGATTCTTGCAATATTTAATTAGCATATTCATAATGAATATTAAAAAATAGTGTTAAAAAGTGTCAATTTTGGACTTTTAAAAAATTTTTAAACTGTTTATCGAAAAGTCAACCAATCAAAATTGCACAATATTCACAAGGTGTACGGAATGAACATTTGGCATTCTTTTTTTAAAAAAAACGAAGCAATTCTTATAATTATTTGCTGTTAACTTAAAATTACTCAAAAAAAAAAAATGTACAATCTTGTAGCATAGAAAGTATCCATCAAATATACATAACCTCCAATGTTTAAACTAAATTTTATAATTAATACCTTACAGGGGTTTACTTTAGCTTGAATAATTGCTTTGAGCCTTTTTTAAATGGATTCAACCAAATTTGATGTCACTAAACTAGAAATTTAATCCCATTCTTGTTAAATTCTCCGAGTGCTTTTCCCGCTATTTCCCCGTGCACCTAAAATTAATTTTTTAAATGTACTACTGATTTTTTAAACCTGTGATCTTATGATCTAAGTCGATATTTAAAATCAATTTACAAAATTATGCAACACATTTATATTCCAAAATATATGTAGATTCCAAGTATGTATGTTTAAAAATACATAATTTTTGAAGTGATTTTGTTAAAAAAAATAAGCAGTCAAAGGCTTAAGAGCGTTACAGAGGCTTAAGACAAAGATACGTTGAGATGGTCGAACCAAACTAGGAACGTTATGTAATATTTTAGAAGCTATAAACCTCCGAATAAATGACTGCAGTGTCGAAAATGATGCACCAAATAATAGTGAAATTTCACGGGATGTTTTACTGTCTTCACAAAATTTTACTATCAATTTTCATTCAGTATAACAGATTTCTTTAGATTTAAGCAGTATATCTAAAATTCCGCGTTTCCTATCAAATTTAAATTCCACCATATCGTCATACATACGCATCAAGATAAATTATGTCACTTATCAACCAATCCATTCAAGTCAAAAACTCACAAATCCAATCACAAAACACTCTAAAAAAATTGGGTTTTTTTTTTTTTTTTTTTTCCAGTCTACGGATGTCTTTTACATCCCTCAAAATCACTAAGCTTTAGTTTTCTTTATATTTGAAAAACAATTCAACGACTATTTGATTTTTCTCTATATTCATATTTATAAAACCGTGTTTCATTAGATATACTACTTGTCTGATTAATTTTGTTCAAATTAGCATACTAAAATGATATTTTCTTTTTCGCAAAAGCATTCCACGGATACTGACTACCCTCACTGTACAAGAGGGTATCGTAAAGTTTTAATTTTTACTAAAAGTAATCGAAATAGAAACTTAATTTTTATTTGTTATTCATGAGACTTTTCTACGTAGTCACCATTCAGAGTTATACATATCTTGTCCTTTCGAAGGTGGTCATTGTAGATTTCTCCAGATTAAGTCGGAACCATTGTCCCGTACCTTGAATGCGTCATTTGTGTCGTAAAATCTCAGACATATCCAGTTAAGTTATGGGAATAAGCAAAAGTTGCTTGGTGCAAGATCTTTAAAATAGCGCGGATGTGGCAAAATTTCAAAGCCACGTGACTTTCATAATCTGTTTAGAGAACTCCATGACAGTCCCAAAAAAAACAGACAACATGACCTTTAGACTTCTGCCCCTTAGCCATCTTAAGTGGCGATGAGTCTCTGTGCTTCCCCTCCTTGCCCATTTCTTTGGTCTTTGAATCTTATTGTTAGATCCAAGATTCACCCATGGATACTCCCAACAGGCGAACAAAAAATCTCCTTACCCTTGTTCCAAAAGATTCAGCATCTCCCTTAGCAGGTTGCGCCGTGTTTGCTTCTGAAAAAGAGTCAGTAATCATGAATCCTAGCGTGATGACAACTTTGACACGTGCATTTCTTCATGAATAATTTTCCACTCATTGCCGTAACTAAAATCATTCTCATTCAGGATTATCTGGATGGTAACTCTTCCATCCAACAAGATTGTAGCATCAGTATTCAGTAATACAAACAAAACTTTAGCAAATTACTTAAACCCTGGACCACCAAGATCTTTGACCCGTGGGCTCCCACCATCCACCCACCAGGGAGAAGCAGGAGGTATAAATTTCCAAGTAATTCTTTTCACAGTTCCGTCAGCAATTACTTGATTCCAGTCAATTTTCAGCATAAAATGATCTGCTCCGGCAAAGTTCTAACCATTGTCGATAACTGCTGCTCTATAAATCGTCGGTTTTTCATTTCATACTTAACAAAACCATTCAAAACACAATATCGTAACTCGAACAAAATCACATATCTTCAAAAAATTTAGGAAAAACAACAAACCTCTCCTAACTCTCTTGCAAAAATTCAAATAATTTTATCATTTCGTCCTGTAATGCATTCCTATCCATCAGTGGATCCATTCCTTTCAGAAATAGCAAGCTCTCACATTTCGAGAATTCAATAATAAAAAGCTTTCCTTTCGCTTCTAAATTCGTTGAAATCTTTTGGACATTCATTCACCTCTTTCATACTCATTCTAGCAATCATCGCTGATACCTTGAATCAGGAGAAAATACACAGTAATATTCCAGAGTGAAATAAACATCAATCCAAGGAGTCCAGGCACTGAAAAACGGTCGATCCAAGGTGTTCTCTCAAGCTAAGTTTTCGAACGAAGGCAAAATAAATAAATAAATAAAAACCGTCCTCTAATTGGATAAAAAAAAATATATAAAGTAACCAAAATCTATAACGTAACCAAAGAACCAGCAAAAATAATCACGTAAAATAAAGAATCTAAACTTATAACTGAAATTGAAAAATCACAAGGGTTACCACGTCTAAAGCCATTACAGAGCAGAAAAAACAGAAGAGACACATTAGGCTCAATATCGCAAAATACTCCTGTTGCCATGGGTTTTTTGGCTAAACTGCATTCCAACCGATTTAAGATTCTGAGCGTTCGTTCTGAGTATTTCGTATTCTGTGAATTATGCTTTTTATGAGTAATTTAGTTAGAGTGAAAGTCAAGTTTATTGGCGCAAGAGCCAGATGTGGCTATACTTGGGGAAAAAATTGTCCTGATGGTCTAGACGTGGGGAAAAAATTGAAAAGGAAAAAATTGGTTGACAAGAAGGTTTGAAAATAGAGAAGGATTACTAGGGCATTCCAGGGACGCGTCGCCCGTGTTTACCAATGACAGTAAACCCCACAGGAAAGAAATAGATCACCAGGGTGCCTCGGGGTCATGATTCCCTTACGTACCAAAAGAAGGCAAGTCCCTCAGCCCCCCCCCCTAATTTAAATCCCAGGGGCAGGGTGCCCGGCTATACCCTCAGGCGCCGGGTACCCATTTTAGTCGCCTCTTACGACACGTTTAGTTTTTTTTTTTATTAACGTCGCACTAGAAGCAACACGAGGGCTATTGCAACGGACCTCGTAATTTTGAACCACGGTCGAGTGACGAGGACGACACCTGAGCTGGCACCCACCTCTCCTAACATCCACACCACGCCAACGGGAGGACTTTGGACCCCGACAGATTTAACGTGCATCAGCTCCGGCTACACGGCGGGTCTTAAACGGCCAAGGATCGAACCCGTGATAGAACGAAAACCACCGGCCACAAATCCGAAGGCATGACCACTAGGTTACCACAACCACTCTTACGACATGCATGAGCTACAGTGGGACTATTCTGTCACACCCGGTCACCACACAGGTCTATGAGTAATTTAAGCTGAAATAAGTCTTTTACTTTCTAAATTTAAAGGATGAGTTCCGATGATTCTGTCAAAACCCTTTGGGGTATACGTCCCTTCAGGAGGAAATTTATGCGTAATATGTACAAGAACAGTGCTCCATATAGCTGAATAACAGTGCGTCTAGAAAAAAAGATCCAAATGAAATATTAATCATCATTTATTGAAAATGATTGTAATTTTGATGGTTATGGAGTATATGATTGATTGATTGTTTTGTGAGATATGAAGCAACAATGACTATTATCCCCTTTTTCATAGATTCTTTTTATTCAATAAATATCAGAATATTTCATCTTTTGCAAGAATGCATTGAAAACTGGTTTATTATATATATATATATAGCCACGGTTCTCCCCAAAAAATTTTTTAAATTAATATTTTGCTGTGGATCTATCTTGAGAATATTCCAGAGAAGATTTCTGTGAGTGGCGTAATTATTGCAGGTCAAAAGAATATGTTCCAAATAATTGATGCGGTTGCATGTTCTACATTGTGCGTTATCATTTAAGTTGAATTTATGCAAAAGCGCTGAAGTTAATAATTTTGCTGATGATTCGAGTGTTTAGTATTTTCTCTCTTCTATTATTTGTCCATTTAGATACTATGTCAATGGTAGGGATGTTTCCTAAGATTTCGAAATATTTGTTGAATAAAAGTTTTCATTGCTTCTTTTCATTTTGTCGTGGAAAATATCACTATTGATGTCTTCTGGGGCAATCCAACAAGGTACTCATTGGATTCCGTTACCGATTTTGGAGATAATCCGCCTGTTCATTCCAAAAATTTTTCGAATGTCCCGGAATCCAAAGGAGAATCGTCTGAGTTCTAAATTGTGATTGAATGAAGATTTTACTGGCTAGTCTATGAATGACTTTTGGGGGTTTTATATTGTACTTTTTTAAAGCTGATAGCACAAAATGGCTATCTGAGAGAGAATTAGCAGATTTTTTTTAGATTCAGTTTAATCGTCTAGAGCTTTGCATATAGCAAGAGCTTATGCAGTAAACATGGATTTAATATGATTTTCTCTGTAGGCGAAAGATGTATTTTTCGTGGTACCTACTATTGATGTCATATGTTGATTTTTTGATGCATCCGTAGCTTTTAGGAAAAAATCTCTGAATCTATAATTCATTATTCCTCAAATTGTCCTTTTATTATATGAGTTAGAAAGTTTTTGTTTTGGAATCCAAATTCCTCCGTATAGATCTCACAAGGAATATCTGTATAATATATCAATCTGGGGATTGATATGATTTGTTTACCTTCAATGTCCAAGATACGAAAAATATTCTTGATGTTGTTTCTGTCCCCTTGCAGGATTTCCAGATTTATTGTTTCAAGGCTATTGCGGTGCATAGGTGAAAAGTGACCGTTTGATACATGAGATGTAAAAAATTGATTAACCAATCGTCTTATTTTATCAGAAAGAATTTCCTGATTAGATTGTAAGAGCACAATATTTGGGGTCCATTGTGGAAGTCCCAATGCAATTCTAAGAGCTTTTGTTTGTATAATATTGAAAGGTTTGGGCTGGAGTAAGATCTATTAAAGATGCTGTACTTATATTACTTCTATGCGTAGGAACAGTAGTATTGAGGATGATAAAATTTGAGTCGGTTAACCAATCGACAAAGTCATTACTATGTTTAGTAGAATGATCGGATCCCCACATCGGATGATGGAGTTTAAAGTCCCCAAAAATGAAGGCCGGATCTGTTATCGAATCCAAGAATGATTTTACTAGTGAGATGTTTAATCCTTTCGGCGAGTAGATATTATTTAAATGGAAAGAAAGATTTTTTATTTCGATTTTGACAACTAGTTTTTCCGAGATCTTGCGCTTGTGCTATTTGAGTAGGAACTTGTCGGGCAGAGATATTCTTTGGAACTGCAGTTAGCAGTCTTCCTCCGGGTATGTCTGTTCTGTCTAATCTGAAAAATTTTTGGTTTGGAAAATTGTGAGCCTGTTCTCGTCTTTTAAAAAGGTTTCCTGAAACAGCCAAAAATCTACTTGTGAGAAGGGAGGGATATTTAACCACATAGATTTATTTTTTAGGCCTCTACAGTTCCACTGTAAAAAGTTCATAAATGAAAGAGAAAAAATAACTTTTACAACTCGTAAATAATATCATTCCCTAAAGGATATATTTCTAAATTATAAAAGAAAGCAAAGTACAATGTGGATCGATGCATGGAACATATATACAAACTTGTTTATTTAATCCATTCTCGTCCTTTTCCTGTGTTATTAGATGCAGCCTTAATATAGGACATGGATGGAATTTGATTACCAGCACTTTTTGAACCTGTATGTTCCTGTTTTTTTCTGGTTGGGGATGTAGTACGAGCCCCCTAATTCCAAGATATTGCTTAAATCTGTGAACATTGTTTCTAGGGATTTTTGAAAAACCTCCATTAAAAATGCCGTTTGTTTTTCCAATATAGTTTGAAAGGAATTTAGCATTTTTTCAAATTTTTTATCCAAGATTTCCTGCATATTATCAGCTTGCGATTAATTACTTAATACCGCGGAATGGTTTTCAGTATTAGTAGCTCGAAATCTTCGTCTTGCTTCCGGTAGTGTTAAGCGATGCCTGCTTTTCAATTACAACATTTACTTTTCATTGATATATATAGGACATTGTGGAGAGTTAGCTGGATGGTTTCCCTTACAATTGATGCAGTTTTTATTAGCTGTACATTCACCTGTACGAGATGAGCCGCAATTTACGCAAGTTTCAGGTTTTTGAAAAAAAAATCGTGATTGGTGTAGGAAACTAAAGCATTTAGAACGTTGTCTAGGTTTATCGATGAAAAGTTGAATATTATGGTTTATGAACCAGAGTTTGATATTTTCTGGTAATATTGTTCCTAGTATGGTTATCAATACAGGGGAAATGTCTGGGCTTGTTCCGGATTTGATAAATCGACGTATCTCTACTAACTCTATAATGTTTGTGTTTTGTAATTCTGTGGCTAAATCTGTCAGTGTTACATTAGTCAGAATTCCGAATAGGAGAAATCTAGAAGTGATTCCTTCCCATATGACGTTGGTATTAATTGAGATATTGGATATTTTTTCTATTGACAAAATTTGTCCTGCACACACAGGGTCTGCAGTAGAAAGTTTAATTTTACCATTATGGATAAAGCACATGCTTAGGATGTTCGAATGATTTGAAATTTTACTCTTAATTTCTGTGTATAATATTAGGGGATTAATCTTCGGAATGGGAATCTGTCCCTGAGTATTTTCCAGTAGAATATTAATCTCGGATATTTTCTTGTTTTTGTGTTCGTTTTATAAGTTCTTTATCACTCATAGTTGTTTTGTAGAATTTTTCATTTCTCGTCCCTATCATTATCTCCATTGAAGGCGGCAACTGTTCGCCATAATTGTAGTCATAATAAACGAAAGACCCACATTGGGTCTATTCGTTACGAAAAGAAGAAATAAATAAAGATTAGTCTTGTTTAGTTTTTTTATTTACGTCACACAAAAAGCAACACGAGGGCTATTGGTGACGGACCTCGTAATTTTGAGCCACGGTCAAGTGACGAGGAAGACACCTGAGCTGGCACCCTCCTCTCCTAACTTCCACACCACGCCAACGAGAGAACTTTGGGCCCCGACAGATTTAACGTGCATCAGCCCCGGCTACAAGGCGGGTCTTTAGTGTCCAAGAATCGAACCCGCGACAGAACGAAAACCGCCGGTCACGAATCAGAAGCCATGACCACTAGGCAACCGCGGCCCCTATAAATAAAGATAGTCATACCAAAATGCTGGTATAACAAATATTAGAAACCTCACTTGTTGTGAGCAAAGAAAGAAACGCAAAAAAGATTGAACGAAACTTGAAGAAAAAGTATAATGGGGCAAGAGTCAAAAATCATTTGCCACTCGCAAAACGCAATACACGAAGCTTTCAACAGTCCGGAACGATCGAAATCTTATGGAGTATTTGACAAAAACACTATACGTTGACAAACATTCATATCTATGCTTTTTACAAAAAATTTGATGGAAATATCACACTAATAGAGAGATCCATTAGAGGTTTTACTCAATTGAATGTGAGAACTACAGAATGCTATGTTCTTTTAGAAATTCAAAAAAATATGAGTTCACGAAAAAACAATAAAAATAAAACTGAAGTAAACTGACGTTTTGTGTATGTGATGAGGCCAATGACAAATTTCTTTCATATCATGGACTTTCCTCTACTAGTAGCTGAAATTTCTATAATAATGCTGCAAATACTTTGCGAAAAGTGCACTAAAGATGTTATGGAAGCATCAATGCAAAGTGCTGCTTTGGAACAGAATACACTCAAAAAAATTTGTCAAACAATATCAGTGCAGATGAAACGAGGAAAATCCATGGTCATACTTCTCGTGAAGTGGTATGTGCAGTTATAGGGGTCAGAAGTGGAAAGGTGATGGATGCGGAAGCGTTTACCTTCTTATGGTAAGGGATGCAATTCCTGAAAATGACGAAAAGAGACACCTGCTTAAAAACACAACACTTAAAAGAGTGTTTGAGAAACCGCAGTAGATCAGCTGATATGATGGAAACTGTTCAAATGGTTCGAATATTTTAGCGGTCAGAAAGAAATCGATCTGTGACATAAGTTTCTTACACTGGCGACAGTGTTTCGGAAACTATATCTATTACTGCATCTAATCCATATAGAGAACACTCCAGTAACAAAACAGTGGCCGCGGTAGCCTAGTGGTCACGGCTTCGGATTCGTGGCCAGCGGTTTTCGTTGAGTCGAGGGTTCGATCCTTGGCTACCAAAGACCCGCCGTGTAGCCGGGGCTTATGCACGTTAAATCTGTCGAAGCCTAAAGTCCTCCCGTTGGCGAGGTGTGAATGTTAGGAGAGGGGGTGCCAGCTCAGGTGTTGTCCTCGTCACTTAACCGAGGTTTAAAATTACGAGATCCGTCGCCAATAGCCCTCGTCTAGTGCAACGTTAATAAAAACTTAACTGACAAACTAAAAGAATGTTAGACAACTCAAAAAATTTAACTGTAAAAAAAGAAACATCAAATACATGCGCGGCGAATCTTAAAATATAGTTTTTATTAACGTCGCAATAGAAGCAACACTATTGGCAAAGTGTTGTAATTGGCTATTGGCAAAGAAACTTGTAATTTTGAACCTCGGTCAAAAAAACGAGGACGACACCTGAGCTGGCACCCTCCTCTCCTAACTTCCACACCACACCAACGGGAGGACTTTAGACCCGACAGATTTAACGTGTATCAGCCCCGGCTGCACGGTGGGTCTTTAGCGGCCAAGGATCGAACCCGCGACTGAACGAAAACCGCCAGTCACGAATCCGAAGCAATGACCACTAGGCTACCGCGGCCACTTTGTTACTAGAGCAAAACACTTATTCTAGAATGTTTTAAAATAAAAGAAAAAGCTCAGAATTTAATATAACCTTTCAGCTAAAAAAAATGCCTTTTATGCATCTCTCAAATCAAAATGAAATTGGACTCACACGGCTCTCTTAATCTACTTCACTTAATTTTCGGAAGGATGGTTATACTTCAGTTTAGTTCTGTGATAGATTATTCTGCACTAACACATTTACTAACGCAATATTAATAGTACATCTACCTAAAAGTTTTCCGTATACGGGCATCATATTTTCTATAAAAATAATTAAGATTAAGAAAAAAAAAATATCACATTAATCTAAAATTGAATATTCACTGTAAATACCTCGTAATTTTGAACCTCGGTCAAGTGACGAGGACGACACCCGAGCTGGCACCCTCCTCTCCTAACTTCCACACCGCGCCATTGGGAGGACTTTGGGCCCCGACAGATTTAACGTGCATCAGCCTCGGCTACAAGGCGGGTCTTTAGCGGCCAAGAATCGAATCCGCGACTGAACCAAAACCGCCGGCCAAGAATCCGAGGCCATGACCACTACGCTACCGCGGCTTTGTGAAGTTTTTAAACAACTAATATGGTGCATTTACATTGTAAAGTAAAACAAAACAATTTAATGTTTATGTTAAGTAACTATAACCAGCATACTAATTGTTTTATAAACAAAACTTATAAAAATTTTAACTTCCTTTTGAAAAGAACAAATTCCAGTTCAAAGGACTTCAATGTTATATGCTTTTTCTTTCACTGTAAATAATTAGCATATTTGTTCTTAATTTTCAAATCATTTTAATAAATGGATATTTGTCTTCAGTGAGTGAATGTTGAATTTAATGGCACAAGAGCATAAGCATGCTATGATGCACCAAACATTTGACTAAATCATTAAAAGTATATGAATTTTAAAAAATGAAATAAACACCATGTGAATAAAAAAAATGAAAGGTTAAAACTTCAGATATAGTGTAAAAGACTAATTTGTTTTAAAAAAGCAAATAAGCTGCAATGGGAGGTTTTCCCCTCCATATTTGTGTTCAAAATACTTTTAATTCATATATTTAATTACAAATAACAAAATAACAATATTTACCATAGCTTTACATATATATGTTAGGTATCTATATTATCAGAACATAAGTTTTCTAGCACTATGCACATATTTTCAAATCCATTCAAAGGAATTTGATAAAACTTTCACTGCAGATTCCAACCAAGTCAATGCCCAAAATGACTTATAAGTTTGAATTTTTAATTATGCAATTTTAAATTAAAAGTATCTATTTTTAATTGGATTTTAAAATTCTGTTATTTATTAAAAGCTTGAAATCAGTGTTTAATGATAAATCATTTTGAAGATCACTTATTTTCCTTCATCATGGGAAAAAAATTGTAAACATATGATAGTAACTTTTTTAAAAAAGTTGCATGTGACACACATCACTTGCAAAAAGATATCCAAATTAATAATTAAAATAAAATCAAATATAAATTTACTGTAATTTCAAAATTGTTCACTGGATATGTTCTAATTTATACAATATCTGCATCAATTTTCCAAAAACATACATCCCAGGAAACATTGTTAAGCACTTTAAAAATGCACGGAATTTCGGCTTTTTAAAAGGTAAGCGATCCTTTAAAAGACTGTGTCTCAATAATGTCCAATTATTTAAAATAAAATGATAGAATGCAGTTTGAAGTTGAATGCAAGATGTGTTCATTGCATACTGCAAGAAATTGATCTTGATACTAGAATTCCAGGAAAAAGCTAGTTTTATTTCTCAAAAAATTGAAAAGATTAAATTGGCCTAAAATGCATTAAATGGACAACAGAACAATAGGAAATAGTAATTTGGAGCTAGAGTGAACAACTGTTAGGTTTTATTGCACAAGAGCTAGTAATTTGGAGTGATGAAAGAATCAGCCTGTTTGTGATAATGATGGTATAGAACACATTAGAAGCAGATAAATAATAGTTTATTCAAGTCACACTTCAAAGCAATGTGAAGGCTACTGGATCATGTTATTTTGAGCATAGGTACGTGGTACCCCACTCCCCTAACTTCCACATCATCCTAATACAGAGATTTGTACAATACCTACCATTAAACACCAACTTAATGAAGTAATGATTTGGGATTGAATGAGAGTCACAAAAGTTGCAGAAGAATTTGTGATTAGTGGATAATTAAATGCTCAAAAATACACACGAATGAAATGCTTAAAAACAAATTTAAGCCTTCCACCAAGATCTTTTAAAAGATGAATTGTTCATATTAAACCAGAATTTATTTCCGTGTCATGTTGTGTACACAAAGTGGTTTCAAGATGTAATCCACTCCTGGGTTGACACAGAACTTAATCCAATCGAAAATCTATGAAAAAAGCTGACTAAAGAAACTTGTTACTGATAAACAACTCGGGAACAAAACCAAATTAATACAAGCAATAATTAAAACTTGGTTTTGTACTATGTTCTCTTCAGCACTAAAAAACTTGACTCATTCTGCAGGAAGGAATTGTTAGTTCATAATACAAGTAAGGCTAAATTTCTCCAACTAAACATTAAATGACAAGGTGAGAATTTTTTTTTTTTTTTTTTTTGTATCCTTATATGCATTTCATTTTCCTTTATAAGGGCCATTCTAATAGAAATTTCTTTATAAAGTTATTCTTTTTCAGTCTTGATTAAATTATCTTTCACTGATGAATATTTTTTCATTGCTCAGAAAAAAGTTGTGTATGTGCGAATCTTCAAACATAATACCAGTTTTTTAAATGATTTTCACTATTTTGGCCACTAGTGAAGGCCTAGTTACAAGACAAAGAATTGTATAGTAATGAAATAAAATTTGTACAAACAAAGCAAGTGTCCAGTTGCCATTTTTTCTAAATTGTAAACCATACCAGAGTATTTAGTCTGCATCTGCAGAAAATTTTTAACTTATATTAATAGTTTTATGACATTTCTTATACTATCTTGTAATATTTATCACATCAAAACAATGCCAAACCACTTGATCCAAGATTCTAGGTGAAAATTCAGCATTCTAAAAGATGAAATAATTCATTTAACATTAAAAAAAAAGGCAAACCTACCTAGATATCTACATTTTAACAAGTGAATATAGACAGTATTATAATATAGAATTTTATTAACAAATTTATATTGAAAAGCTGTTTTGTATGACTAAAATAATTAACAAAACTATAAAAAATAATGCATGTAGTTCTTCCTAATAAGAAATGTAGGGCACCTTAATATCAGATCAGAAGTGAATGAGAAGATAATAAAGTGCACTTAATATTACATTATCACATCACTTTGTTTTCATTTGAGTTTATTAAAAAAATGTAATTTTCATAAATATTGCAAGGATAATTATAGTCCAAAATAGCAAACAATAAAATTCAAAAAAATTTATAATGCAGCTTTTATTACTGCAATAATTCTCTTTGGTAAATTTTGTTATTCAATAAAAATCAACCTGCAAAAAGAGTATTAAATATTTTGTTAGCAGTTCCTCCACCAAAGGACACAAAAAAAATCTATTTGTCATGGGCAGAAGAATTTCCAATAATATGAACAACAATAAGAGCATAATATAGTTTATTACATGTTATCAACTGTATGAGTAGCTCAAGTATCACTTACAGCAGGATATATGATGGATATTTTTATTGTCCTTTATTTACAAAAATTTCATCCTGGCAGTGATAATTTCAGATGTGGGAAATATATATATATTATATATTATGACAGCTACTTAATACAGTTCTCACTTTCATATGCAAAAGACCACTTGAACATGGTAATCTGTTCCCTAATATAATATATATTTATATATATACACAAGATTTCATTCTTTGTAAAATTGAACATGCTTGTATGTACAATGAATACACAAATGATGTTTACAGAGAAACAAAATACATTTTAATGGTAAAAAGATTTAACATTCCTTGATTTCTTTCAAAATGAATGACATATAGATATTTACAATATTTACAAATCAACATTGTATCTTGGACATAACAGGCAACTATGTACATATTAGATGCAATTATGAGACAACAAATGGCAACATTCATCCCAACCAAAGATAACTGTCAATGAAATGTTTGACCAATAACACTTTCTTCCCCCCAAAAAAAACAAAGCTAATTTTGTGTACATTGGCCAAAAACATGTCAATGAATTTAACAGAGGTGGGTTAATTAAATTTGTACATATCTTTGGGAGGTTCAATAATATTTTGTTTCTCTCGGTGACTTATAATTTTGTACAACTATATTAAAATTAATTCCATTATGTATTTCTGAATTACAAATCAACAGATTACATACAACCCTTTCTTTATTTACAAGAATATGTATATAAATAAGTGTCATCTGATGCACATTAACATTGAGCACTTTAAATAAAAATATACATTTGGAAAAGCAACCATAAATTACATTGCATTTTTCTTCTCAAACTAAACTTTCATATTCAGTAAGTCATGCTAAACATCAACAATAATTTTTCAATATGTAAAAAATAAATACAATAAATAAAATTATTCTATTTAAGCTTAAAATATTTATTTTATACTACAACACTTTATCCTCATTTTTATTGATAGTTTAAAAATCTAAAAATAAATTAATTCATTTAATTCTAATAATACTATAAACAACATGCAATGCATAATAAATAATGCAGTTTATTAACAGAATCCATTAAAAATTTTAAAACACACTTCAGGACTTACATCATTAAAAATATTGCAACACCAAGTCTTCCATCTCTCTCTTCCATATTTTTTTAAAATAAAACCCAGTTTGAACTTATAAAAAGACTCCTATGATTTTAAAATATTTTCAATAAGTTAGTTAATTTTTGTAAAGTTTTAACACTGCTATCTAGCCTTTACAATTCCTATACATTTAGCTACAGGACATATGAAAATTTTACAACTCAATTCATTATCTATAAAACTTATATTATTATATCATATAAAAGTCCTTCATAAATTCATCCTCAGTTGTTAACTTTTTAATATAGAAGAAATATTTCAGTCAAAACATTCTGCAACTTTTTCAAGGAGGAGAAAAAAATTCATTCACAAAATTCACCTTAATTTTATGGTTGGTTTTCCAGGATAACTAACATTCAAGCTATGATGATTTTTCATGATTTATTGCTCTGAGAAGTTAAATGAATAAAAATAAAAAACTCGATTTTTTGCTTCAGCATACATGCTTTCTTTTAACATAGAAATTCATGATTTAAATTTAATGAATGAAGGCAAAAAGTATGAATACAGTTCTGAGTACCTTAAAATTTGTCTGAATCATTCCAACTGATTAAAATGTTTTTCCAAGCTAGACAATAATTTCTTTTCTTTTGGAATGTCATAACAAGAATGATGAGATGATGAATGATACACTTCTAAAAAACATATTGAATCACAATTGCAACAAGTAGTGCATTTCTTTTTCTTATATCACAAAAGTAAAGTATTAACTACCACTTAATAATGAAACGTTGCTAATATAGCTTCATGAACATAGGAGGTACGTTTTCCATTAATAAATGATATGATGTGCGTGTTATATAATTTACTTGTTCACAAATGACTGTACAAAACAAACATAATGAATATTAAATATTTAATATTAAAGACCTTATGAGATCACAAACAATAAAAAAATTTGGTTGAACACAGCTAGTTACCATACTCTTCTCGTATTCAACAAAAATATTAATGTATTTTGCATCTTTGCAAAGCAAATTATATTAAACTGTACAAAATTTCACTAGATATAAGTTACACAAATTCTTTGAATTAAAAAGAAAACTATTTTTCCTTTGCAATTAAATACATTAAGTTCTATAGCAATAATTCTTAAAAAGAGTTGAGTATAAAAGTACAGGCATTTGAAAACCTGGCGCTTTATGACACATTCTTCAGCCACATGAAAAGAGAAACAAAACAAAAAAAAGAGGAGGAAAGAAACTGGAAATTTGTTATAAATTTTCAACGCATTTATCAAGTTGCTCTTCTCTAGTCAAATGGGTTAAGTCTATATTGTCCCTAGATGATAGCCCAAGTTCTTGGTTTAATGGGCTTTGCAATTGACTGGCTATACTTGTATGAGAAGACACTGAGTTAGCAAGATGAGTAAGCATCATATCGTTGCTTGTAGTCATTTGATCAGGACCAGTGAGTCCTGAAGTCCCAACAGAAAGACTTGGATGGGGAGATTGGGTTTGTGCTGGATAATGGGGAGATGGTGTTGGCTGTTGCCTAGGGGAGGGAATAGGTTGATTTTGAGGAGTATTTGCTTGAGTCCTAGGCGACGCTATGGGTTGAGGAGAACGAACAGCTTGTGCTAATTGTGCAGCAGTTGGTGGAGGGGATCGCACTTGTTGCATTAACTGTTGAGATGGTGATGGTACTGGTCCTTGAGGATGATTGAGAATACCTTGTTGTGGACTTATAGGAGGATGAGTAGGGGATGCCATTTGTTTTATTTGTGGTTGCATGAGTATTTGTTGTGGCTGCTGTTGAAACTGAAACTGAGAATTGTCACTTTGAAATCCCTGCTGATGACCAAAACTCATTGGTATTGGCATTCTTGGACGTTGAGCATACATAGGAGGCTGAGGATGAGGGAACTGGTTTGGAGGTTGCTGCTGTTGTCTTTGCATAGCTATTAAATGTTGTTGCTGTTGCTGTTTATACCACACATTAGCTTGAGGTGGAGGACCAATCATATTACTTTCATTCAATAACATTTGTTGCTGTTGCTGCTGTTGTTGTTGTTGTTGCTGCTGCTGTTGTTGCTGAGCAGTTCTCTGTTTGATGAAAGCAGCCATGAGTTGAGGATTTGATTTTAAAATAGCTAATACTTGTTGCTGCTGCTGAGGAGATGTTGGAGATTTTAAAGTTTGAAGCAACTGTTGCAATGCTTGAGTAGAAGGTCTTTGCATTGTAATGGAAGGTCCAGGATTTGGCAATACTTGAGGTGGCCCTATTGTAGTAACAGTATTACCCATTGAGTTAGTCATACCAGTAGGTCCCATAAGCTGTGATTGCTGTCTCAATCCCATAGCTTGTGGAGGTTGAGGACTTTGATGAGGCTGAGGATTTTGAGTATAATTTGTGTTCTCTCCCCAACATGCAACATTTCCCATTCCTAACATTCGGTTAGGCACACCAGGTAGCATTTGGGAGATAGGCTTTTGCATTTGGGCTTGCATCTGCTGTTGAGTAGCAATTAACGTAGGACTTGGAGTTGGTGGACTTACAACAGGATTTCCTTTCCCATAATTCACAGCAGTTGTAACCATGTGTGGTGCTGTTTGTCTGGCAGCTGCTGCCTGGACTTGTTGAACTGCTTGCAAAGCACCCACAGGAGGCCCAGTAGACGGTTTCATGCCTATTCCTGACTGTGGTGTATGAGGAGAAGAGTGTGATTGAGCACCAGGAGAAGGCTGATTAGTAGAACTAGAATTGCCAGGGCTTGATTGTGGTACTGTACCAGACATTCCACGATTTTGCATAGTTGCAATACGCCGTTTAAGAATCTGAGCTTGCTGTAACCTTTGTTGAAGTTGCTGTTGTCTAAGTTTATGTTTGATGTTCAAGCAATATGGCACAGGACATTTAGCTTCCTATTTGAAAATAATTATAATTAAGGAAGAGACATAATGAAAGAAAAATACAACCCAAGTAAATTTTCGAGGCCATTTTAAAAAATACTTTCATTAAATTTTATTAATATGAAAAAAGTAGGGTATTCTTGATATGTTCGTGATATATAAAGGGTTACAATTTTTAAAAAAAATACTTATATCTGAAAATTTCTATTTAGTAAATTAAAAAAAAAAAAAACTCAAACACAGTTTTGTTCTTATTTCACATTCATAGTTTACTCTCAGTCAAAACACATACATAACTTCTGTTCATTAATAAATTTAAAAAAATAATGCAATTAAAATTAATGTTAAAAAATATTAACAAAACAGCAATAATCAGAATAAACAAAAAAAAATGGCATACATTAATACTTCAATCTTAAATTAAATATATCAGATATATTTCTTACACATATATCAACTACTAAAGCAAATTTTCTCCTCTTAATACAGGTAATAAATTACACCTATATAATTAGTTGCCATTAATATCTTGAAGTGAGTTAATTTCAAATCATGATCAATGAAATTGTTTTCCCTCACTTGAGGCTGGACTGTTAAATCAATAAAACCTTAACTTCATCAAAATGACTTATATACCAGGTCACATTTGTTATTTTTCAGAAGGCACTACAACTCCCCTACATTTGCAACAAACTGATTATGTCATGTATAACTGCATTTACTTCCTTATTAAATACCCCAAATCTGTAATTCATCATTATATTCACAATTCAATTGAAGAGAATAATTTAATTGCTTATATATATAAAAACAGACATTTATGAAGAGGGGAGAAAAAAGATTGAGAGTATGCTACATATCAATAGGTTTACTTTAACATAAAACAAAAAATTTCACTTCTTTTGTTTAGTACTAGAAAGAGATAGTAAACATAATAGATCGTTCAGCTCAATAAAATTAAATAAGTCACACAATTCCAATATTATTCATAACATTACATTAATGTGAAGAGGAATACCTGGCAGTGCTTTGCGTGATAGCAACACAGAGCAATAAGTTGCTTGCAAATTGGACAACCACCATTCGTTTTTCGCTTACAGCTCTTTGCATGTTGCACAACTCGTTTCATTTTCTGACAACTAGGTAAACGACAATTGGCATCTCTACATTGACAAGCATGAACAAGTGACTGAATACAGCGCTGAATAGACAACCGCCTTGATTCTTGAGGGTTTGTTTGTTTCTGATCACAAGTGGCAGAATCATCATCTAATCCAAAACCTAATTTCTCCATCTTATGATTGTGTCCATCTTTGTCAAAACAATTAACACACAAATCAAAATCCTAAAAAGTAAAAAACAGTTAATTCTGATTTTATATTATTTAAAAAAATATAAATAATTTATAAAACATTAAAAATTGTATTAAAAAATACATTAATTTTCTCCATTTATGAACAAAATATTAATTTATTCATAAATGGAGGAACACATTTATATTTTGTTTATATACATTATACATCAGAAGCAATATGTCTAGCTACATAAAAATGAATTTTCCGTAAGTGGGCAGTGGATAGATATTCTAACCACATGTGATACTATTGAAACAGAAAGGCATAAAAATCAATACAGATGGCAGCACAACATCCATTTATCCAATAATGTCCTCTAATAGAGTGCTGAATTTGGTCTTTCTATACCAAAATCATACAAAATTGTATTTTTAATTATTTTAAATAAAATTTCTGATTTGTACAAAACATTTTGACAAGTCAAGTGTATATGTGCCTTTCACCTGATTAAATTTTAAAAAATGCACAAGCAAAAGCCAGCATATAACACTGACCTTAGATGTATCATTCTTCCTCTTTTCCAGAGAACACTCTGAAGCCTTTGAGTAGAAAGGTATAAATAAACGTGACACGATGGGTTTCAATAAAAGACATTTTTTCACTGACCATTTGAAATGCTTGTATGAGATTGATAGGATAAGTTACAAATGGCGACATAAATTATTTTTTCGCTTTCAAGTGAATGCATACAAGCTTTACAATATGCTACCAAATAAATGCAGTGATTTCATATTTAAACAAGAAGTAATTCATGGTCAGTTATTGATGGATTCAAAAAAAAAATCCAAATGAGACTGAAGTCTAAGTTCAAAATGAATTTCTGCGAGAAAGAGCAAGCCATATGTTCCAGTAGATGAGTGTACAGAAAATGTAAAGCATATTCCAGTAAAAACAGAAGGTGGTCTATACAGATATGCTCTTAGCAGCACAAAGAAAAGATGTTCATCATTCTCAATGGCTGAGTGAATGACCTGTAATGTACCTTTGTGCTTTGAAGCAGTTGATTCTACTTGCTTTGAAAAGTTCCATAGTAAAAAAGTCAGTGAAATTCATTAATAACCATATATATTTCAACAGTAAAATTAACTATGACACAAAATGGGAATGGACATTTTCTTATAATATATGGATAATTTCAATATATATATATATATATATTAGAAAAATAAGGTGATATAAAAGTACAGCAATTTTAAGACTTAATTATTTTATTGTTGTTATACTTAATTTTCTTTAAAATTGTTACATGCATTCATATTATGTTTTCTTAAAACGATGTATGATATAGTTTATTAATTTTGTCATAACAGGTAACCTAAATGCCTCAAGTGCACAGTAACTAGAACGTCTAGCTACTCCCTAGGAAAAATACCCTTGATCTAAAATGGTTTTTTTTATGACCAACCAATCTTCAGAGGTTAGAACATTATTTTTATCATGTATTTTATCTTAAAAAGTATATTTTACCTTTGAGCCTGCAAATAGGGTTAGAAAAAGCAAATGCATAAGGAATATTAACAAAATCAATCAATAGAAATAAATTAGAATTACACATCAAGATCTCAATACCATACTTATTATAGACTAAATTTCATACTCCTGCTATTATAAAGAAAATACAGTTAAAGTTAGAAGTTGTACAATTCTGTAACATACAAGGTTATTCAAAATTCCATAAATGGTACAGAATAAGTAATGCATGAATACAAAGGAAATATCTAGAAGTTTTATGTTATGAATCATAGATGACAACTTGTATTTTCTTAATGAAGCTAATTCATGAAAGCTGTTTAAGAAACTCTTCAGCAGCATAAGCAACAATGGCACCTGTATATTTTGAGCACTGTCATTTATGTGTTACAGATCTGTAAATTACCAATCAGCATAGATTTGGTGAAAAGTATTAAATTAATCCACCTACAGTTCAGATTATTCGAAGTTGATATCTTGTTTGAGAGCAGAAATCTTTGTTAAAATATAGAAATCTTTGTTAAAATATAAGTGAAGTTCGAGCAAGCAAATATGCAGAAATTGTTGAAAGAGTGAGCCATCCTCAACCTACCATCCAGCAAGTGTTTAGGCAATAACTGTATTACAATTTTTTCTCTTCATGCTGTAGGCAATGGCAGTGGATGATTTTTTCACCTGCCTTGTTTTCAGATACAAGTAGAGAGGCTAACTGTCATAATATATGGATATGGGCCAATTTCGTTTTGGAAGATTGTACCATCCCACTGGGCAACAAAGGTTTGTTTCTTTAACATGAAAGCTATTTTACTGGTGGATCAATCATAGTGTACCAGATGACTTGATGTTACACAGCTGATCACCTAATGTGATTCCTTCCCTTAGGGGGTTAGTAAAAGTTTAAGTGTATGAACTACCATTATCCACAAGTTTGTGTGAACTCATGCAATGCATTTTTGTAGCTGTACAATCAATTTCCAACACTTTACAACAAGGTTGGCAGGAATTTAAATAATATCTTATCATTATAAGTGTAACCTATGAAAATTACATCAAACACTTGTAAAAAACTATTTCCTTTGTATTCATTTATTACTTATCATTCTATTGTCATTTGTATATGAAAATATAGCATTTTGAAAAGCCCTGTATATATCAACACAAATAGTGTTCATTGCTTAGAGATAGTACTTTTAATAATTGCTTCTTTAGGGAAAAGAAAGAAAATAAGAATAAAAACACCAAATAGTATACTGCAAGTTCACAAGCACAGCAATTCTGTTTAGCAGCATGAACTCAGAAAAAATCACATATACAATACAAACATTTGCATATAACACACAGTGAGTTGACTTATTTGAAGAAGCAAAAAAAAAAATGAATATACACAGCCTATTAAAATAAAGAAAAACAATTCATAATAAAAGCTAAATTTGCACTTACGTCACAAATTGTGCAATGATATCGAGTTTCCACATGCTGTTTACAATTATTGCAAGTATACACAAAACGATCTTGCCCTTGATTATGCAGTTCATACAACATAGCCATTGTAGAAAACTTTGTCCGTCGCAAGGAGGAGAATTCATAGTGCTTTTCTCTGGCAAGAGTTAGGAATGCATCACGGCCATCCATCATATCACATGTAATAAATGGATCAGGATCACCAATGGCTGGTAAACTTGCAGCTGCTTGGACAGAATGCAGTCGAATAACAAAAAAGACCTATGCATTGGGAATATTAAAGACAAAACTTGATTAAAACAATATACGCAAAAGAAATGCAATTCAATATCCAAATTTTGAAGTGTTCTCAAATGCATTCCAAATTCAAAAATTCTTTTGCTTACATTAAAAGAATGGCTAGAACTAAAAATCTTGCTTAAACATAGAGTAATTCAATTATAGGGACATTAAACCATATAGGAACCACCACATGCATCTTCTGTACAATATAATTTTTAATCTGCATATCAACCATACATCTGTCTCTATATTAAGATGCATGAAAACTACGTATTTATTTGTTATCACAGAAATGAGCATTATGTAAAGAATTACATCACCATGGAAATGAGATAACTCCAAAATTTTCAAAATCAAATATGAATTAAATATCATTTGAATTTAGTGTGAAAGAAAAGCAGTTTAATTTTTGATTAAGGTGCCAATAATTAATAAATTTCACTAACAAACAATAAATACTGGAAGACAAAATATTTTTTCACATGAAAACTTTTGATTTAAAATGTTGAATAAAAAGATAAATACTTAATACATAATAACATCAATATGAAATATTTATATAACAACATACCTCTTTGTGTTTTTCCATAGTGGAATATATTTTGGCTGACAGATCATTTCCAGTATAAGGGACAGTTGATTTTTTATTGTTTTTTCGCTGGTTATTCTTGCTTTTATTTGATTTTTTGTTTCGACCACTCTTTTGTCCTTTCTTTTTACCCTAGAAAAGGGCTATTATATTACAAAGTGAAGGAAATAAATAAGTAATGTTACTGACATGTAGTTTAATAACACACACAATAAGACCATATAATCATAATAGCAATTCTTACTTCATGCAATCTGATACTTTTTCAAGATTTTCAAACTTTAAAATTGAAAACATCAGTCAATTGTTCGTTAAAAAAAACATTTTTGCCAATGAAACACACAAAATCCATTTATCATTTCATAAGTACAGGAAACATACTCACATCCATACTATCCTCTCCTTCACCATTTGCATCTGAAGAAGCAGCTGCAGCCCTTGCAGCAGCCTCAGCTGCAGATGCTTCTTGTTTCCTCTTTTCTTCTTCTTCTTGATCAAGTTCCTTAATGCTTTCTTCAAGAACATTGGGCCAAAAGTCACCTTCAAAGTATGGCAATTCAGAAGCACTTTGCAAATTATCTTCTGTGGCTTGCTTAAGAATATCCTAAGAATTAAGTACAAATATTTAGTAAACTTGTTATAAAAATATTACATTCAGGGGGGGGGGGAACCAAAAAATTTTGTAACCTTTTTTCCACTTTCATGTTAAAAATCTTTAAAAATATTTTGAAGACAATCTAATCTTATTAATACTTAATTCGTTCATTACAAGAAACTTTTTCATTTCACACTTGAAGAAGCTATTATAATTAATCACAGTGCTGCTCTCCCTTCAGTTCGCTCATTTCAATCCCAAATTCACCAATGTTACACAGCTTAAAATAACTCAATCTAATTTTTATATCTCCATAGATTTTTTTTACTTACCTTGATAAATACTTTTACACAATGTGGTGCAATTCTTATTTCATTTTATTAATAACATACTATAATAAATTATGCAAATCTACCTATTTATAAAACTACTCTATAATTTATTATATTTACAATGTCATCAACATGGTCATTTCTCAATATACAAGCTTATTTTTACACAGAAGTTTTCCAATATAGACTTTCTTGCATATGAAACATTTTTTTAAAATCATTTAGTATGAAAGCTAAGTATTGAAATATGAAAAATTACAAAAATTACTCTCAATATAAAAGTAAGGTAGAAAATATTCATGCATGAACTCCATATATTTTTTTAGAAATAAATTCTTAACACACATGAACTTACGCATTATAGATACCAATTATCCTTCATTATAAAAGTACATAAAGTGTTCACCCCAAACAATTTTGAAATTAAATAAAAATTTCAAGCGAGCAACATCATTCTCCAAGTATTTCAGATTCATTTTGTACTAGCAGCAGATATTTTAAAGTTGCAGACAAATCTAACAGAATGAGCATATGATTTAAACCTATTGCAAACATAAATTCTAATGTAAAAAAAGAACCGAGTGCTCATCCAAGAATTCAAGCATGCAGTTCAAGCCAGTTAGAATTTTATAATACTGTAAGCATTAAATAAAATCGCTATCAACAAATTTTCAAAAATCTTTATAACATTCAAAAGCAATTCATATGCTTAAGATATGAAAATTTCTCTTTTTTTCTCTTGAGCAATGTTACATAAATTAATATTTGTGAAAATTTACCTTATAATCGAGAACAATTCGATCCACAATACCCTTATCAAGCATCTTTTTATACCATTCTTGAAGTCTTTTAGGTTTGGGTATTTTCTGTTCAGCAGGATGACAGTGAAATATATAGTCATCTCCTTCACTAGGTGGACAGGCCCAGATGTGAGCCATTGTGTACCTAAAAAGATTCAGAGATAGTTACATAAAACAGTATTACAACTTAAATTATAATTTTTACTTTGTTTTTAAAAAATCCATAATTAAAACATAAGCTCATCTTTAAACTGCTAAATACTACAATGCTTGCTTCCATACATTAAATTAAAGCCTATTCTTCAGAGAAATCTCCAAATATGTATAAAAAATTGAATCCAAAAGTAATCTGAATGTTTACAATTTTTTAATACCAATATGTAAAATGAGTGGCAATTAGAGAAAATTAACTAGTGTTTCTTGTGACCTTACATTTGTTGTTCATATATACATAATCAAATTTCATTTTTTTAATTCAATTTTTCTTCATGTATAAAAACAGTTAAATTAAATTTCAAGGGAGGATTCAGTTTCTGTAATAAGATACAAAATTTCCAGAAATGGCTCATGAACTTACATGAAGCACACACAAAAAAAATTTGTAACAGAAAAACCATAATTATTTAAGAAAATGGAAATTACCCAATTTCCAGGTTCACAAGTTTTTATCATTTACCTAAATTAAGAAATATCTTTTAACAAACTGTTATCAACCCCTGAAAAACAACTGAGAGAACCCTTATATGTCTTTATAACAAGATTTCAAAATTCATTCTCAAAAAGCGAATTATAGTATTCTTCCTATTTTTCTTTAAAATTGATTTTCACATGCAAGCAGATAATAGAAAAATCATGTACTCAAGATTTGATTCTAAAAATTGGAGACATCTTCTATTACTTTACACTTTCAGCATTGTAATTAAAAATAGCAAAACAGATTATAATAACTACACGACAAAAATGAAAGCTGAATGATTCTCTGAATACTTTTGTTTAAAAAGGTATTGATAATTAAACAGCATCTCATAAGAACAGAATTTTGCAATCATGTTTATCTGCTAAAATGTTTACTATTTTATCAGGTAAAATATTATAAATCAGACATAATCAAACAAAATTGCACACATGTAACATTTTACTCCATTTGATAATTATCTCAATTGTGAATGAATATGAATGTGCATTTCTTACATTAACAAGAATCAAAGACAGAATCAAAGTAACAAGCAATGAACCAATTTGTTTTATCTGACAATCTCTGGAGAAGGAAGGAAAAGCATAACTTTTAAATTAAAATGAATTAGAACTAGAAGTTACTTACCCAAGTTGTTTTGCATAATCGAGATAACCAAGAAGAATCTCATGATAAACAGCTGTCCGGAATTGTTTTGGACGAAAAAAGTGAACACTATCTAAGTAAGCAATATAAACCCGCCTGGAATAAAGGGCAAAAAAATTAAATGCACAAAAAAGTTAATTCTATTATTAGAAATTAAATACTAAAGTACACTTACTTTACTTAATTAAATATTAAAATACATTAAGTACATTTGTACTTGGAAAATAAAATGCATTAAAATACTTAAGGAATATAACTTTTACAAAATGGTAAAATTACCGAAATCACACACACAATAATAAATAAATTATAAGTTCATTAATACCTACAGCATTTTCAATTGGAAAAAATAAAATACATTAGCAATTTCAAATCAAGCACTATTGATTTAGTTCTGTATAAAAAAAACTGTAACATGCTACAGGCATTTGAGTTCTCTTGCAAAATATATCCCAAAAGTAGAGGAATACAATTATCCACATAAAAACTTGAGGGTTTTGAAGTACATTAGCAAAAATTACCTAGTATTTGGAAAGGCACAATCAGAGCCATATTCTTGAACATGCATGCCAAAAAAACAAGTGTCAACGCCATCAATTTCCTCAAATGCAAATAAAGCCTTTGCACGGTAAGGAAAAGTTTCCGGCCACTTCCGAGTATCAACATACCTAAAAAACAAATATTTTTAAGCTATTAGAGATATCATAGTTCAATGAACATTAATTCTAATTCAACAAGTTTTGTTAGACGCATGACAAAAGTAACTATAAAACTGACACACTCTGTTTAATTCAGGTATATTGACAATTACTAATTCAACATTGCTGTTAAGTTAAGATACTTAGTGTATACAACCTACCTTGCTTTCATGCCAGGCTTCACTTCAACAAATTTTTCTGAGCTTGATACAACTCTAATTGTAACTTCCCCAGCACCACAATCTTTTTTCTTTAAAAAGCCATTAACACGATTCTCAATATATGTCCCTAATTTGGAATGTTGTAGTCCTAAGAACAAAACATTGAGCTTAAAATTAAAATGAAACATAAGTAGTTTATAAAAATGTAGCAGGATATTTTTGATTCACAGGCACACATCTTTGCAAAAACCAGCTCATTTAAATGCAAAATATAAAGAATTTGGAACATATGAATGAATTTCAATTTCAGAGTAAGCAATATTTGCAGATTATATTCTGTAGGAACATTAAAATTAAAGATAAGTTCTAATGAATAAATTCGACTATTGCAATAGACTGTTATTCAATAAACAGCACTAACATTCTTGTTTTTATTAGTTTCCAGCTAGATATTTTCAATAAGTGTAGCATCATTCCTCAGGATCAGTGTAATATATATATATATATATATATATAACACATCAATCAATAACTCCCGAGACTAACATTGAAAACATTTTTTTTGGCAAAATTTTTTTTTATTCATCAACATAACACCTTTTGTTAATCACCTTTTAGGGTGATACAATCGTTCCAACGCTTTAACCACAAATCTTTTTTTCCCCCCCTCGCAAGAAATCTTTTTTGTTGCGAGTAAATAGCGATAAATAGCTTTCTGAATCATCGACTCGTTGCTGTTTTTGTTCCATCGAAAGCAATCGCGGCACCCACTTGGAAAAAACCTTTTTCACTTCACTTCAAAAAACCTTTTTCAGTAAATACACTTCCATATGATATCTGTGTCATCTCAGCAATCTCACGGAGCTTCACTTTACGATCTTTCATTCTAATTTTTGTCACTTCACTCACATTTTCCGGTGTAACGGCTTCCACAGGTCTACCCGAGCGTTCCGCGTCATTTGTGTCGGTATGACCACGTTTAAACTCGGCAAACCACCGACAAATTGCTGCTGTTGATGGACAAGAGTCCGGGTAACATTTTTCAATCCATTGTTTCGCTTGCACAGTGTTTTTACCCATTAAAAAACAATGTTTTATCAGAACACGAAACTCGGTTTTTTTCCATTTTTTAAACAAACTACAAAACGACTTTACTCCAACCTCGATAACTCAGCTGTTTTTGATCCGATCGTATTAAAATTTTGACATGTTTCAAGCAAAGGTTAGTACTCTAGAAAGACCTGGTTACTGGTTTACTACGAGCGCCATCTCTGGGTTAGTCTCGGGAATTATTGATTGATGTATTATATAAGTAATTTTATCATTGCATATATTACCTTCAATACAACTTCTGTATTTTTCCTTAACCTGTAAATTTAACTACTCACCACAAATCAAAGTGCAATTCAGTAGATACTGATATAGAACCGTTAGTTATTATACAATTTTAATATTGTCAATGATTTTTGAAGCACAACAAAATGAGCATTAGCATCTAACAACCTAGGAGAGAGAGTCCTGGAATATTGTGTTGCAGCTTTAGGATGAGGAGCAGTCAATACAACCAAAACACCTTTAAAAATGGAGTATTATCAAAAAAGATTCCAAAGAAACCAGGTGGAAACAATCAGTTGAATGATAAGTGGTCATATATATATATACACGCCCTTTTTCCATTTAAGGGAAAGTAGAGGTCAAAGGGAGTACAACAAATATCAAAGGTACCACATGTCCCTTTCTCAGACATAGAAGACTAACACACAAGACAAAGACACATGTTAAAGTACAGAATCAAGCTCTGGGGAAAAAAAAAAAAAAAAAAAGAATCGTCACAGCACAATAGAAAATAAATTGAACTAGATGGAAGCCACAAAAGCAAACTCTCACTGGAACAAAAAGATAAAACACCAAAACATCTAAATTATCAGAGGTTAAAATTATTTTTTAATCGTCTGTTTTAACCAGGGATATGTTACATTCGTATTACACTCTGGCATATGATCCTGACTCAAACTACAATGAGTCCCTAAAGTCTAAGATGAGAAAGACACTGGAGATAAATTGCAGGATCTAGAATAGTGATAAATGACTTTATAGCACAAGAGCCAAATCAGGCTAAGATGCATCAAACATTTGCTGAAAATACAAGATTTTAATTACACATTAAGATAAAATACAAATGTTGAGGAAAACAATGCAATATAATAAGATTAAAAACTAAAATATGGTATAAAAATCAAATTTTACATAACATAAACCACCTAAAGCAGACATATTGTGATAGGTGGTTTCCTCCACCATGTCAAATAAGTATTTAAAAAATTGATTTTAAACACTGATTAACTGTTTTATTAATGTCTGAAATAAAAATAATACAAGGTGACAGACCTCAAATTTAAGCAATGGTCAAATGAGAAAGACATTACTTGAGTCAACAACCCACTCTGCGTACATCCAGACCATGCTAATGTAAGGGCTTGGAACCTTCACAAATTTTGATGAGCATCAGCTCCACTATGAAAAAAGTTTTTAGTGGAATCGGGACTCAAACCTACAACTTAACAGAAACTACAATCGACATTTTTAAAAAAAAGTAAAATGAGGAAAGGAGCAAAGATTAAAAATAAAGTAATATCTCTCAGGCAAACTAGAGGTATGCCTCCTGAATTTATCACAAACAAATTCTCATTAAATAAAGAAATTAAACATTCATTGATACGAAAATTGTGTCCATTAGAGGAAAGTTATGAGCTGCATTATGAAATAATGAACTTGAAAAGATATCACTTACTTTTCGATGTAAACTTGTTTTCTTTCTTCTTCTTTCCTTTACTTTTTAAACAGTTGTCACAAGTGAAACTACAATTACAAAAATAAAAAATGAAGCTAGATATAAAATATAATACAGCCAATTTACATATATTTGTAAAATTGAAATAGATAATAGTACAGATGTTTTTATTCTGGTGCGAGGAAAAAAAATACTTCTTTGAAAACCATGATTATTGAAAGAAAAACCTTACCCTTCTGGCCAGATAACTTCAAAGTGAAGCACACATATCTGATGTAATTTTCTGCCACAATCACTACATTCCACAAAACTGAAAGACCAAAAGTATTACAAACTATTAATAAATTATACCTTTAAAAAAATTAGTAATTTCATATCTGAAATCTAAAATATTGTTTTTATTTGCACAAAACAAAATGCATTTGAAAAAGTGAGGGGGAAGACATGGATGGGCTTATGAATAGTTACTTTACTGACCTTTATTTTTAAATATTCAAAGATACAAAAACTCAAACCCACATTATGAGAACTATAAATACACTTCCAATTATTGGAAAAATAATCTACAGAAATATCATTTACATTTATACTCTAACAAATACAAGTTTCAAACAATTTTAAAATTAATTTTCAGATAGGTATTATATAACTCAATAACACCTTTTTTCCCTCAAAAACTAGAGTCCCAAAATTAGAGAGGGGATATCTTATAAGACTGATAGTATTATGAATAACAAATTACTCAATTCTACAAACCTCAAACTTTCATATTTTGAAATTAAACCAATGACCAAGCCTAACATGAGTGACGAGGAATTTAATGTTAATTTTTATCAAAAATAAAAATGGCATTTTTACTATACTTAAATTAAATAAAAATAATGTGTATTATTACACTGTTGATAAGGTTTAGAATTCCATCATACATTAAATTTTTCAAACTACTTTACATGAATAGAACTTTCATATCTTTTGCAAAATTGCATAAGTCAGAATTTAATGAAAAATGCAGAAAAATAGAAATACTGTAATAAATTCAGAATTTAGAAAAATCTATCACATTTAAAAGTTTTCAGAATGTTTGTACTCAAATAAGCAAAAATACAACAATGAAAAAAAATTTCAGTACAGTAACTTCTGACTGAAAATTTGTCATCACGGCTAAAATAATACATGAAAATAAATGCAAAAAGATTTTAATCGTGCTCTGAACATAAATTAAGTTTTTTAAATATCAGAACATTTTAAAATTGTACACAACTCATAACCATCTTAATCAATTTTATTAACGTGATGCATAAAAAGGTTAAATCAAAAGATAAACATCTATATATCTTTCATTTAAAATATATCACAGGAAGTATAAATGTAGGAAAATCCAGTAACATATGCATGAACACAAATTTCCCTCACAATCTTAAATATATTAGAGTTCCATTGCTAACAAAAGCTACCTATAACAAGAATAAATAATACTGCATTTTGGTTGAGGTAACTCTATAGTCTCTAACCAAGTAAGATAGTTTGAAGAATTCTATCACCTGATCCTAAGCTGTGGTAATTGGTAAAATACTCAAGTTTTGATAAATAAAATATTTAAGTCAGAAATAGCAGTTTGCCAGTTTCTATAACCCCAATTTAACATTGGGTTATAGATTGGTCTAGAATTTATCTCTAGGGAAAGATTTAGAGGAACATGTCTAGAGATAATGCAATGCCAGTAAACTATCAATTTGCATTGTTTACATATTATTCAGTCACAGTTTTAAATTATACTCATTTATCTATAACGCCGTAACACATGCAAGTCTCAAACAACATTCAAGTATGATTTATTGAGAGTAGTACAGGAAATACTCAAGGACAAAGCTAAATCTTATGGGGCATGCACTAGTTACTTAACTGATCCATACATATAAAGGTAATTAAAAATAGGGGAAATGTGAAGTGACTTAATCACATCAATTTCAATAAGCCTCACGATGTATTAATAAATAAAATAAAAATAATTGATAAAACTCCTCAGAAGAAACTCCATCAACCCATACAGTACGAGTTTCCCATATATGCATCAATCGCAAGTTTTTTGCAGCCAGGCATCTCACTCATGCATCACCAGAGAAAGAGCTCAGGGGCTAAGCAACACAAATATGCATAAGGTGGAATGTTTTATCAATGACCTTGTGTGATGACCTTGAGATGGCACCTTGTGTCGATTACTTTTGAAATCAACATAGTTTTAGAGTTCAAACCTTCAATTTGCTTAGATTCGGCCTTACTTTGGTATTTTGCATATCAACTCTTGTGAGAGAGAAGGGAAAGTGCAATGTGAACTCAGAGCTCAGCTCTTAAAATTTCCAAGCGACATGTTTCTGATTTTTCTCCTGATGTTTTATTTAAAATTGGTTTTTTCAGCTATATAACTAATACTTTATCTTAAATGAGTTTTACCATCAACACCGATACTCTGCGATGCTTTAGGATGTATTTCGCGTCCTTCCCTTTTTCTTTCAGAAAGCCTCGACTTCAATTCATTATAATGAGAACATGGTGAACGAGCCAATTAATGATAAGAGTGTAATAAATTTTCTAAAGAGCTTTAAGGTAATATTTCTAGTGATTCTGACATGGACATTTTGTCAGAGACAGACAATACAGGACTTTGTGTTCCTTTACTCAGCTACTATGAGAATTGTGTTAGGTACTAAACTTGTGTCCATCTCGTACTTTTCTATTGATGACTGAACAATGAAATAAAATACTAGTTTTAAATTTATATTTGTAAAAAAATTAATTTGACACTCAAAATTTTGACAGTTAAAAATAAATATTTTAATGCAATGCAGTAAATAGAATAATGTAATACTCACGGTTCAGCCTCTAAATGGTCATTTTTCATTTCGACAAATTGATCTTTCTTGATATTTCTAATTTAAAAAATAAATGGATTTAAAATATCAGTCATACTTAAAAATGAAACTGAAATCTACTTATTAATAACAAGATTTTAACCTCAACTGTATTCACTAATACAAAGATATAACAATACAATAAGTTTAAACATTCCTTTAAAAAATTCTTTTATTTACAGGGTATATCCTTTCATAAAAGTATAGTAAGTTATTCTTTTCCATGTATTATATTCACAAGAATAACAAATACTTCATTTCATACCTTCAAAATATAACTTTGAAAATCAATCAATATTAAAATACATTTCATTATAAATGCTGGTTAAAAAAATGTATGAAATACATAATACAATAAACTGTCTTAGAATGTTTATCAAAATAAACAGACAATGAGATTTACCAATGGTTAATATTCATAGCTATATGTTCAATGAAACTTAGAAGGAGAACATAAATAAAAAATTACAATTACAATTTTTTACCATCACAAACCAGATATATTTTAAAAATTTTTACATCAGTACACAATTATCAAAATAGATAATACTAATTTAAATCATACAACTTAAAAGTAAAAGATTACATTTTTTAAACTATTTCTCATGCAACTATTTAAATAAAACATACAAAAATGAGTAACTCACGTAGGTGGTTGAGTAGGATCATCTCCAAGTGTAATAGTATCACCAGCAATTTCAGAAAAACATTTTTGACAGTATGTGTACCTGAAAATATACATTTAGGATTAAAAGAGCATTTTTTAAGTAATTTACAACAAAATGCAAATTACCAGAACATTCAATTAAAAAAACAACTTGGTTCAATATACAAATCACTATCAGTAATAAGGATAAGATAAGCATGTAAATTTCTAATTGTTAATCTACCAACCCAAGAGTTTTAAATAAATAATTTTATCACACTTATGTTAAATTAAAATTGCATAAATACACAAGAAATATTACAATACCCTACTTTAGCATGTAGTGGGTTTTTTGAGCTTTGCAATGCAATCAAATCACAAATTCCAAAAATTTAGTATTCATCCGAACTTTTAAACATTCACTGAAAATATTCATATAAAACATATCTACAAAATAGTAGCAGGCACATGCAGTTTATACTGCAAAAGTATATGCCAAATTGAAGAACAAAGTAATTATATGTAGTAACTCTTTACTATTTAGAAATACTTGTAAATACACCTAAAAAATTAAGATTAAGATTCAAAATTATGAGAATTTCGGAAAATTATTTCAAAAGAAATTAAACAAGATTCTAACAAGTTATATATGGGGGGGGGGACAATTTTTGCTCATTTTTATCGATTTTAAATAAAAGATTATCAAAAATATAATATAAATGAAGGGTATTTTTAAGGCTTAATGATAATCCATACATTTGTTAATATGCAATAGTTGGAGGCTTGCAAAAGCACAGATCAATTTTGTAATAACCCAAGAGGATCTCCCCCTACTCGAACTTATTATCACTTGTTACTAGCAATTTTCACATATACCTAATTTATGTAAGTCACCCATTGCAATAAATTAAAATACTAAAATATTTATTAATTTTTCTTCAAATTTTAAATAAATGATCATCTGAGGAGAAATGAGTTGATTATGGTATTGCCATTCTAAAATTAAAATTTTAAAACAAGTTCCAAATCAAAATCGTAGTTACCTATTCTGATAACTCCAGTATTTAGCATCTCTAGGAATAGTACATAACTGTTTCCCATAACAGCATAAAACTTGTGGTTGGAAGACATATTTACGGCCACAACAATAACCTAACGATTGCATAACTGGATCAATCTCTTGTTCAAATACTTCTGCAAGCTGAAGAAAGAAATAACATAGAACTAAGTTGTAAAAATGATACTTGATTTAAATAAATTATGATACTAGTAATTAATATACATAATGTTACTTGCCTTTGAACAATGCCTGTAAACTTTGGATGTTTTTCTATTATACAACCAAGCATTATCAAACATCAACCACACATCTTCAACATACTGCCATGGATCTTGATATTGTCCAGTGTCTAATTTTCGTTTAATTGTTGACAAATCCATGGGTCTCTTAATGATATCAAAATAGTCCTAAAATTGTTTCACAAT
The DNA here is from genome assembly GCA_019974015.1 of Nephila pilipes. Lineage (NCBI taxonomy): Eukaryota > Metazoa > Arthropoda > Arachnida > Araneae > Nephilidae > Nephila > Nephila pilipes. Next base: position 263,895 of record BMAW01070518.1, on the reverse strand, counting down.
GCATTATTACTTAAAGAGATAGAAGTTAATATTTAAAACAAAAATTTAGTCTCAAAGATGAATAGTGAAAAAAAAAATATCTTTACTATTTTTCCATTCACACACCTACACCATATGCCTTATTAGATTTAAACATTTTATAATTACTTGCCCGTGTTTTGAGCTTAATGTACTTCAAATATTTCTTTTGAAATCATATTTATATTTCAGAACTATTTCCTTATTTTAAAAATTATTTGCATGTTGAATAGAAGAAAACCCATTCTTCATGAAATCGAAAATAATCGCATCAAATATAAAATTTTGTATAAGTTATGCAAGCTGTGCAAATTTCCATTTCTTTTTTTAAAAAAAAAGATATGGAAACTTATTTTACATAAATGCAAAACACTATTTATAAAAATCCTCAATTCCCCAACAATCGTGCAAAAAAATGCATATTTTAAGGTTACATGCAGGAGAAACCTTTTGTTTTTAAATTGGATAGTGTATTATATTAATAAATATTTCATCATGCAAATATTACAAAGATACGAACCCCTCTAATAATCAATGTCAATGCAATAAAAATTTAAGTAAATAATTTAAAAACTATAAATAGATTTTTTTAAAAGCTATTGACTGAATATTTTGATATTTTTCAGCTACAACTGATGCCCCATCCTCTTTTACTTTCCCAAATACAATACTTAGTCGCCTTTCCACCTTCATATTTGCACACATAAAAGTATATCAAAAGTTAAAAGGCTATTTTCTTGGCCCTAACAATTTATTCACTACCAATGAAAAAAAATCCAAGAGAAAGTTAGAGCCAGTGAATAGTACCAATTTAAAATTTTAAAACATGAAACAGTTTTCAACTATCAAAATAATTATACATAATCTACAATGTAATACATCATTATAAGGCAATAAAGAAAAGACAAAGAAGAACAATATATTGCCCAATATTTTGTGCTGAGAAGAAAACTAAATCTAGAATTGGAGTACCATTGCTATAAGACAGACCACAGGATAAAAAAAAAAATCAGCATGTTCTGGAACTATTTGTTGATTGCATGCATTGAGATAATCATGCAACATAATAATTGCTTATGCAATTAATTAAAATTTTGCTTAACAATAGATTTATTTTGAGTTTTATTCATCTCAATAGCGAGGAGGATAAAACTACCCAACAATTGATTGGGTTCTAATGTTGATTTAATAATTTATGTAAATGAGAAGCATGTTTTATCAAAACAATCCCTTAAAAATATTATATAGAAAAAAATAAAATTATTAATGCTTGAAATAAAATTACTGTTTCATTTGTCAACATATATATTATAACCGAAACAAATTTTAAATATCTAAATAATTAAATGTGAACTTCAGAAAATAGTGCACTGTAACTCACAATGGAATTCTTAAGCACTGAAATATACGAAATATTGAAGACATTCAACTCATCTTACAAAGAATTTGTATTACATTTTCATTATAGATTTACTCCAATATCAGTAAAGTTTGCATTCTAACACACATGTACACTGAACCATAATAAAAAAAGATTAATAAAATTTCAGAAGCAATTTAAAAACAGTACTTCTTAAATTTTCATAAAAATGCTCGGCATTATAAAGTCCTTGATAGATGAATCCAATACAGTGTAAAATAGAAATTCAATGACATTAAAATTTTCCTGTATAAATTTTGAAGTAATATGTATCACATAAATGCAGTAAGTACAACATGTTGCACATATCAACAATTGAGACTTCAGTTTTAATAGCATTAAATGCAGTTTAAGTTTATAAGATAAAGTTGGAACCTTAATGAAGACATCATTATTACAGTGCAATGCAGAATTTTCAAAGATCGAATTTTATATGTTGGGCTGTTGATTACTTTTCAAAAAAGGCCCTTGGTCTAAATCTTCGACACACAATTATTCTGCACAACAGGAAATATAAGATCTATTGCAGAAAAATGGTACCTAGCAAAAGGAAAAGGAGTACACTTCTGAAGATCAAAGGAAACTTCTAATGAGTAATTATGGAAGGTACCATTTTATACTATGAGTGAACATCTGATTCACTCATAGTATAAAAAATCCTGGTTATGTCCCCTTACTATTAAAAGGAGACAGAGGAATCCAAATGACCTTTTGTAAAATTGCTAGAGGACACATTAGGAGTCTTACTTTTGACGAGGGGCAGAAAACCATTCTGACCAGGGCCAAATATATTACCCTGGCCTCTTCCATGCATCTTTTAAATTGTTTGAGGTTAGACAGTGAAGATGTGTCACCTCATCTTGTTTATGATTTCTTGCAGATTTTTAATCTTATGGGTTTGATCTAGACTTCGGCTACACCATGTGGGATATCACAACTTAAATATGTCCATAGTTTGAAGTAAATAGCATCATAGCATTTAAATACAAAGAAAAAGCCTAGAATAAACTTTAATACAGATAAAACTTAATTAAATTTTTGAATAGATGTTTTCTTCTAAAAGATAGAAAAATACTTGCATCCTAAAATAATTTTAATGAGTTAGCTATCCTAATGCAAAAATGCTCTAAACTGAAATTGCCTTCTGAAAGTTTAAACAGAAACCATTGTATTCTACCACTGAATAATCTTCAATATTGTCTAATTGCCATGCAGTGACTTCAATAAAATCACTAACACTTGAGCAATCACAAGGTGTAAATAACAACTTTAGAACTACTTATTAACGATAAAATTTGAATGACTAAAACCATTTTTGATGTTCACATGTGCATCATGATAAGAAGGAATTGATATTACAAGTATCTTAATCAGGGTAATTAGCATTGGTACACATCTACTTAAGTTATCCTAATCAGCTTATTTAAATTATTAAGATATTTTAATTTTGAGCAACTTTAAATAAACATACTTCAGTAAAACAAAAAAAGCGAATAAGTATTTTATATTCTCAGAAGAAATGAAATGTCATAAGATAAGGGTGACCACAGCATAGCTTGTGAGTGATGTGTATTTAATGTCTTGTGCAATTAAATATGTATGAAATATGGTAAACTATAAACCTACTCTATGTCTAAAAGTAAGTAATTTCTTTTTACAATTTTTTTAGTTAACTTAAAACTTATCAACATTAAAAAATGATTCATTTATTTCATTCTTTATTAATTTAATAAACTTTAATTGATATAGGTCATAAAGTAATTATATTTTATTTCTTGTTCGTTATGCATCTAAATCCTACACAAAGACATTTCTAAAAATTGTACTGACTCTATCAAACAATTTTGTAAAAATCTTTTAAAAATTATATTTTCCTTGCAGATGTTTTGCTTTACGAATGTTATTCATCTTGACATCTAACAGCCAAAAAGTTTGGTTGATATTTTACGAAGTTTGTACATAAGCTCGGTTAAATCAGACAGATGCTTATTTTTAATAAATTTAAATGTAAATTACCAGCATCAACAATACAAAGTACTCAAAACCTGAGATTAGTCTCTGTGCACACTCTTGATCTTAAGGATATTTTTGTTTCGAAATGTTTCTAAGACTCAATAATTGAGTCATCGTTAAGCCTAGGGAAAAACTCGCAAAATAGTTTCGTTTCGGAAAATAATTAAAGAATAATCTGGAAATAACTTATTATTCCCAACTAACAACACTGAATAAACAGCTCTTTCAAATATTCCTTTAAGAGACATGGCTTCCAGAAGCAGTGTAGCAAACCACCCATTATATAACCTCAAAAGTAAAAACTTTGTGGTTATGTTACAAAACTGAGGTTCTCTTTTTTTCCACAAACTATATGAACATTATTGAAAAATTTATTCCATTAGAATCAGATTCTCTCTCTTGTCAAAGCTTTCATTAAAGAAAATAAATTAGCCAAAGAACAGATTTAACCACCAAAGGTGCAAACTTTTAAAAAAAAAATCATTAAATCATTCAATTAAATATTAGAATGAAAGCAAACAATTAGATATTGAAGTGAACAATATTATTTTCATATATTAAAATTAAGATGAATGATAAATTGCTTAATTGAACATATTTTAAGCTAAAGGCAATTATTGCTGCCTTAAACTTATGACAAATTTTTAAAAAATTAAGTTCATTACTGGTGAAAGCAGGCATCAAACATACACAAATACTTTAGTGATAAAATTTTGAAAAGTGCTCAGGTGATCATTTAATAAACTAATACAATAGCCCCTTTGGTGGCTAATTATCAACAGTAACATATTGATACACACAACTTTCTGTAAAAGCTTACCCTCTTTAATTACGCATCACATGTGTTATACAAAATTCCTTTGATACCTGTAACAATTTATTTTGTTTACCTTTAAAAAGGAAAAGATGCATACGGTGGCAAAGATGAGCTTCATAGGTATTCCTATCTAAATGAGGACAAAACTTTTATTGGAAACACAATTCAATTCTTTTTCATGCATCCCAAGCAGACACTGGCTAAATCATGCACAAACACGAATAGGAGCCCATATGCAATACTTAATTTATGGCATGCAAATGTGATCTTACAAACTTTTTGAGAAGATTTAATTTATATAAATATATATTATAGTTCAATATAATAAACATTTTCAACCTCAACTCCCCTGGTAGGAGGAGGATCAGGAGAAATTACCCTTTCTAAGTATTCATATTAAAAGAAATTTGAAGGGAAAAAAACATGTTTCAACAGTCATTTCAGCATCATTCTCTAGAAGAAAATAATGATGATTACTTTAAAAAGAGACCTTCAATTTCCTCTTAGTATTTTATAAAAACTTTCCTTCTCAAAAATGAGGTAATTGTCATACAAACAACTTAAATTATAAAAATATATAAAAGCCAGAATCCTATAAAACATGACTTAAAATTATTGGATCAACCAGAAAGTTCTGCAGTTTTTCAATTAGAATAAAGCAGTGTAAAAACATAATAAAATGTTAATGAATAACATCAGTACCATTTAATTCTATGATTTTTGACCACAGTTACAGCAGCGGAAAAATTCCTTTAATATACAAATAAGCAGGTATATTTGTGAGCTGTTTGACAGTCTCCAAAGAAATAAGCAACTGGCTGTTCAGAGAATTTTGAAGCAACTTGAAAGGACGGAAACCTGAGGGGGCCAGGTCTGGTGAATATCGAAGGGTGATGCAAAACACCTCAGCCAAACTCAATAAGCTGTAGCCAATATTCTTCACAATATGGGTTGAGCACTTTAAAGCACATGCTGGAAAATTACATCTTGATGATTGATTAATTATATCCATTTTTCTTCTACTTTCACTTTGAAAACTGTCATTTGGGATAAATATTTTGTTGAATTCATGGCCTCATTTGGTGGCAAAAGTACATAATAAATCTTTCCTTTATAGACCAACCATACACATAGCATCACCTCTTTCGGAAACAGGCCCCTTCTCATTGTTACTTAAAAAAGTTCATCTACATTACTCCATGATATTTTGCTTTGTAACATTATTGAATAGTACCCATTTTTCATCACCAATATTGAGCAGTTTCAAAAAAGGAGCTTTATTTTGTTTCAATCAAGAAACACATGCTGAAGTCCCAACAAGCATTATCTCTGGTGTTAAAAGTATGGGGTACCTACACATCATAGTAGCTTATGTTAAACACCAGTTCCGACAGATCTGCACTAGACTTTCCATTTATACCTCGCAGGTCAGTACAGAACAGCTGCAGACTTTCCATTTATACCTCGCAGGTCAGTACAGAACAGCTGCAGACTTTCAGTTCATGTTATTCTTATGTTTGTGTCAGTCCTTGTGTACTTACAAGACTGAACATTTAATTCAGGTGACACCAGGTTTTGTATGGTCAATACTTTTAGGAATAGAATATAATATACTTAAAACTTTAATGCAATTTATTAAAACAAGGTAAACAATGTTGAGGTTTATTTGTACACTAATTACAGTAGAATGTAGCTTTTTGCATAACATTATTCATCACCTTTGAACCTAATTTTTGTGCATGTGCATGAATTTGTATTATGATACTCAATTGAGCATCTCCCAACTTCATGTGCACTGCCTTCCTTTTTTTCCAAGTGAAGCCAAAGTTTGGTACATGTGTAAATTTGTGTGCTTCTCCTTTTGCGCAAGTGCTTCAATCTATTTTTTGCAATATGTTGTGATACACAACTTTTGAACACTTGATTCCTGATATATAAATAAATTCACAACATTTTTTTTTTTTTTAATCTTCTGCCAAAAAGAGACTATGATACAAATCCAAAACAGTATTTGTGATTGAGAAAATTCAGGTCCTCAAGAGCAGCTCATCTGCAAAAGGAGAGGAAAACATATGAAGACAAATCTAGGTTCTCAAGCCAGACTGCAATACAAAACACATCAGTCTTTACTCTGGCTTGCTTACCGGTAAGTGCCCCACTTAACGATGAACTGTTGTGTGGATGAAAAGGCAAGTACAAGCTGGACATTTAACATGTTAACTATCACTACAATATGAAAGTAGATATTCTAATGAAATTTTGCTTCAGATGTTTAAAGATACAAATAAACCATGTTTCCTGAAATGATGCAGACACAATTGTTTGTGTTTTTTTTAAATCTTGAACATTAGTACCATTCGTGAAAATTTCTATTTAATACAATAGTTTCACTACATTTTTTTAAATTAGTAGCTGTGACATTTTATTTACCTTTTAATTTATGCTTAGAATCGCATATTTTTTGTTATCATAGAATTTAAAATTCACGATTAGTTTATTATCTAGCATTCTGAGCATTGCACCTTCATACAGTAAATAAGTGGTATAAGAAAAAATAATTCTAAAGGGAGAGTACATGATATAAAAAAAGAACGTGTTATAAAAAAGGCGCTTTTAGAGTTAGAAAGATAATAATTTACTGTTGATTTTACTTCCATACCCTTGAAAAAATAATAAATGAATAATTTGTGTAATATATTAGATTATAATAATTTTGGAAAAGAACATAAGCAGTAAAATTATTTCAAATTTCAAAAATATTTTAAGCATATGAAGCATGGATCTCAAATTCAAATACAATCAAGAATCCTCCAGTAACATATCATCACCTTATTCGGATTTAAAATTACAAGTTTGATTGGACTTAGAAGCAACATGAGGGCAATAGATTAAAGACAATACCTAAGCAGGTACCTCCTTCAAATTTCCCCACCACACCAATGGGTGGATTAACAGCCTCAGATTTAACATGCACCTACCCTGCCACACAGCAGGTATTCAGGACCCAAACCCACCTCTCAACAGAAATGATGGCAGCAAGATTTTCATTATGATCACTCACTCTACTTCAGCTACCCAAAATTATGAGAACTTTTGCCACTGAACAATAAGCTAGATGAATTTAAATGTTCTCCTGATACATTGAGATAGGTGCCAGCAAAATAGAATTCCTGGCTTTAAAAAGTTAAGTTTCAAGTGCAGAGCAGAGTGAAATAATGCAGCTTTCACAGAAGAGATAAAACAGGCCAGAACTCCCTCCTAAGAAAATCATTTAATAAAGACTAAATGATCCAGAAGGCAATCAATCAGCTATGCAGATGTTCTACAAATAAGCATAAATTACAAGGGTATGTTTGAGATCTTTGCACATAAAAAAATTATTCTACAGTAATAAAATACACCTCAATAATGAATGAAAAATAAATTTTCAGGTATTTCTACTTAACAAGTCTTATGAAAAATCATTAACTGATGACATCAATATTAAAACCATAAATGCAATAGAATTAAATAATGCATTAAAACTCTGGCAAATGAATGCATTCATTGCATTCTGTATTCTTCAAACTTTCTAAAATGTTCAAATTTATCAATAAATTGAATAAAAATGTAGGTAACAACTTAAATCTTTTTTGCTGGTATTGCAGACTTCGTTATCCTTCATCTCAAAAATCACCTGAATAGATTCAATGCTAAAATAATAAATCGTTTATTTTAATTCAAATACACTGTGTTCTCATTAGCATTATAACATAAACATAATCCAGAATTTTTTTAAAAAAATAACTAGAGGAAAAACAAAACTTAAAATTATTCCTGATTTTCCATAATATAAATTACTTTTTACAAAACTTAAATGTAGTTTATATATTAAATTACATTTGAATACATGACAAATTCACAATTTTTTTTTGTTCAAAATTTAACTCTTTGGTTAGCAAGAATGCTAATGTTTTTTTTTTTTTTTTTTTTGGCACAATCATTACTATTAAAAAATATGTACATATTATATAGAGGATTTCCAATTAATACTTTAACTACATCATCAAAGCAATTTCATACGAAGACCATAACAAAATATTCCTCACTTCCATTAAAATTTTGAGCTGTTCCAAGCAAGAAGGAAATTAGAAATGCTTCTCATATAAACACTGGAAAATTAAGAAAATCACTCAAATTGGCTTACTTAAATTGTAATTATATATATATATATATATATATATATATATATATATATATATATATATATATATATATATATATATATATATATATATATATATATATATATATTCATGTCCAAAATAAATTTAAAAATTATTTTTCCATATCAGTTTTTAAAATCCTGTATAACATACTTTTTAGCCAATTTCTAGAATATTGCACTGCTTAACTGTTTAAACCAGTCCTCAAGTCAAAAGCATCACAGTTCAGATGGCTTTTAAAACTTTTTACTAGGTCTTTCATATGTCACAAGAATAATACGAGTCTTAACACCATATTTATACTATAAAACATTTCTTAATAACATGCAACATTCAACACTTATGAATAACGCATTTAACATGATTGAAGAATAGCATATTTAATATGACAGCAAACACATCCGATATCTAAACAGGAAACAAAAACATTGCAAAAATACTGATATGCTGACAATAAAAATCTAACATGCCAATTAAAATGAATTACATCTATACAAATATGCATTATATTTCAAATTACTTTCATTAATGTTGAATTTTTAAACAGCTAAACACTATTTCAATAAATATTTTCTGAGTTACATTAAGATAACATGGATGAGAGTTGCAATGTCAATTTCATAAACATAATAAAAAAAACTTTCCAATTTAAAAAAAATGTGTATTTCCCATCTATTAAATTATCATATGAGAAACTTTTGGAAAAAGCCAATTCCTTTTTTTTATAGCTTATTCAATTTTATTTTATGAATTCAATAAACCAAAATTAAATGTAAGAAATTTGCAATATAAGCAATTTAAAAAGGAATCTTATTATGAACATTTACAATGAAAAAAAAACCACTAGCTAACAACTATAATATAAAGTGTACATTGCTTCACACAATAAATTATTCACATTTATCACAGTTAGGATACAGTTGATACCACAGGAAACACGGAAAATGTTAAATACATATTAAGAAAAGAGAAACAATTCAAGCAGATAATAAACACTAGAATTTTCACAGGCAAAAAACATGCAGGAGAAAAGAAATTTTAAAAGAAAAGAATTTATCAGTGAAAAGAAATTAGGAATGTTAAAGATGCAAATAAAAAAGTTATAAAATATTTTAATAAATCAGTCAAAGAAACAACAAACATGCCACAATCAGTTTCAATAGTGCTATTCTGAAATTTAACAGTAAGTTAACAACTGGATTAATAGGAAAGGTACACCTGTATCAAAATCTTATTATACATATATTATGAAACATTGATATAAATGTGTCAAAACATCAATTTTATACAAGAATAAAAGAAAATTTCAACTCACTAAAGAAACATGCAATTACATAAAAGTTAAAAATAAGAAATTTATTTATAAAAAAATTAAGTCTAATATAAGTAAGGGAGATCAAACTAAAAAAATTGAGATTAATGAATTAAAAAGAAAGGAAGAAATATATTTAAAGTTCATAACTAAAGAAGGGGGAAATGGTATAAGTTTATTAAATGCACAAAAAAAAAAAAAAAAAAGACAACTTATAAACTTAGATATATATAAATATAAAAAAAATAAACATAAGAAAATTAAGATTTTCAGGTAAAGTGTATAAGAGTTCATTGAAAAATTCAAAAAGAAATAAATCTAAACGAAAAAGCAAAAATCAATTGATAAAACCTGGACAATTTAAAAAGAGTTAATACTCCCGTGAATTAGAGATATAAAGGCTGTTTTCGTACCATTGTGTCTTGTCTTTTGATATTTGATGGCGAGTCTTTGCCTTTAGTCTAGTAGAGGAGGAGAGACCATAATTTGGATATAGATTTATAAAACATGGATGCTATATTTTTCTAACCAGTGCTAACGCACTGTAAAAATAGCTATACCTTCCTTTCAAAGCTACATCCATGTTCCTTGCATGCAGCAAAAAAATTAACAGAAATTTTAGGAAATTTCCAAATAATACGGAACATTGCTTTAGAACTTTTAAATGCTTAAAATAATCCTAAAATTTAGTAAGTTTTTTTTAGAATAAATACAAAAGAAATATTTATTCTTTGAAGCAAGTGTGTGCATATCAATATCCAAATATAAATTTATTTTTAAGCCCTTAAAATATTTAGTTTAACTAAAATGTCATCCCCACGATAAAAACAAAAACCAAATAAATGAAATTATTACATATTATGTAAATTTTTTTAGGATTGCAGACAGTGAATGGAAGGATATTGCTATTATGCATTCATTATCAAGCAATATTACTAAGTTATTTCAAGCAGCAAACTATGTGGTTACAGGGAGGAAAATGAGAAAATCTCCAGCTATTTGGAAAGCTCATAAAACAACTTTACTAGAACAGCAAATACATATGCTAAGGCAGTAATATAAACTTTTAATACTAAAATTTGTTAGTACGGTTAGAAGATTCAATTAACATGTACAAGTCCTTTATAAGCTCTCCAAAAGCAACAGTCAGTTAACATAAAAACAATTGTTAGCATCTATGAAGAGAAAATAAGTCACTAAAATGCCAAGTAATAACAGAAAACATGCACCAAAATTGGACTTTAAATAAAAAAATAAGCTAATGAATAAACATTAGCATAATCTATATCAGTGCATAATATAATACCTTCTAAATGCAAAAAGGTTTAGATTAAGTTAATAACTACAATCTAAATGCTTGCATGTAAAATAGTGAAAACACACATTCCTAAACATATGAAAGTAATATAATGTATAATGTGTGCACCTACAAATCATGATTATTATACTGTAGATAATAAGGATGTTTTGGATTTAACAAATTCTAATCATCTTAATCTTAAATTTTAATAGCTTGTACTCTTATATAAAAAAATGAAATATGTAGTTAAAGTCAGTACAATTTAGTGGCATTTTGTAGTATTTTTACCAAACTGAAAGATATAATAAAAAGCTGTACAATTCAATTTTAATTATAAACAGAATTCAAATATCTCATTCCTTTAGTCTCATGACAAGTAAAATAATTTCTATACTGCTTGTCAATCATTAAGGAGGAATTAATTTATGTAAAACTTGGGACTTTTAATAGCTATCATTGGAAAAATGAATACAAAGACAATATAAGGCTTTTATTCCCAATAAAGGAAGTTTACAAGTGTTGTTAATTCCAAATGATGCATAGCAAAGTTTTCAGGGCAAATCTTGTAGCAATTTTTGTAGAGTAAACTTTTCAAACAAGGCAAATATTGTTTCACTTGAGGACATAACCATTGTGGTCAAGTATTTGGATGTGTCAGGTATAGGGTACGTTTCACTTAGTTGTCATAGCTGTAGACAGGCTGAAGAGTGTTACCTCAGTTTACAAAGGCCAATAAAACAGGAACTGATCAACATAAACATGCTGGAGACCACTGATGAAATCTATTACACCTTTAATGCAAATTAATACGCAATTCTAGTAGCGAAAAGGAATGTTATTCATGGCCAAACAGCAGATTTTGCTAACACATCCAACACTAGAGCCTCAGCAAAAACAATTTCTCATCAATTAAATCATGTAAATATATATATATTATATAACAGAAACCAGCATTATCCATCCTAATATAAGCATATCATAGAAAGATTGGAACATATATTTGTAGCAGTAAGAAAGAATGACTTGTGTCCAACAGTGCAGTGTAAATGCAAATTTTCTCATGCAAATACCCTAAATATTAATTTTTTAACAAAGGCATATCGTTTTTCTAAAGCTACGGGTGAGCTTTAAAATAACACAAACTATTGCCAGCAAAATTTTCAAATTTTGAATACTCAAATGAAGCGGTTGGTGCTTACAGAACTGATTTCAAATTACAATTTGCAACAAATGTATGGTGTACACAAGCAAAAAAATTAAAATTTACTTTGTTTTTAATAGAAAATGTGATACCAGAACCAAATAGAATTTTGTGATAATTAGCTAATAAAAACTAAACATTGCATAAAAATGCAAAATTCATTAAAATGAGATTAGTTGGTATACACGAGCCTTGTAAAAAATAAAATTTTGCCATACATCATAATGATGTACAATTCAAAAATGAGAAGGCAAGAAGCATCTTGTAAGCAATGTCTAATATATTATACAAGCAAAAAACTGCAAAATTACTCTTTTAATCCAATTTTTAGTAGGTGACAAACTAGTGTGTTCCTTATCCAGCTATTATAATACTGAGTGCATCCATCCACAACATGTTTAATGCAGATGCACTTTTCGTTTGAAGGGTGTCATTAACACTATGATATGATGACATCCTGGTGCAGGATTTGAGATAATTTTAAAAATCTATTTTCCTTCTAATTTCCTGTTTTTTGTACTGTTTTTAGAGAGAGGGGAGCTTACCTGATGTTAATTTTGTAACTCAGATATCAAAGCAGTTTTTTTATTATTTGAATCCAAATAAAGGAATATCAGAACATCCAAGTATACTCATGATAATGATCTGAGAAAATGGTGCATATGAAGGTTTGCAAGACAAATATGTAGCAGGCCCAAGTTTTGCTCAATTTTGAATAGTTTAATACGAGAAAAATACTACTAAAACATTTTGAAGAATGCTAAAATGGAATTTTAAAAAATTGTTGAAACAGTAACTGCAGTGCAAACAGAAGCAGATTGCTATCTGCTTCTTCATGGAAGAATACCCAACAAATGAACATATAGAGTGTGAGCTGTACCCATCAGACAGTTTGAGAATGTCTAAACCTTGACACTTGAAACAGAGTACAGAATTTGGAACTGAAGGTCGTGATTGGCTGCTAGGATTGGTCGTGATACCTAGTTTTGAATTCTGCTGAAATAATTAAAAACTATTTTTTCATCAAAATATTTAATTTTAATATGTTTAGATGGAAAAACAGTATCAACCCTTTAACTATGATCTGATTCATCAATCAGAAAATTCATCAAGGATTTCCCACTTCAGAGGCATATGACAGGTCAAAGTTTAGAACAGACACCAAATCATAAATTTAATTTGAGTAAATCAATAGTAGGAAGATAATCTAGCAATGTTTAGGTAGAAATTTTAATTGTAAAGCACATGACATTCCTATAAAGTAAATCACCAGGTCATTGCTTCTTAATGGACTTTGGTTCTTCATCTATTCTTTGAAAAGCATTGTAGATAACAAATGGATTTTTGAAGTAACATTTCCTTGTACAGGTATGAAAAAGTATAAAAAATAAATGAACAGCTACTTTATAAATGTTGAAAAAGATGTGTAAAACAAGGCCATTACCAGGTATGAAAGAGATGGATACATAAGAGTTAGGAATTCATCATGATGCATTCATTCAGTCTTGGTGCCAGTCAACTGATAATTACCAAAAGTCACTCAAAGTACTATACACATAACACATTGAGGCAATAATTCACCAGAAAATCTAGAACACCCCCAGCTGGACTACTCATCTTAAAAGTAATATTACTATAGATACAATAACCAATTCAGAGATTCATTATTGCTATCTAGAACAATGCACAAGTCAAATGACAAGCAAATATCTCTCACACCACAATTGTCTCCTTAATGGATGCTACAACAGCTAACATACAAGTCAATAAGGCACAAGTTTTTAAAATATGCAAGAAGAGTGTTGTTTGACAAAATTTTGCACCCAAACCATGGATGATTTTTTAGCATAACAAGAAAAATGAACTTGTATATGCTATTTTTATGTAAAATGAAGAAAAGATACAAATTGGTTGATGAAAAAGATGGAGATCAACAAAATGTCACCTAAGTTTACCAAGGATAAATAGTAAACCTCATGAGAGAGACCTCACTACCTAAAGAAGGCAAACTCCTGAGAGGTTAAATGTCCAGGACAACACCTCAACTTATATCAATAAACTTCTTAACATGTCACAAGAAAATATTAGGAATGATTAGATTTAACATACAAGCAGCACTTAATGATTCCACTTAGCAGTTATTAGGCAGAACTGGGCCTCCAAGATAAAACAGACAGATTACTGCAATATCAACAAAGCTAACAGTGCTCAGAATCATGATCTTAAAATCTATTTAAAACTGTTGCATTGCCTTAATGTTTCTAGTTTCTCCGAGGGGGGGGGACAAGCAACTCCAACAGGAGAGAATTTTTGCCTCCACAGCTTTTCAAGGAAAAATTGAAAAACAATGAAATATTCCTTGAATTCATAAAAGAAAGAAAAATAAGCACAAGAGAAGCAATAGTTTATATATATATATATATATATGAATAATTTCAATAAGTAATTTAAAATTTCAATTACTAACATCTGAAGAAGAGAAAATTTCCATGAAATGTGTAGTTTCTGCAAATGAAAAAGCTAATGAAGACAAAATCAGTCGCATACAAAAATTGATTAAAAAATTCTAAAAATTAATGAAACATTCCAAGTTTTCAGTTTGAATATTATTTTGCTTTAAAACCCCATTGAACTGTAAATCAAATATTGAAACAGATATTATATATTTCAGATTTCACATTAAAAAGCATATATGACAAATATACATAGTGCTCCAATTACACATAACTAGAAAAGAATAAAACAATTCGGTATTAACTTATTATTATGAAGGGGGGAAAACACTTTCAGGAAAAAGGAAGCATACTTTTTGATCCTTACATGATGTGTTGCTCACAAAGAAAAAAACTAGCTCAGATAATTGAAAATGATTAATATATTCATAACTGCATAGTATTCATAACATTATTTTGATGTCAAAAGATAAAGACACTTAGGAAAATTGCATTTTGATTCACCCAAAACATCCTTATTACCAATAATTTGTCTTTGGCATTAAATTAAAATTACAAAAATTGTGACATGCAAGAACAGGTTATTTTATTTAACAGTATTCATTGAATTTTCCTAATTAACAAACATTAAAATATATATGAGAGGGGGAAAGTGCGATTATACTTTTTATACCATTAACATTTTACAATTTATATTTATTAGTTTCATATATTAACTTTTTAAAAACTCATATAGGGGAAATACATCTACTACATCTTTTTTAAAACCTCCAGAGAAAAGCTTTTCACAATTTATAACATTTATAAAAAAAAAAAAAAAAAAAAAAAACATTCTTGACATTTAAATAAAAATTAATAGCAAAAACATAGCTACTTTATAAAATGTTGGTGCATACCTAGTGTATAAAATAAACCAGAACACTTGGTCAGTATATTTAATACAGTGCCAGGTAATGTTTATTTTAAAAGATAAATAGTAATAATATATTGAAGAGAAATTTCTAATTAACTAAATAAATATACACAGAACACATTAAAATGAATCTGAGTGTTCTTAATGTCTTGCAACACTAAACTTATTCATATTACAGGTTCATGAAATAATGTCAATTAGAATCTCAGTAGAGAGTAGCCATTTTTAATGAAATTTTGAAAATCTTCAAGATACTCACCGATTTCATAAGTTGGAAAACAATTTTTTTAAAAGAAAATTTTTTTTAATCAAAGCATAAGCATGAAAACAATCAAAAAAATTTCAAACCAAGAGAAAAATTCAAAAATTACAAATTTCTTTAACTGACTATATATCTTTACTTCATAACTAATTGCTTATAACCCTCATTCAATTTTCCTTTAAAATGATGCACAGAACAACTCTGATATAAAGAAATATAGACTTTGAAGGGATTTAGAAATTCATATTTTATGAGAAAAATTAAAATCCAACAATCATATGAAAGCAAATGAAAAGTACAAGGATTAAATTTAATATAGTACCTGTTATGAACTCTTAAAAGATAATCAAAGACCAAAGAATAATGATAAGTGAAATTGAGTACAAGAAAGAAGAACCAATTTAAAATTGTACGTTTAAGATTTGTAGTTATTAAACATTTTTATATCATGCTTGATAAGAGTTAATTAGATAGATAGGGTGGTTGAGTAGCAATTCTGGATTTATGACATGAGAGCCAAATCTGGCTATGCTGCACCAATGGAAGGAAGGGGTGGGAGTAACAAATAAATTCAATACATTATTCCATTCATTTGATCCATTTACTTTTAAATACAATATGATACTATTAAAAGGAATTGCACCTTAATGTTATAAAAGTATGTATCAGAAATTTAAAAATATTCAGATATTCTTTGCAGTAACATAATTTTTTTTTTAAAGTTCTGTATATCAAAATCTTGCAGAAATGTATATTTCAAATTTTTTGGAAAGTTTCACTTACAATAAAGCATTTAATATTTAAATAATCAAGTGTCCAGTTTCCTTATACACTAGGTTAACGCAATAAAACTAAGATATAAATAAAGTTTTAAATTACACAATACTTAACTGCATTTTATTACATTGATTTGATCGCATGACTTAACTGCTCTGTGAAAGAAGGTATATTTTTTAAGCTACAATCATAAGGAGCAATTAAATCATGCCTAAATATATATTACTAGGAATATCTAGATGTAATACAAATAATTCTAAAACAATATTAATTCACATTCCTGATTGTGACATGTTTCATTATTTAAGTACTATACTTCTAAGATACTATAAAGTAACAAAACATTAAAAAATAAACATATATTTACAGGAATCAGCAAAAGTTGAGGATCAACAGGTCGACGAAATGGTAACGATTCTGGATCTTGCTTGTAAAGCTTTTCTAAAGTTGGCATCAACGCTTGACGCAATTCATCAGGCTTAAAAACTGTAAAAGAAAAAAGAAAGCGTCTGAAAAAAATTGCTTCAATACAGCAAAACTTAAGCATACATGTATTTTTTCCCATAATCTTTTTTAAAATCACAAAGACTAGAAAACAAAAATATATAATCTCAACAATAACTTACTTTTCAAAATTCTACTTGTTATTTTCTAAGTCAACAGATTATTTAAAAAAAAAAACGCTACAAATTTAAACATTCTTTCGGAGCCATCACACAATTACATTTCTAATCTTAGTTATGTAACTAAAATATTTTTTAAAAAGTATAAAATGCTCAATATTTTTAAAAATGGATAATCAATTATATTCAACATTTGAAGTATTATTAAGAAATATACAATTTATCTCCACATAATTCAAGTAGCAATTTTATTTGAGAATCGCTAACAAGACAGTTCATATTAACAGGATTAAAAAATATAGCACAAATAAACTAAAAAATTGATACAGTTTACATAACTGCTGAACCTAATTATCTTTTGAATTGAAAAATCCTGTCTTGTTTCTGCATTTATATCATAAAATAAAAATACTTTTAAGACACAATTTTCTAAAATTTAATTATCTCTGGGGAGAGACTCAAGAGAAATATTTCAAAAATAATTTTAACAAATTGTTTTTTAAAAAAAAATCACTTAAATGACCTTACTTTTCTTATTTGGTTTATGTTTAGGAGGTTGAGATGATTCACTAGATGAATCAGGTTTTGTATCTAAGCTATCTTCCCCAGCACTAGCAGTAACTTGGGGACTTGCTGGTTCATCTTTCACAGTTATAGGCTCCTCTTTAACAGATGTTGTTGAAAAACTAGTATCTTCAGTTGATTCTTTAATGTCTCTACTGATATCAGGCTTACCACTTGGTTTCACATCTGCAACAGGCTCTGATTTTCCAATTGAACTTTTATTTTCACTGTCTACTTCCATCTTTTCATTGCAATTATTTTCTCCTGCTGATTTCTGAGAAGCAAAAGAAAACACTTTACCTCCTGTCTGAACTGATCCCTGATCCGATGTTGATGATACAGGTGTGCTTTGTTGAGTATCTATCTGGCTGACAGAAGAAACACCTTCTTGAGAAACAGACATTACTGATTTAAAATCCTCATTGCTGTCCTCAACATTATGAACTGTTGGTTGAGATGACTGAACTTTTCCATGATTTTGTAATTGCTGTTGTACTACAGGAGGATGTGGCTGAGGGGTTGATGGAGTCTGAGGACGTGTTCCAGGAACTGAAGCAGCTCTAGGGGGTTGTTGAACAGGTGTTTGTTGGGATTGAGGCTGAGGAGTAGAAGATTGTGGAATCTGACTTCCATTTGGAAGTGATGACATCTGAGGTGAAAGACCAGGTTGTGATTTTGAAATTAACTGATTTATATGGGTTTGATTCTGTTGCTGTGGTGCTTGTGGTATTTGATTCTGATTTTGTTGTTGCTGTTGTAATTGAGTCTGACTTTGCTGTTGTTGTTGCTGTTGTTGTTGTTGTTGAATTTGGGTCTGATTTTGTTGTTGTTGTTGTTGCTGCTGAATTTGAGTCTGATTTTGCTGTTGTTGCTGACTAATTAAATGAATCTGAAAGAAATCAGATTAATAAATTAGATTAAAATACTTTAAAAAAAATATAGAGTCAAACCTTCATCATTTTAAAAAATACCTGTGCATTTATATTTGGAGCCATTATTAGTTGTCCTTGAGTGGATTGACCTATTAGCCTAGAAGCTTGTTGCTGATGTTGAGGCATCTGCAAGAACAAAATCAATTATTGCAATAGGTTTCAGTTTCTTAACAAATATTTCACAATCTTGAATTCTTTCAATTTCAGAAAACACTTCATATTGACAAAAATAATCTATCACATATTGATCATACAAATGTCTAACAAACTTTCCTAAAACATTTATAAAAACATTAATACACTGTGCAAAGTTTTTGCATACAGTAAATTAGGGATGGGAAAACTATGGCCCAGATACCAAATCAGGCTCATATTTAAGCCAATGCAATTATATATATATATATATATATATATATATATATATATATATATATATTACATTACTATACAATACATTATAAAAATATTATTTATGTTACTTTACTATATATAGTACAGAACTTGTGCAAAAAACAGAAAGGGAAGCAATATGATTGGTGTGGGTAGAAGGTATGTTCAGATAGAAGGTATATTATTATTAATGACATTTACACTGCCATTTTAAAATCTGTCCAATGCCTTTATGTTGTGGTAAGAGCACAGAAAAATATAAGACTTGCATCTCCTCTTGAAAATTTCCCTACATTGGACTTTGAACATGGATTTCAAGACTTCATTGCCATTCAAAGAGTATTGGATATTTTTACAACTTTCAACATAAATTGTGAAGCAATGGGTGCAGCTTGAATTGAGTAACAATTTAACAATCATCTCAGGCAATTGTTCTTAACGTTCCAAAATAAAATATTTTACAAATAGCTATCAAAAGCAAGTTTCCCAAATTAATATCAGAACCAGAAAATTAGTACAATGTCAACTTCCGACTTTTATATGTGAGCAAGTGTTTTTTATCATTAACTTTAGGAAGAATTATTTGAGAAACAGGCTAACATATGAGCATGTAGCATAACTTCTCCAAGTAAATACACTGCAGTTTAAAATTGAATTTAAGAAACTTTTAAAAATGCTGGTGCAGTTTCCTTCATCACATTAATATTTATATGTTTCTTTTAATTTTTTTTTCTCATTACTAACACACTTCCAAAAAAGTATGGCAATAGCAACAATAAATCTTTAAAGAAACACTTTGGCCATTGTTTACTGACATTTTACAAGTTCTTTATACTTCATGCAAATCAAAACAATTGTATTTCTCAGATGATGAGGGAAATAGCCTTTAAATTTAAAAATTTTAAATATCCCTTTCAACTACAAACTTTATTTTCTTTTTTAAAAAATAAACAACCTAGTTCAAATCCCATGTAAAAAGTTTTAAGAGAAGTGATCTTTAAAATATAAGTATGTAATTAAGCTAAGGATAAGAAATATATGCAGGAATTTCTTCCTATCTCCATTTTTGTTCATTATTTCTATGCAATTTCAAAGAAATATTAAATTAAAGCCTATACTTACAATTTTGAACCCATAAATTTCAAGTGCAATTTTTATCTGAATTTGAACATTTTCATACTTGCCATTCTTTTCACTTAATTCATGTAAATCCTATCAAACTAGTGATCAGATATGCATCTATTAAGCCATATATCCAGATTCAGGCATTGCTATATCTTTTTCTCTCTATTATGCTTGAATCCATAAATTAATCAAGCAACAGATACTAAGGATATTGTGGTACATATTAAGGAAATAATCATCTAAATAAATTAATTTTGCAAATGAACATAACCAGTAGAAAACGTCTGAATCAACAGATTCAAAGAATATATAAGTTTCCTTATTTAAAACTGTTTATGTACAGTAACCCAACAAAGCAGAAATTATACGAAACTGCATCTTGAAAGTTATACAACATTTTTCCTTGAAAATTTTTTCTTTAAATAATCAAGTTGCATTTATTCCAAACATCTTCTCTATACAAGTTAGGCAGCAGCATACAATATAAGAGCTATATGATTTAATGTAATAATAGTCAAGAATTAAAATATATATTTGACAAAGCATAGAATGATTTACAAAAAGAAATGCTTTATAATTTTAATTTGTGCATCAATCAATATCAGTACACATTTCATTCACAGCATCTGGTTTAAACACATTAATTAATAAAAAAAATTCACTCACAGTAATTTGCCTAGGTTTGAAAGAATCTGACATCTGTGAATGATTTTGTTGAAGAGAAGCATTGAACTGAGAAACAGATATCCCACTTAAAGTTGAAGGAATAGATGATGAATCAACTGAAACAGTTGCTATCGTTGTCACCGGAGGATTTATACTGTTAAAATGAGCCTGTGACAATTGCTGTTGTTGCAAGCTTACAGGAGGAAGAGGGCTCCGCCTGGCTTGGGCTTGATTAAACTGACTTTGATTTAAATTCACATTAATATTGGCGTTAATTGAGGTGGATAACTGAGATCCAGTAGTTGAAAAAAGTTCCGAGCCTCGTGCAACTGTACTTGGAGGAACAGTTATGTTAGGTGGAGGCATTCTTTGTTGACTTCCAGGTATGCTGAGGCTTGGCAAATGGGTAAGTGATATTGCACCAGTAAGAGGAAGTTCTGAAATAAAAAAAATTATATATATATATATATATATATATATATATATATATATATATATATATATATGTGAGAGAGAGAGAGAGAGAGAGAGAGAGAGAGAGAGAGAGATTGACTTATAGACACCTAAAATGGTTTTCAAAAATTAGTCAGCAATATTTAATATTGATTTTTTTTCCTCACACACAATTCAGTCATGCATTTAACTATCTTATAAGTCTTGAAATACAATAATCCACATTTAATCTTTATTAATTAATATTTCATTCCAAGAATGGCAGACATACAATAAAGAAGAAATATTCATTGCAACATTTATTATTTTAGGCTTCATTTTATAAATGCCTACAGTTAATATGTTTATGTACAGTATCAATAAAATATTCTAGACAGGAATTTTGAAATGGAATGCTAAGAAACTTAATCACACAGAAAATATTTATTCTATTGCTCATAATAGATAATTTTATCAGTGAAAATACAGTCATCAGATGGCTGAATTACCTTGAACTAGGGTTATCTTTAAAATTAATGCCCCCCCCCCATAGAGGGAGCTTTGTAAGGGGTGAGTGAGAGTAACCACTTACACAACTTCTGTGGCTTTACATACCCATGGACTACAAAATAGACTGAAAATTTTAAAAAAAATTGTGCTTTGCAGAATTATGTACATTAATATAAGTGAAGTGCAATCAAGGAAATGAATGTGTCATCCATTTCAAAAGAACTGAAATATGGTCTGATGGAATTAAGTAAAAGCTATTACAAAAATATTGAATATTATGAATTTGTGGGACTAAATGCAAGAAAGAATAATCAAAGACAGGATTTTAAAAAAAAAAAGGAGGAAAGAGAACAAAAATTGAAAGAAAGGGACAGGCAATACCAACAAGAATTATATAATCAAAGGCAAAACCTTAGAGGGGATAAATGAGAGCATGTAACTGAGCTTACCAACGGGAAAAAAGAAAATACCAAGCAAACTACAAGAAAAGGATATCATTAAAGAACAAGAGAGACTAATATATCACAAAAAACGATTTCAGCCTCAACATTAATTTGAATCTGAATTTACAAAAAAAAAAATCAAGAATTAGCAAAAATTCAAGAGAATGAGAAGTTAACTCAAGTCATTCAGAAACAATATGTCATTATCAGAAGGGGGGGGGAATAGAAGCATTATTAATACTAGAAAGGCAACTTCATTCCAAGGAAAATGAAAGATGAAGACTGTGCCTTAAATGAAAAGAAAGAAGAAATGCAAATTAAAATACCAGAGGGAAAAGAAAAGACAAAAACTGTTGAAGACCCAAAGAGAAGGGATATTGAGAAAAGAGAAGATTTGAAGCAATTGGCGAAAATGTAATAGAGATTGAGAGGAGTGTAGCTCAAATACATAAAGAATGCCATGCAATTATGCTCACCAACGAAATGTTGTATGTTTGGAAAATGTGAAAATTGTGCAACAAATATTAAGATTGATGGAATGAGTTAAAAGATATTCAATACCCAAAGACAAAAAATATAAATGTAGAATCAAAACAAGGGACTTTCAAGAAAAGAATCGTAGTAAAATGAGAAGCCCAAGAGATACAAGTTCCTTTACAAACATATGAGATCATTACGAGGAGCACAACTAGGATCATACCCATCGGTCTCAAACATGCCTGAGACTACCCGATGAAGAGCAAGTCAAGAATTGCAACATCCATGTTTTTGGTGATGAAGGAAAATAGCTATTTTCACACAGTAGACCAAAATCCTTCCTTCACATGGAAACAGTCACAGCATATTATGTTGCAGAAAGGAAAATGGGAAAAAACTTGATACTACTGCATGCATATGTAAATGCTGAAAGCGAAGGAAAGAGACTCCCATGTCGGTAGAAGTGAGTCGGCATTCAGATATATCCCATCTATAGAGCCAGATGAGATCCTTTTCAACCCCCCACCATTTAACAATAGGAAAATACCCTGACCAATTCCTAAACACCACAGCTGCAAGGAAATTACCCAAGAAGATTAACAAAATGTATCGGGAAGTTCTATTTTCCCTCCCCATCAAAGATTAGTAAAACAAACTCCGCTCTTGGACTTTTAATTTTCTTTTTTCCAGTGAAAAAAAATATTTTAAATAAAGTTCCAAAATGGAATTTTTTAAGAATTTCCATTTCTAAATTTTTATTTTAAGAATAATTGATTAAAAAATTTTATGGATTGTTTTCATGGAACATTTGAATGAAATTCAAGATTATTGGATGATTATTTAGATTATTTTGAGAAGTATTGAGAAAATATTTTGAGAATTACAGAATGATGATTTTAAGGATTATTGACAGGTTATTTTTTGGAATATTTGAATTTTATTAAAGGTTTACGCCTTGGTTTTATTTGAATAATGATTGATTATATTGAATCTTTTTGTTTAGTTAGTTCTCGTGGAACCTTTGAAACAAGAAATGATTTATTTTGTTAAAACTTTATAAGACTCTTAAATCTGTTAAAATAACTGTTATGTCGAAGATTTTTTTTTTTTTTTTTTTTTTTTTTAAATATTTTGAGATAACCATTTTGAGATTATGATGCCTATAATTATAATTTTTTAAAACCAATAATTAAAATTAGTATCGAAAAATATTAGTATCTCAAGTGCATAATAATTAATGTTTTGAAGAATAAGAAACTCATATTTTGAAGTATATAATTAATGTTTTGCAGTGTATGAAGTATATATAGATTTCATAAGAAATTCAGTAACGTTTCCCTGAAAAGAAATATTTAACACTTAAAATAAATGATGCATTTTTGGAATGTAATGATTTTGTGTTAATTGTAAAAAAAAAAAAAAAAAAAAATTAAACAATCGAGGACGATTATAACATCAGAAAAGAACAAAACTTGCATCTAATGTTAACATTCACCTTTAGAATGTGCCTTATGTCACTTACAACCCCACCCCATCTCAATATAAGAGTGTGAGTTGACACTCGATTAAGTGATTGTATTTTTAATGACGAAAGAGCCAGAAATGGTCATGCTGCACTAAACAAGGTAAAGCTGCAATCTAGAAGAGAGATAAAAAATTGAAAAAAGATAAAAACTGGTTGGCAAGGAAATTCGAAAATAGAGAAGGATTGTTAGGGCATCACAGGGGCCCACCACCCATATTTACTAGAGATAAGAAACCCATGAAAAAGAAAGAGATTGCTGGGTGATCTCAGATTTGACATTCGAGAGTAAGTATTGCAAGGCGAGATGTGCTAAAGGTTACTTGTACTAATCACCAAGGTAATGTGGAAAAATATAAAGAATAACAGGGATTTAAAAAAATTGCAAGTCTGCTTTTGTCTGAAGATTAAAGACAAAAGTTAAGGAAAAGTTAAATGAAAGAGGGTTGAAAGTAATAGGTTAAGTTTAAAGAAAAAAGAACAGATAACAATCAGAAGTGGAATATGCAAAAAGTGTTTATTAAAAAGTAAGTTTTCCTAACAAACAAAAGATGTCGTTTACTCAAAAGTTCAGAAACTATTCTGAAATTAGCATTAAGTATTTATTCAAATATGAAATTTTATGTTATACCAAAACATCTCGTGTTCTGATCATGGAATTAAGATTCAATTTGTACATAATACAGACAAAATATAAATTACATTGTTGTACATTAACCAAACGCAATGACGAAATTCACCAATGAATACCAAATGTGAATACATAAAACAAATAATAAACAATACTTACTCGGTGTTGGAGTAGAGTTATTAGTCAGAATTGGTCCTATTCCAGGTCCTACTTGCTGCTGCATTTGCATCTCTTTCCTTTTCTGGCGTTTTTCTTCCAGCTCTTTTTGAATTTTATATATTTTTTCAGCTAATAACTGATAATACTCTTCCTGAAATAAATATTACTAAATTTATAAATGAAAAATATACAAATCATACGAAACTTACAACATAATATGAAAAGTACACTTGAATAATTAACATAACAGCAGATAAAATACATACTCTTATTGAAAGTGTGGTTCCTCTCACTTGAGAGATGATTTTAAATTGCTTAATGATTTATATTTTACAGAACTCGCTTAATGACTAATTTCCCAACAAAAATTATATTCAAATTATTTCTTACCGTTTATCACACAGCAAATTGTTCTGCTTAAGTTAAATTGTCTATTTGATTCACAATTTCAAAAATGTTTCCTTTTAAAAATTATGTTACAAAATTTACACAGAACTATACTTAAAAAGTTTCTTTCGTGATAAGTTTAAATAACATTTTTTTTTATACAGAGAAATTTCAACAGATCAGAAAATTTAGCAGTTAAAAAATACTTTAAATTTGTATCAATTACCAATTCCCAAGAACTTACCCTACTATTTGCAGCTTCATACATATCCCCTTCAACTTTTCTGGCATATGCGACTAGATTAATCATTCTTTTATCTTGCAAGGCAGATATATCAGTCGTCGGAAATATGGCTTGTACTCTGAAAATAAATAAGCATACACATTCAAGTTGAACATCCAAAAAAAATTTTAAGATATGAAAAATTAAAAACTGATTGCCCAATTTTCCAATAACATTGTGAATTTAAATACAGTCAACATTTCTTAATTAGATAAAACAAGAAACTAATGAATGTCAACTTAAAATTACATTTTTTGGACTAAATGGTGCCTTAAATCCTGAGTAACTGACTGATGCCAATCCTTTGTAGTTGTTGGATTGTCTGGAATCACCCCTGTGACAATGGGAGTTACTTGGTTTGGTGTAGAATTCAATAACGTAGCATTGGAAGCTTTAACCTTAGACTGCAGATTATCACTTATTATAAAACTTTGTGCAGTTGAATTGGCAATTGCTCCCACATTACTGTTCTGAATTAGAGGCCTCAATTGTACTTGAGACGGTTGATTCTGTTGAGCAGGCTGCGACGTCTGGATGTGGTTCAAATTTTGTGGAGAACACTGAGTTTGCTCATTAACTGTAAAAAAGAATAAAGCAGTCACTAAATTATGACAAAACCTTAACAAAAAGAAAACAGTTAAATCAATATTAAAATTAAAATTTATGCATCACAGTTGGCTTTATTTTTTATACTACATAACAGTGATTAGCTCTAAATCTGAAAATTTCTAGAATACTAATGAATTGGAATTCGTGCAAATTTTGTCCTTTCAGAATCCTGACATCTAGATATATATATAAAAATTCTTGTCTCTTTATGAAAACAGAATTTTACTGAAAGCAATGGCATCTTTCCAAGATTTTCAAAATTATTACTTTTACACATTAATTTTTTAAAACTCTAATTAGTAAATATATTACACCATTATGAACTATAACCCAGTTACCATGAGGAACTGAAACAGCTTGACTCCTTTGTATCACAGGATTAATATTTGCACTGCCATTCCCAGCATTAAATGGAAGTCCAAGAGCTGCATATGCACGTTGCATGTCTGCTGGAGCAGGACCTTGTCCAGACTGACTTGTTTGAACAGCAGCTGCTAAAAAAATAACCTTGCTTTCAACATCCAAATTGTATTTATTTTCAACAAATTTTTAATTAGCAACATAAATGATTAATTTTATAAAAAACATCTAATAACCTGCTTGTTGCTGTCTGCGATCAGATGCTTGTTTCAAAGGTAAACACACAGGACAATCACTACGAGTACAATTCTTCCAGTGAGATATAATTTGTCGAGACGAAGAACAATGTGGGACACCACAAGACTTTCCAGCTTGACACGTTGTCATGTGACTAAGCACATGTTTCATAGTCCTACAATGAGGTAACGAACACTGTCTCACTTCTCCATTTGACTGGTTTTCTCGTCTCTGACACTTGTGAGCATGAAGAAGAAGAACAAGTTGTTGTTGAATGAGTTTGCGCTTTTCAGGATCAGCAGTAGGTGCAGGTGCTCCAACAGTTGTTGCAACAGTAACTGTACCTGGTGAGCTTTGCTGTCCAGGAGTTTGTGTTACAGGATGGTTTGATACTGTCATTTGTGGTATAGACTGCTGAAAAAAAAATTATTCAAAATAAAAATTAAGAAAAAAAGTAAAATTTTAGTAATAAATCCAACAATACAATTGGCATTCCACTGCCATTAGAATAGAAAGGATAATTTTTATGTAACTTCAAAAATTAATGCATAAAATAAACTTTGATAAGTAAATTCAAAAGTCTATTAAAAAAATTGTTCAGTTGTCAAGTGGTGCTGCTACCACTTCACCTGAATAAGTATGTAATGAGAGTAAGTGAGTAGAAAGAAAAAGACAAACCAAATAACATTTATGTTGAGGGCTAGGTCCAAAATATTTTAAAATTGAAAATGGAAAAAAAATAAAACTCTTTACTCTCCCTATTAATCTCTTTTAATTTTGCGCAATAGAAAAATTTGGTTATTAGAACTTTTATTTCATAAAAAAAAAACAAGGAACAAAAATAAAAGTGCATAAAATTGTAAATACCAAAAGTTTTTAAAAATTCTAAATTAATTGAAATTAATCTATCATAGTAAAATGATAAAACAAGATTTACTTTTGCAATTATTCATTCATTAGAATGTCACTAGATAAAAAATAAAAACATTCCAGTATTCCATAATGGGTACAGATAATAGTTAAATCTGCATATAAATAAATTATACAGCTTATAATAACAAAGGAATCATAACAGAAATTTGAAAAATCCTTATTTCAATATGCACTAAACTGAAGAAATTATTCTAAAAAACAAATATTTTATAATTTTAAATTCTATTCCAATATATTTCAACTGGATAGGAAAATAAAAGATGAAACTAAATACTGAGCTAATTATATACTTCAGGTTTATCAAGAATCCACAATGTTTTAGATACAATTCAAACAACCAAAAATTTTAGACACTTACATTTGAATCTACTGGTGTTGTATATCTAGGAGGTACATTCAGAGCAATGCTTGTGATAGCCTGCCGTTGTCCCGTAACAGTGATGGAAGATAAAGATGTGGGTAACCCTATCTGAGATGCTGATACAGCATTGTAGACATGAAAAGGGGTATTATTTGCCTGGCCTAGCTGCGCTACAACAGGAGTCTGAAAAGAGTTTTTAAAATTCACATAATATGAAAACAAACACATTTTGGAAACCTAACATACTTTTTGGGTGATACAACAAATAGGGAAAAGTTTTAATTTATCAAAAAAAAATTGTTCAGTACAGTATCATGAAAAACAAGTAACTAAAAAATATTCGTAAACAAAGTTTAAATGTATATAGCATTTCGGAGATGAAAAGTTTCAACAGTACTACTTTTTAACTAATACTGTTACAAAATTTCAGATGAAGTTTTCTAAAATTCTTGAAGATAAAAGTAATAATTTAAAGAATTTCATAATTGGTCAGACTTACAAAAGATTGGGAGTTTTATTAATACAAAGTTACAATCATAAGAATAACACATTAACATCCATTAAACAAGCAAAATTCTTGAAGTTAAAAAATCGAAAATGAATCAAATCAATATGAACAGATTTAATAAGTTCATAAAGAGTTAGCATTTGAGGAAATATTTTTCTTATTTATGTTGTAAGTGAATAAAAATATACGAAAAAAATGTAAGACTTCAAAATTCAAAAGCCATTCCCATTTTTGAAAAAAAAAAAAAAGAAACATTTTACATAACCTCAGTGTGAAGCAATGCCAGAAAACCCTGCTTTTCAGTTTAATTATTTTAAAAAAAATTTGTTTTAGGTTAACTGTTGCTTTGATGGATAATATATTCCAAATTGAGATAACTTTTTGAAAATGCTTTGTTAAAGTACTTTTCCTCTTTTGTATATAAACTTGGGAGGTATTTATTTATATTAGTATACAACTTGGATTTTTCTTTCATATATATATATGAACTAAGAGTGAGATTACAGCAAATTCCATACACATTCATTTAACTTCTCTCATGAAAGTAAAAGAAAGAAACATCAGGATGAATATCTAGCTTTTTTTTTTTTATGAATACAAAAGCTATGGATAAATTGTTAATAGCTGCTCAAAGATCTGCAAACTTTTATTATGCAGGTAGTTTTCACCTCTCTCTTTTAAATACAAGAATAATTCTTATTGGCAATTAGAAAGAGATAGAAATTCACAGGTGAATCTTAATATACTGTGAATAGATTTTCAAATATAATCATAAATGTTACTTCTTTTTTCCTCCTACAGAATACAAAATTTTAAAGAAAAACCTATTTTAGCAAATTAAAGAGACATGAGGTTTTATGTAAATCAAATTATCCAACAATATAAAATATATTACAATACAAAATAAGAAGTAGCCATTGTCATGAAATTATCTTTTACACATTAAATGTTGAAAAATATACCATCTACAAAAAAAAAAAAAAGTAAACTTCCTACATGCGATACTATTTAGCTTTCTAGTTTAATATCAAATAAGATATACAAATAAGAAAAATTTCTATAATAAAACTCAGGGATGCCTTCAGGATTCTTAAATATGAACATTTTTTATTGTATGTAGAATTTGGAAAATTCTAGCCTTTTATATATACAGAACTTGCTTTTTTCAGGGTGTAATGTCATAATACAAATTCTAAATCAATAAAATTGCTTAAATAAAGTCATTGATAATGTGAGAAATTTGTAATAACACAAAATGGTTGCAATACGTTTACACATTAATCCCCTTCTCAGTAATAAAAAGCTTTGAATTAATAATGTAGCATATGCAAAAAACGCATGCAACTATATTATATTTATACATATATATCATATAATAGATAATTTAGACAAAGTTTGGGTCACTTAAAAAAATATTTCCTTAGTAAAAAAAAGCACATTTAAGTACAATATTAAAAGTAAACATTTGCAGGTACAAAAACTATCAATAACTAATCACATTTAAAATAGTAATTAATGTGAATGTATAAATATTTTTTGTATAATCCAGTCATAAATATTGCATGGCTTCCCAAAAACTAAAAATTAGATCACAGAAAAAAATTAATAAAAAATGTTCCAGGCTTTATTGAATTATATTATTAACTTACAGTAATAATAGTAGGATTATGAGAAAAAAAAAAGTATTTTAAATTTATTATTTATTTAAATTATTTATTTAATTATTAATTTAAATTATTCATTTAAAAAAAAAAAGGCCATGTCTCATAGATAATATCTTTGTTTCAATAAAAATAAAACTTGAAAGGAGTCAATCTTTCTGGGAGGGGGAAAAAAAGTATTTATAAAAAATTATTAAAAGAAACTTTTATACAGCGATGCAATATTGGTTATAGCCATAAGAACCATCGGGTACAAAGTTTGAATCCAAAGGGCAGATGGACTGGATACTTTTGTAAATGATGAAAAGGAACAATGATCTGTGAGAAATAACAAATTTTAAGTAATACTAGTATTATACAGCTTTCAAAAAAGATTCCCAAAAGCTTCAAAGTTCACACTATGTGATGTTGCTTTATTCAAATCTATACAAATATGAATTCAGTGAATTAACATTAAACTATTAAAATAAAA
Organism: Nephila pilipes; assembly: GCA_019974015.1. Taxonomy (NCBI): domain Eukaryota; kingdom Metazoa; phylum Arthropoda; class Arachnida; order Araneae; family Nephilidae; genus Nephila; species Nephila pilipes. The sequence continues at coordinate 232,919 of BMAW01070518.1, read as the reverse complement.
TGCACTTTTGGTGAAAGATACATTTCTGAAAAACATTTGTGAGGAAGACAACATCCAAGCTGTACATCATTCATCAAGCTTTCACAAAGGATAAAAACTCAAAAGCTGAATTAGATTTAACAATTTTACAATGTAGAATTTTTAAACTAAAATTAAGACTCAAATCCACAAATCCAAAATCTTTGTCTTCCAACTATCTTGAAATCAACATGGAATTTTTATAATTAGAAAAACTCAGTATTTAAAGTTGTGAGAGCTTCATAGCCAGAAATTAAGTCCCAACATGAAATAGTGTGGCCTGATTGCAAGTTTTCATGGTATAAGTCAAGTTGGTGCTGCTGCACCAAACAATTTTTAAGAATATAAAGGAAAATATTAAAAACTTGAATTACAATAATTGCTGTTAAAACATAAATATGACAGAAATTTTTTTTTAATGGAACCTTATCAGTAATAAAAACAGTAAGAACAATTAAATATGTCTAGGACATATACTAGTAATAGAAAGGACAGAACAATTAAATATGTCTTATAATAAAGGGTCCATCATCCCTTGTGTACTACCATAGTATTAACTCTAACAAGGAAAAAGAAAAAACATGCATACTTAAAAAAAAAGAAAAAAATTTAATTCTAAAAATTGCAATTAAAATATTTTTCAAACATCAGCAGCAATTTACTACAAATTTGCATAATTTCCCATATATTTCATTTACAATGAGTTTTATCAGTACAAAAGCCATATTTAATCAAGTTGCCTTAAACGTTCGTTAATAAACAAAAAGTGCACACTTTCTTGAGAAATACTTTAAATAAAAAAATGATCGATAGAATGTTAAAGAAATGCATAAAAAATGGGAAAAAAATCACTAAGACATTGTGAAGGAATGTGTTTACCAAAGATAGTAAACTCCTCGAGAGACATTTTATTATTTATGAGAAAATACATAATCAACATTTTTAATATTCCCTCCCTTTTTTCTTAAACAGTTTTTAAATATCAATCTTAAGAAACAATATACTTCATATCACTTTTATACAAGGACGGATGTACAAATTCAAATACATATGTACAGACAATTTTTAAGCATACCTTCATTTTTTTTTCTTTTTATATTTGTAATTTTTTTTTTTTTTTAAATAATTTATAGAGCAAATTATAACAAAATACACAATAGATCCCTATGCACGAATACAACTGATTGTTTACCTAATTAGTCACACTAAGAAGCAACACGAGAGTCATTGGCGACAGACTTAGAAATTTTAAACCTTGGTGAAGTGACGTGGACAACACCCAAGCTGGTATGCCCTCTCCAAACTTTCCCACCATGCCAACAAAACGACTTGAAGCCTCAACAGACTTAATGTGCATCAGCTCCTCTAATTAGCAGGTCTTAAGTGGACTCTATGACTCAACAAAAACAGCACAAATCGATATTTCACTTTACGTCAACATATGGAACATTACAGATATATAACCAAGACTGCAACTAAACAAATTGAAAAGTCATAATTGAAAAAATTCAATCCCAAAGTTAAATATAAAAAAGCTCAGAAGAAAAAAAATTCACCACAGAAAAATCAGGAAAAAAAATATTTCAGGCTTCAAAAAAATTTATTTTAGAAAATACCTCAAAACACATGGATATCACTAAAAGATTTCACTTATTCACCAAGGTGCAGTTAAAATCTAAAAATAGAAATTAAAGTAGAAAAGAGTACATTTCCTTACAAAATAATTTCTTTTTATAAAATACTAAAGATTTTATCTATTCTGTAACATACAGTTGAAGTTTAAATAAAGAATTTGTTTGAAGTTTGAAAATTAATGCACATAATTTCATTAAAAAAAACTGTTATAGGTTCAAAATTTTATTGAATAAAAAATAACTTAGGAGCTAGTTTTATTTATCTAACAGTGATTTTTCATTTAGAAACCAACAATTTCTGCTTTCAAAAAAATTAAGAAATATGTTTAAGTATAATGCAATCAATAATTATCGTAAATGAACAAAAGCACACTTATTAAAATCCAAGAGGCATGCTGGGAGGGGGAGGGGGCTCTTTCTTAAAATGAGTACCGAGTATATATGTAAAGTAGGTTACATCACCTAAAATAAATACTAAATTTAAAGAATATGAAGAAACATTATTCATTCAAAGATGAAAGTAAGATTGACAAAATTTTAGAATCAAAAAGTTCAAAAAAAAATATTTCACAAACGAAATATTAAGATCTGAAAGGCTTCTAAAGTTAAGCTTCAAAGAACAGAAAAATCGTACCCATCTACCTCCCAAAGTAAGAGAGAAGAATAGGGGAAATCGATAACAGATTTAATATTTCATGATTCAGCTAATCTGAGTTGGTACACAAATGCTTTAATGCTAAGTATTTATTGCTAAGTTTCAGTAACATCTGAAATAAAATAGCTGATTTAGTACTCTATACTCAGGCTTCTTCATCTTCCTGAAGTATTTGGATAATAAATATTAATATTAATAGTAGAGGTTATTACCTAGAAGAGGGTTATATTCATTTCCTTAGACAATTTTTGAAAATTATCTGCCATTGAAAACCTGCAATAGTTATCAACATTCATGAATAATATGCAAAAAATTCCAAACATCAAATTCACTGTCCTTACATCACCAGTTGCTACTGTTGCATAAAAAATTATTAATATTCCAAATTCAATTGATGAATACATTACTCTTCTAAAAAATATAATGTATAACAACAATCTTAACATTTTGGTTGTGATAACCAAATCATAATTACAAAATAATAGATCACACTATTTTTCATACTTGCATTTCGCCAAACATCCTAGCATGGACATATCAACTTTCAGTTAAAACGGAGTACAGGGTGCGAGTTGACGATCATAGCGATTTAATTGGTGACTTTTAAAATAGTTCGCTAAAATATCGATACGTATCTCATGACGTCAAAAACCAGTAATATATCAAAACAAAAATCTAAAAATGATAACTGCAAGTTCAGTTATTTAATAAGAACTTTATGATTTTAGTAATTTATAGAACAAATTTTGTTACGAAATAACATTTATACGGGGAAAAAACTTACCTTTTTTTTTAGAATAAATGGATAAATAAGTAGGATAAAAATTTTATAGCATCAAGATAGAAACTAAACAGCTCATTCAAATTACTGGATTTATGCATCTTTCGCCACAGGAACTGCATGAAGTAAAAATGAAATTATTAATTCTTAAGCTAAGTAATCCACACAGACGGGGTATCGTAAAAGTTTAAATTATTATTACTAAGAAATAACCAAGATATCTGGATAAAGTTTATTCTGCATATTAATCCTTATGTACATTTGTTGTACATTACACCTCTTTATTTTGATTTGTTTGGTTTCAGGAAGTCGCAGATTGAAGTAACCCGCAGTATATTTAAGTTTTTAGTTCTTATTCTAGGGTATTGTAAAATCTTAATTCTAACGAAGAAATAACTGAGATTAATTTTTATTTTTAAGATCTCTCTCCACTATCATCATCCAGTTTTACATTTCTTGGCATTTCGATAGTGATTGCTTATTGATGTCGCACTGAGAAGCAACACGAGGGCATTGGCGACGAACCACGTAATTTTGAGCCTCAGTCATGAGACAAGGACGATGCCCGAGAGAGAGCTCGCCCTTCTCTAACTTCCACACCACAACAACGAGAGGAATTTGATCCCCGACAGATTTAACGTGCATCAGTCCCGGCTACAAGGCGGGTTCATTAGTGGCATCAGGGCCCGAACTCACGACTCGACAAAACACCAATCACAAGTCAATGACCATAACAACTAGACTACCGCGGCCACTCTTGTGAAGGTCGTCAATGAAGAACTCGACAACTGAACTCTATCTTCTCCATACTAAGAGTTCCTAAATCTAAGGCTTCCATAAACCAAACAAATCACCATTAATAATTAATTTATAACATTATGATACGTACGGATAAATTAATATGCGGAATAAATTTTATCCAACTCTCGGTTATTTCTCAGTAATAGTTCAAATTTTACGATTGCCCAACGTAAGTAGCGATTTTTTATGGAACTCCACCAACCCTTAATGGAGTTTGTGTTCACTGGCCTCCAGATATTTGAAGGAGACATTATAATTGACTGAATGTGATTTTGGAATCCTTCATACAATCACCTTCCAGTAATCTGAAATAATTATATAACCCTGTTTGATACAACTATAATGGAATCCAGAAGGGAGTCTCGTTTTTTAACTACAAGAGAAAGAATATCAATCATACCTCTTTCAACTCCTCCAAACACTCAGATTCCATTCACTATTTTACCGCCATTATAATTTCATTTACCAAACATGCTTTTATCATTCTAACACCAGGACTCCTACACATATACATACTACTTTCGAACGCATAGTTCCCATACATACCTAATCAACAGAAAATCAGTCAATTCGTGATACTTCTAAGCTAGAACATCGATCTTAAAAGAAATTAAATCACGCGATTGGCCTTTCGAACCCACGTACAGGGTGATTATAATTAAACTTTATAAATACAGCATCCTGCAGCTACAAGTGAGCGGATTGCCACCAAATTTGGTACAATGACTAAACATGAGATCCGCTCAATAATTTCAAAAAAAAAAAGTAAGGAAAATGCATAAACAATTGACCAACTTGAAGAATTTCATTGCGTTTCATGTGCGAAACATCCACCAGACCAGATACAATTTTATGTTGAACACTTTGTCCATAGCCTTGAAAGTTTATAGGTACACGGCGGCGGTCACAATGGTTTAATTATTTAATAACGTCGCACTGAGAAGCATCAAGAAGGGGCTATTGACGATGGACCTCGTAATTTTGAACCTCAGTCAAGTGACGAGGACGACACCTGAGCTCACATCTCCATCCCCAAATTTACACATCATGGCAATGGCAATTTACACTCTGAGCTTTGACAGATTTGACATGCATCAGTCCCGCATCAAGACTCGACAATTAACGCTGTTTAACGCGGTCATAATGAGCAACTTTACATTATCCTGAACACAATTAACACAACTGCTCCATTTGTGACATTTGGTCACAATCTGTACCTGTTTCTGCATACCGAACCTTTTTTTTTTTTTTTTAGTTTATTCAACAACACAGGCGTTATGTCAGCCTACATAATGAAATCTGATAAATATTTATTAACTGAAAAAATGGTCACAAGTTTAAAAAAAAAATGGTTTTAAAGGTGTGAACATTGTGAAATGAAAAATTTAATACATATTAGTTTTTACAAAGTTACATTTATTCTCTGTTCTAGTTTTTGCAAAATATTTAAGACTTCATGTGTATAAAGACGTGTATTTAAGACTTCATTCCAATATTAGTATAAGAATTCATTTAAACGCATTTCAGAGATACTATTAAGTAGTTTTTAAATATCTCATAGTTGAAAACGATTTTTCAGCAGTACATGTTAAAACAGGCAAAGGCAACTAAGAGTTTTTTGGATATTTCGAGAAAATACCTGTACTACAGAGTTCAACTTAGATATTTTGTTATAGAAGCTTTACTTCTGAAGAAACTAACCTAGTGTGTTGTGTCAGTAATTTATCTTTTCATAACTGATATTCTACAGACAAAACTACTATCTGATAAATCTGAAGAACACTTTTCTTTCAATATTTCCAATTTATTTTCATCTGCAGAGGCGTGAGGACATTCTCCACGGTTGATTAAAATATTTAATGAACTCATAACTACTTTGTGTTTCGAGAAGAGAAAGTTGTTGATACGCCGAGATGGACATTTCCGAAGGCCTGATTTAAGAACTTATAGACCACCGCCATGAAAAAAAGAATGCTTTCTGTATTATTTTCTCAGGAAACTGTTCGCGGAGGGGAGGGTGACATCTTCTATAAGCATGCACCCTCCTCTCTTCGTCTTTAAACACTGACCCAAAGTAACATATTGGGGAAAGCACAGACTTTACTATTATTTTTTCAGTTATTAGTTCCGATAGAATCTTCCCCCCTCCACCCCATTCTTACTGATGAAAGAATGTACGCATGAGAAGAAAAAAAAGTCCATTTTTTTTCCAAGTTTAAAGCATCTGTAAATAGTATAAAAAAAAAATTACGATGAAATACTTCAATTTCCAGACAAATAGAGGAGGGGGCATATGTCCCTTTGCACACACACCCGGGTGCGCCATTGTACACTGTTATTGATTTCCCTACTTTTATTCAATGTGGTTCGATGACATAACCAAAAACTAGTAAATAAATGTTCAAATTGTTTATCCATTCCATATGGTCACTTCCCAAATTCGTCGTTTCACCATGCTAGTGGGCATTTCTGATCAATTCCAAGAGCCTATCTCCTGTACCGTCCGATGCACAAAATTTGGTGGCAATTCGCTCCTCTATTTTAGCTGTAGAATGCTGTTTATAGGCGGCAGTTTAGTTATAACTGTATAAGTCATTAAAATCTGTAACACAATAAACTTACGCTCTTCGAACCAGCTATTCCATCTTAAATTTGCCTTCTAATATGATGCTCATTCATTTCACTCGACATTCCTAAATAAAAACGTAACTCGATTATTTTCTTCTCACACAAATAATCTGGCAAACTGTTCATGCACCACTGTAACAGCATTTTAAGCTTTTCGAGGTAAATAATAACGTAAATCATTTTAGACATATTTCACAAAGTAATTAAAGGACGGAATATACTAAATTGTTAAGATAACAGAGCATAATAAAAAAAAAAAATTTAATAATTTATAAAGCAGAAAGAACAATCCAAGTTTTTGAAAACTGTTTGACGTTTGTAAAAATCGCTGGCTGCTTAATAATAACGAATATCAATCACGAACAGCAAAAATGTGACTAAGGTAAAAGTGTTTATATATATATATATATATATATATATATATATATATATAACA
>BMAW01070518.1:168262-220967 GCA_019974015.1 Nephila pilipes | reverse complement strand
ACACATATATATATATATATATATATATATATATATATATATACAGACACGTGCGCACACACACACACACACACACAAACATGCACATATACACACAAATACAAACACATATATGCACACAAACACACACACATATATGCACACAAACACATATACACATGCACACATATATACTCACAAATATATACACACACATATATATGGGGGAGGTTGTGAATGTGTGTGTGTGTGTGTGTGTATGTGAGTAGTTATATATATGTATATATATGTGTGTGCACACATATATATAAACACACACATATATGACAAGAAAAATAATCCGGGTTATCAAAAATAAGTTCACCAGAATAAAATCATGAAGGTGAAGATATGGTTGAGTTTAATGGCACAAGAGCCAGATATTCCAAACAAGGTATAACTGAGATATAGAAGCTTGAAAAAATAGTTGAGTGGTGTGTTTAAATGATGCAAGAGCCAGATGTGGCCATGCTTTGCCACACAAGGTAAAGCTGTGATCTAGACGTTGAGAAAGTGAATGTGAAAGTTATTGGCACAAGAGCCAGATGTGGCTATGCTGCACCAAGCGATCTAGACATTTAAAATAATAGGGGGGAAAAAAGAGAGAGAGAAATTGGTCAACAAGAAGGCACGAAAATAGAGAAGGATCGCTAGGATATAGTTATTGGCAACGCGCCAACCGAATTTACCATAGATGGTAAACCGCATAGGAAAGAAAAAGATAACATGGGTACCCTCAGGGTCATTGTGCCCAGTACCTCCTAGAGAATGCAAGCCGTCGAGGTCCTCCAACCTTGGAGTACCAGTTCCCTGATAAACTAAGCACCCAGCATTCCTGCAACCGCATGGACCACCGAACACATCGCTCGCTAACATCCGAATCCCTCGGGGCAAGGTACTCAGTTATACCACCAGACACTGGGTTTCCATTTTAATCCCCACTTACAACATGAATGAACTACACGGTTACACAGTCACAATACAGTTGCAGAATAAAATCATAATAGAACTTAAAAATCATGCAATTTGGCGCACACTCGATATTTCCACCAAACTTCTCTCTAGCTTCTCTTGATATTCTCATACATTGCCATCACTGTTAATAAAATATGATTTTCTTTACCAAGATACTATAGTTTGAATCATACATAAACAAAAATAAAATATTGATAAATAAACATTACGATATTCATAAAATGTATTACTTCCTACATTGTTCCACACCTAGACAAGGAGTCTTGTAACATTTAATATGGCTTGAAGTAAATTTCATTTGAAATAGTCCAAAAAAGAGAAATAATAAAGAAATGACCATTCTTCTTACCTCCTGAAACATAATTTAAATCAATTTATTGCACATTATGACTTAAAAGTTCAGGAAATTTGCAACAAGTGAAAATAGAGGTTTAATACAGCGAAAGCCAAATCTGGCTATGGTGCAACAAGCAATTAGTATCGCTGATCTAGATGTTTGAAAAAAGAAAAGTGAAACAGGATAACTGATTGTTACAAGAAGGGTTCAAAATACAGAAAGTTAACTAGGGGTGCGCCACCACCCGTGTTTATTGGATTATAAACTCCATGGGTAAGAAAGGTCACTTGGGCTCTTTGGGGTCATGATGCCTAGCACTTACCTAGAGAAGGTAAGCCTCTTTCTAGCAAGAAAAATAAAATGTACAATTTTATGCCAGAAGTGTATACATGTGCATTAAATGAAATTTATAAATCTCCTTAAATTCTTAACACAATAAAATTTCTGAAAAGGTATTTGATTTTCATTATAATGGAAGTCCAAAAGTAATATTACCTTATTAATTTTTTGATCAATAAAGTCTACCTTATCTATTTTGCTCTGATCCATATGCAAACTATTCAATAAAAAAAGGACTAAAATATTTTTAACTTGCATAGCTCATTTTTAATCGAAAAATTCAAGTCTTTCGTCATTCAGATAAAAAAAAATCTAGGCCCTTTAAGGTATCAAGTACAAGTCAAATCCGTATTAACGTGGCATTTTTACATTGTTAGGAAACAAGAAATAACATTACCAATTTTCCCTAATTTATTCAATAGTAAGCTAGAATTGGACAAAAATCCTACATAACTTATTTCTTTCTCTTTAGCTTTCATTTAATTTCAATTAAGTGTCATAGAATTGGCTCTAAACATGTCACAAATACGTATTTATTGGTAATAAAATGAAAACAGGGCAGTTTTCTTTCTCAGATATTTTTTGTAAGTTTTTTTTTTATTCGCATAATCGAATTCGTAACATTGATGTGCATCTACCCCCTCCCCCAAATAAAAGGAATGTTAAAAAAATTTAACAAGTGGTTAATAATGAGCATTTTCAAAGCTTAAAAATTAAATAAACAACATCCCAAGCACTCGTTTGGTAGTTTCGCAAACAGTTGGAGTAGATCCAGATTTGATTTATATGAAATAATTCAACAGTTTTAAATGAATCTCACTCAATCTTTCCAATTACGAAAATTGCTACAATTCTTCTCTGTCGCAAACAATATCAGAAAGACATCTGCTAGAAAAGTAATTATATTTATAATAAAGGTACAAGCACTGCTATTTTTTCTAGGAAAATATCAAATTATTTTGAATTAAAAAAAAATTGTAGTACAAGAATGGAAATAGTATCACTAGCGAGAGGCACTACTACTGGTGATAAAGTAGAAGATTTTTTAAAAGGAAAAAAATGCAAGAAAAATATTAGTTGAAATGAGTGAGTGACTGTAGGTTTTAATGACGCAAGAGCCAAAGTAGGCTATGCTGCGCCAAACACTTGTTAAAATCTATTAAAAATTGGTTGAAATGAACGAAAGGTTATAGATTCATGTTAATGACCTTCTAGAAATAAAATATATGTCAATTAATAATCTTACGGGAATTCGAAATTTTAACTACATGTGTAAATTAATGTCAACATCTCTCAGCACAAATCAAACAAGAGATGGGGATTGATAATAATTGTTTAATCAACATATTTCAGGGTCATTTTAAAACTTTTAATCATGAATGAGGGTACAGCATTTTAAAAAGTTATAATAATAAAAAGAAAATTTAAGAAACGCCGATTTATTTGATTAATATTGCATTGCAATTATGTAACAAGATACAACTAAGAATGCCACTTTAGTTAGTTATTCATTTACTTAACCTCCACATCAAGCCAAGCAAGACTTGGGAAGTCAAAGATGTTTTTCCAAATACACACACACGCTTTGTTTCATTTCATTCCTTTTAAAGTCCAGTTCACTATTATGATTTTATAAAATAATGAATATTTTTAATTGTGTCTAACCAAAATTCTACAATTAAAAGTTTTATTAGATTACAATAGTTATATCGGTACCCACTCTAGTTCCTGATATACATGAAGGCAAGGTGACAGCATGAAATTAAAAATATTAAATACGAGATAGAGTACCAGTCCTACGCATGAGTGAATATTTGAAGCAAAACTATAAAAAAAATGTACAAGCAATTTAGTATAAATTTTTAATGCAAACAAAGCAAATGAATAAATAAAACAACCTCCGAAAAATCTTTGGAGAATAATAAAACGTCAGCATAGACCTTGACGTTATGTGTCAACAGCTAGTATTAAAAGCAGAAGAGGGAGAAAACAGGTGAAGTGAGCGAGAGATGGTGAAATATTTAATGGTGTAAGAGCAAGATAGGACTATGCGGCACCAAACAAGGAGCAAGTGTGATGTAAATGTTTCAAAAAATAAGGGACCGGATTTTAATTGGTTGACAAGAATCAAAAATAGAAAAGGATACCTAGGGTATCCCGGTGGTGTGTCACCCATATTTACCATAGATAGTTAATTTCATGGGAAAGAATAAGATTACTATGGTACCTCGAGTGAATCCACACTTACCTTAGAAGGTAAACACCTGAAGAGAAGGAAATCAATAAATGTTGCGCAAATAAAATTTTGTATACAATTACCCTACTTAACATTTCCCCCTCCCCCTGCTCTTTTATTAGAAGGCAAAGAGTTCATTCAGTATGTGAATACCGTAATGTTTGGATTGATAGATTTTTGGATAGTACCATCTAAAAAATTTTTAAAAAATCAAAATTGATGCTCTTTAGAGTTGTTTTCTAAAATTTGCCTAAAATCGACTAATTAATTTAAGCACTCGAAATAAATTCAGTCATTTTAAAATAATTTTGGCTGGTGCAGATGGTGCAAGAATCATATTCTTGTTATGAATCATACTAGAGCTAAGCCACAATAACATGAAACAATATCACTAAGGTATAAAAAGACATTGAAGAAAAGAAATAATAGATCCAACACATTGAAACCATTTGCACATCGGTGATTATTTTTCATTTCTTCATATAGACATTGAGACCAGGGGTGGAAATTTTGAATGTTCTTTTTAGCGTCATGTCTTCACCTGTAGACATGTTTTGTATGGGTTTTGCTGTGCTAGCAGATTATTCAGTCCCAGGACACTTCTAGAAGCTTGATGCGTATTGGAATTATATGATTTTATAATTATATGATTTTCTACTTTTGACTACTCCAAAAAAAAAATGGACATAAAGTAAAACATATGTATGAACCAATAGGAAAATAAAACACAACCATTTTTATTAAAGTCCTTAAGAAACAAAAATTGGTCCCACAAATGAATTTTGCATAATTTAACATGTTAATAGTAAGAAGTTTTCACGATCAGATCATTAAATAAATAATTCAAAACAGTCGTAATTGTCCTAAAAAACTATGTAAATATAAATAGCCAGAAGCAACAATGGTCGTAACGTCAGGCAATGTAATATGCACAGTGAAGGCAAAATCTGCTTTATCGGTAACCCTTCAGATACACAGATATGGTATTTTCTTAAAGTAAGTACGGCATCTTTTGAACTGGAGGTTCCCTAGTAATCTTTTTATTTCCCATAGGGTTTACTGTCTCAGGAAAACATGGATTATACACCTTCAGGATACCTTAGAAATCCTTTTCCATTTTCGACACTTCTTGTCAACCATTTTTATGGGCCTGATTTTGTTACTGAAATGGTTTATACCACAACATGCATTAACTAATAAAAAAAAAAAAAAAAAAGAAAAATTTTCAAGTGCCATCAGGCCACAATAGGAGAAATTCGAATTATCATGTATTAATCTAATAGTTGTTGGTAGTTCTGTCATTTTTCGTTGGATATAATTCTATACAGAATTATTTGAGGATTTATGCTTTGTACAAGATTCAGCGTCAAAGTTCGATACAGCCAAGTAAGTTAGTAATAGTTATTCGAATAATTGATCACTTATTTCATAACAGTGACTGTTAGAACAACAAACAGTTATACCACAACTGTTATGACGATAATGTAAAATGCAAGTGATCTATTAATATGGGAAAACTTTTCTGAAGTTTATAGCTAATTATAACCAAGAGATTCAAAGCATTCAAATTTTTTTTGGTTATTTTGATGGGTTAAATAAATTACATATACAAAGGGTGTTCCATAAAAATTGAGAGTAAAATCATAAAAAATTAAGAAATATATTTACAGCAAGGAAAAAAAAACATTTTTCAGAATACCTTCCCTTCGATTATATGCAACGGTTCCATCATTAAATCCACTTTTCAAAACAAGTAGAGAAGCTTTTTTCTGGAAGTTGTTTCAAATAACCCTACACAGCTGAAATAATGTCTGAATCTGTATTAAACTCTCTGCCAAGGAGCTGACTTCAACGTCAAAAAAAAGCAAGAAATCGCATGTTGCGAGATCTGTAGTGTAAGGGAGCGGTGGCATGATTTTAATATTGGTTTTCTAAGAAATTGCTGAACAGAAGTAGCGACATGTATATGTGATGTAATGTCGAATTCCCCACCAGTTCATAATGCTTTTTCAATATGTGGTGTCCCAAAATTTTCAAAACTGAAACATAATATTCACCATTCACAGTAGTTTTGAGAGACACAGTATGTGTACAGATTACACCTTTATGATCAAAGAAAATAATCATCATGACCTTTCCAGCAGATTTGGTTTTTCCAGGTTTTTTCCCCCGGACGCTAACTCTGAATCATTCACCTCCATTACTGTAGGGAAAATAAAAACAATTCTTTAAACAAGCATGAAACTACGAAAATAAAACGTCTGCTTCATTCTGAATATTTATAAACGTTCAGTTAACATTTTGAAAGGGAAAACAAAAAAAATCGCCAGCACTTTTATTTTTTAGTATCGTTGCCACCATGTAAAAAATCTTCAGTAACATTACAGCTGGAACCCACAACTCGACGAAAACGCCCTTCACGAGCCCGATGCCATAAGCACTAGGCTACCACAGCCACTTCAAAGAGTCATAGTTTGGTCATATGTTATTTTTATATGTTATTTCAAAAATTCCAGAGCAACATAAAACAATTAGCCATATTAGACATGTTATTATCAATTTGAAACTAAAATACAAAAAATTGTATTCTTTAATTTTTGAAATTCTTAAAGATTTCTAAAATATAATACAATTAAATAATTATACTGCAATGTATCAAGTACCATAGGTTGTATGAGTGTTCTCAAAGTCCAAGTTAATATCCATTATTGATTACATTTAAAAAATTACTTGGAAATGTATAATATTCCTAGGTCTTAAAAGACTGTTACAACCCATTCACTGACTATTAGAAAGAAAAAACAAAACCAATACTACTGAATGGAACAACATTCACAATCAATGCATCAGACTGATTCTGACAATGCTAATAATTTTGGTCAGGGATATTCATCTTTTTAGTGGCAAATTGGAGCATGAAATTTAATGCAAGCATTGGGAAGAATAATTCTCAGTTTTTCTCATACACAAGACAATTCCAACCTAATATTATTTGGACAAAAAAAATTCCATTGATTGACAGTTTCTTATTCTAAATTATATAATGATATTGAAGAAAAGCAAAAAATATTTTAGACAAAGTATATACAGGGGGTGGACAAAAATATGGAAACACCTTGTAAAATGCATGTTTGAAAAGAAAGATTGATTTTAATGAAATATGTTGGTGGCGCTGGCGTTTTTGACTACTAACGCCACCTATACAACTTCGTAAATGTGCTAAACAGTTCAGTTGTTGTCGGAGTACTGTTATGTGAGGTTGTCATTGCATTATGTCAGAGTTAACAGACTTCGAACGTGGGCAAATTGTTGGAGCACGTATGGTAGGTGCTTCCGTAAGCAAGGTAGCCGAGGTGTTTAGTGTTTCAAGAGGTACTGTATCGAAGATTTATTCCGCATATTTGAAAAGCGGAAAAACATCATCTGCTAAATCACAGCGCGGACGAAAGTGTGTGCTGAGTGATCGTGACAGACGATCATTAAGGGCAATTGTGACGAAAAATAAGAAGACCACAGCTGCAAAAGTTACTGCTGAAATGAATGTTGTGTTACAGAACCCTGTGAGTACCAAAACAATTAGAAGGGAGCTTCATAAACAGGGAATTTCTGGCCGTGCTGCAATTGAGAAGCCACTCATCAGTGATGCTAATGCCCGTAACAGGAAAAGGTGGTGTTTAAGTCATAAAGCCTGGACTATAGGGCAGTGGAAGCGTGTAATATAGTCTGACGAGTCTTCTTTCACATTGTTTCCCACTTCTGGCCGAGTTTACGTCTGGAGAACGCCATCTCAAGCCTATAATACAGACTGCTTGTTGCCAAGAGTGAAACATGGCGGGGGTTCTGTTATGGTTTGGGCAGCCATATCGTGGTTCTCTGCTGGCCCCATGATAACTGTGTCAGGGCACATGACTGCCAAGACTTATGTGAACATTTTGGCAGATCAAGTTCCTCCCATGGTACAAACTTTGTTCCCCGATGGTGATGGTGTCTTCCAAGACGACAAAGCCCCTGTTCACACAGCTCACATTGTCCAGGACTGGTTTTCTGAGCACGAGGAGGATTTGTCCCATCTCCCCTGGCCACCACAGTCACCAGACCTGAATATTATCGAACCTTTGTGGTCTACATTGGAACGGAAAGTGCGTTCTCGTTATCCACCGCCAACATCGTTATCTGAACTTGCCACCGTTTTGTAGGAAGAATGGTATAATATTCCCTTGGCACACATACAGGAACTGTATTTATCCATTCCGAGAAGACTGCAAGCTGTTTTGGATTCCAACGGGTTTCCTACACCATATTAAGCAAAGAAACATGTTTTTTAAAAGGTGTTTCCATATTTTTGTCCAACCCCTGTATGTGGTATGAACTATCGTTTAACAACATGGCTTACAGTGCAATTAAAACAAAAAATTTTTGACTTATCTCTATTGGCCAGATGAAAGAGTGACATTCCAGAATAAAAATTCAGGAAAAATTTTAATTTGTAACACTTCAAGAAATGTTTACCAGTATTTTTTTTTTTTTTTTAAATTTCATGCACATTCTTTTAAACATTTTTTTTGTTACGTTGTTTTTAATAATTGAATAATTGAATTTCAGTATATATAGCAAAAATATCAATTCTTTGTTATAAAATTTGTTTTATCAAAGATTTCTGCACCTAAATAGTTTCAAAATTGAATTTTTCTATTGAACAGAATTTTTAGTTTTCTATATATATAAGTTATATTTATCTTTTTATATTAATGTATAAATTCTTGTGCATTGTTCTTTTAGACACAAATCATTTTGATTATGCATTTATATTCTTTATGAGAAGAAAGCATCCAATTTTCAACATGCATTTCAAGGTTTTGAAGCAAGACTAATTATACTTGCAGAAGTTATATAGCACAGCAAATTTTTCCTGATATCAGTTTTAAATTGATATTTACACTAGTTTACACTTAAAAATGCTTATTGTTGTGCATTTGTATGTAAGCCAAAGTGAATTAATTATTTTTCTATAAAAATATTAATTTCAATATCTTTAGTTTCATGTAAAGAATTTAAATAAAGAACTAAGGAAAATATTCGGGTATTTAAGACTTCTTCGGGGGAAACACTTTAGAGTAAGAATTCCTTAAGAATTTTCTTTATTATGTTTGTCAATAATCAGTAATTTTAAATGGCCAATTAATATGGTCGATTGTAACAAACTATGTTTAAACAGATGTTACAGTACTCAAACATTTAAGTGAATAAAAATTACACTGAAAATTTAAGGGCACCTAACATCTCGACAAGCTGTACAACATTTAATGCATGTCTCATTAAATGTATGATTACATTTATCCCTGTTTCTTTAATATGTTTGATTGAAAATAATTTTCAATAAGTTTTGACTTAAAAATTTTAGTTTCTTTAAAAAAAAGCAAAAACATTAAAATGTTTATACAGATTAGTGACCAATTTATTGATTAAAATTTAGGAGACAGCTTTGAATAATATTGATTAAATTTGGCTTTTAAAAAAATACATGTTAAAGGGCAGCAGTCTAAATTAAATCAGATATCAATTAAGGTTTTTTTAATTCATGTTTTAACTCCAGCTTCTAGCAGTCCCACAAAAAAATAATTCAAATAAATTAATAATTAATATTTTATTACAAAGTTTCTAAATTTAAACCAACAAATCCATACGTTATAATAGAAGTATTAAACTTTTTTTCCTATGAAACGAAGAGCCTTTGAAACAGTGGATATATGTTGGTTGGTTGGTTGCATAGAATTCATGACACTGAATCCTCATAGGATACATTGTGTATATATATATATATATATTGACTCAAAAACTAATGGATATCAGGTTCCTATTCTACAGAAATTTCAGTTTCTTGAAAAGGGCTTTTTCTTGATTAGAATTATTAATGAATTAACTTTGAAAAGTGATTATTACTTATGAACTGCAGTATCAGTGCTACATAATTTTTACCGAGAATACTTTGAATATGTATGCATTTATGCTTTTTAACTATTTATTTGAATGACAAACGAACATATATAAAGTATGCTTTTTTTGTAAATATATGTTCTAATTGTGAAAGGAGGGAGTTTTCACCTTAAATTTATTTATTATCAATTTATGTTATATTTTCTCTGTCTGCTGACAACTTCGCAGCTTATTTTTAAGTTAATTACAAAGTATGAAGTGATTTTAATTTAATCAGTCAACTATTTTTTTCTTCCTTTCATAATAATAAAGCAATTAAATATTTATATAAATAGTAACTCAGTAATATTAAAAACAATTTTAATACATTTGAGGTATTGTACATATGTAAATAGACAAGCGATTCAAAAAACAGTTCTCAACCCAATGCATAGCGTTCATGAAATGCTAACATAATTATGTTCTTTAATACAAAGTAATCACCAAGGTTTGACATTTTGTCCAAGTTATTTAGATAATTTTGTAAATGCATAACACTCTTCTAACATTTTTCTTACACCCACAGTACATTTAAGATACATTTTATTTCAAGATACTTAAATCCTTTTATAAAAAATTTTAGAAGCATTTTTAATATTGGCAACAAACCCAAATTTCTGCATGGGATCAGAAATTTCTGAGATCCTTACCTTCCCCCAGGAACATATATTCCTATACTAGAAACTTTCAAAAACTATGCTTTTGTATTACCACTTAAATCCATTTTTAAAAAAAGTTTTAAAAATGTTTTTCTTTTCATCTTAGTAAATATACTAAAGTAAATTTTCAGGAAATTTCAAATTATTAGTTGGAATCTTATTTCATGCTAAAAATTTGTACAGTAAATTTATATACATATATACACTGCCTGACGTAGGTAATAGAATACCACGACCATATAAAAATGCAAATTTTAGAAAATACACAACTGAACATGTAATATAGATTATTTGAAATGCAAGTTGGTCAGATGATTAAAGCACAGGATAAAGGGGAAGACAATATAATCGAGTAACCCAACATTACTACAATGCTGCCTAGGGAATCCAAATTTTTGAGAAGGTGTAGAAGACATGCAAAAAGTAAGATATAACACCAAAAGCATTTCTTGCAATTGAACAATTTTAAAAGGGGTCAAATTATAGGTTTACATATAAGTCTAGCAAGCGTATCAGTGCTCAAACACACAGATGTGTCTATTACGCATAAAATTTGGACAAGTATTGAAGAGTAAAATTTGAATTGTCATGAATGACCATGTACACCTAGATGTACAAAAGAACATACATATTGATGCATCCGAAGAGATGCAGTGCGGTCCCACAATCAACTACTCTGGACATTCTGCAGAATGAATAGGGAGCTTTGGATGCTCCAATATCTGAGAGTACAGTTTCCCGCCAATTGTCTAAAAGGATCTTACACACAAACCGCCCTTCGGAAAGACTGTCATTGTCAAAAAACCACTGATGTGAAAGATTCCTTCGGCATCAGGACCAAGCTATATGGACAACTGAAAAGCACAATAAGGAGTTCAGTAACAAGTCTCTGTTCTGCTTTTCAGATGATAGTTGCCAAGTAAGAATCTGGAAATGTCAGGGAAATTGAGCCAATATGATCACAATAGTTTAACAACAAACCACTTGTAAATGTGATATTGTTTAGAATTTCATCAGGCACAATAAGAGATCACCCATACTATACATAAAAAGACATTGAAAAATTGATGAGATAATGCAGCTGATTGTTATACCTTAAACTGAGTGGCTATAAAATGGTATTTTCCAACAGAACGCATGACTAAACAGCAATCATCAACAGACAAGCCTTGCAGCATGTCCAGTTGCTTCATCAGCCTGCGATGTCTCTCAATCTCTCACAATCAAGCATATCTGTCATTTGTTTGATCTACCCCAATCTAAATCAGAAAACAAACTAAGGAGGTTAGTTCAGAGCATGTGGGCTTCCATCCCTCAAAATATTATCTCTAGGTCAACTGAACATGTACATTATAGGATTGCTGTTTAAATTGCCATGAGATGTGGTCATACTTCCTACTAATCCCCTTGCGTTTTCATCACTGTATTAAAATTATAATGTAAATAAAACTACTTATTTACATATGCTTTCTCTGTCTGTATTAATTTTCATCACATTCTACCCGTTCTTTCATGATCTAGCATTTCCTATGTTAGGCAGTACATATAAAAGTATAAGATTCATGGTCTAACACATGGAGTGCATGAATACTTTTAAGTCATTGTTTCAAAATTATAACAGAAAACCTTGAATTATTAAGCAGTACAAAGACACTTACCCTATGAAATATTTCTAACAATGAGAACAACAAATAAAATTACACACGATAGTAATTATTACATATCTCATAGTACATTAGATGGACTATAATAATTCAGCCCATATACCTAAAATATAAGTAAAAAATATGGAACAAAGAAAACTGAAGTACCTTTAAATTAGCACCTTGATTACTTAATGAAGGATGTCCTAAAATATTCTGATGAGGAGAATGTGGTGCGATCACAGAACTATGAGTCACAGCTGACGAGACAGATGGATTTGCCCCTCGAGTTATATTTAATGAGCTAGTATTTCCAAGGGGTATATGACTACCATTAATAAGTGATGTTGTATTAGTCTGTTGATTTACCCGTTGTGGTTGCACAACAGCTATTGGTGGATGATGTTGAGAATTACTTGCAGTGGTGTTTCCTGCCACTGATGTAGAAAGAGACACAAGATTACTTTGAGAACCTATCGTATTTTCTTTGCTTTGCATTAAGAGCAAATTACTATTTATACCCAAACTTCCTGTTGTATTACTTAAGCTATTGGCTATACTATTAGAAATATTTGTGATAGCTGCACTACCATCACTAACACTTATGTGTGTAGAAGATGAAACAGGAGTACCAGTCTTATTTACAGTTGTATTGGTAGGAGTCAAATTATTTGCATGAGGACTTTTCACAGCAGTTATTGAGGCTAAGGACACATTAGGACTGGATATCCTTTCAGTTGTGGGTATCCCACTATGAGATGAAGACGTAGAAACTGTACTATGAGAAACATTTGGCTTTGTTTGTAACAACTGTGATAACTGTTGATGCCTTTGTGTTGTTGCACTTCCAACAGTATTACTGCCTTCTACTGGAACACTTTCACCAGTCCCATTCAGAAGATTCTGCTGGGCTGGTGTCTGTGATGTTTGACTTGGCATATCGGACGGATCGAGTCCGCCAGACCCCATTAGCTCCTCAGGCAAGGAATTTTCTAAATCCCAGAGTCCAAACGGAATATCTATTGGGGAGAAATGGAAGCATTTAGAAATGATTAAACAAAATATAAAACATTAAATTACATGAAAAAGTTTAGAGAAATTTCAAAATAAATAGGAAAAAAAATCAAGGCTCATTCCAACAAGGTAATGATTAAAATGACTTTAAACCGAAAAAAATGCCAAATCGTGACACTATACACAATTATATGCGATAAATCCCACAAAGAAGACAGTAAGGTGAAATTGCCTTCCCTTATTATCAATTTTCTCAACTTCTTAAAATATTCTTTAAATGTTAAATATATACATACAAAGAACTTTAAACAATTGCAACATCAGTTTCAAATTTAAACAAAGCAAACAGACTATTTATGAAATACAAACTATAATCAATATTGTTCTATAAACCAAAGATATAATGAAACCTTCTTTAGACCTGGCCAATACTAAGTTGAATGATTTCTATTGATCTGGATTCAGTTTTGGAAATTCATTGCTTACTCTGCCTGCAGTGCAATTTTAAAAAATTTCCAAACTGCCTTTTGAAGCCAAGTATTCCGTTTTACAAGGACTTTTCTAGACAACTTACACAAAACCTAAATTAATGGGTAGTTTGAAATATTGTCAGTTTAATGCAACACAATGACTATTGGTGAAGGATATCATAATTTTCAGTCTTCGTAAAATGAAGATAGCAAAATTACCCTCTATTTCCACCAAAAGATCCCAGCACAGTACACCTCGGCAACAAACACACATTTAAATATCTTTCAAGTTCTGAAATGCTAATGTACCTTACTTATAATGATGATCAAAATATTTTAAATTTTATAAAAAAATTTTACTTTAACCCTTACAGGACCATAAAAGTTTCCAAGACTAAATATTAGTATGTAACTGCTTATTTTAGTTTGTTTAGATGTAAAATAAAATAAAAATCATACGAAAAATACGTAACAATGTGTAGTTTTAAATGTAATTATTTGTCATTATCAAGCATTTCTTTTCATTTGTTAAAATATACTTTACTTTATTGCACAAAATTATACTTACCAAATAACATAAAAAATTTGAGAAAACACAGTGATTATATTACTACACGATACAAAAAACTGAAAAAACAGAAAACAGCATGCGAATGTTTTATCATTGGCACCAATTGATTTGACATTTTTTTTTCAAAAAGTTATTTATATTTGGCATACATTCTATTTTGACATTTTGTATAAAAAATGCAGATAAGATTATTATTAAATACAACAATCACCAATTTAAAAAATGGGAGAAAATGTTTCCCTTAATCAAGAAAGGGTTTACACATTACATTTGAAATTATTCATTTAGTAATTTTTAGAACAAACATATCACCTAAAATTAAACTTGTGTTAATAGCTATGCACTAACAACCTTTAAGCCTATAAGAGGTTTTTTTTCACATTATTAATGAATTATGAGTGCAATTTTTATTAATTATCCTAAACTTCAGCTAAAAACATTTACAGAGATGTTAATATGTGAATCCTGTCTCCTGCTATAACTTTTATTTAAAAAATTATAACTAAACTCTATGATTCAATTATGCGCTTTTGATAACATTTTTCTGTATTTCACTTGGGGGGGGGGAACGTCATCAAATTTTCGATCGTTAATTTAACCAACTTGCCATCAAGCTAGAGCTCTGAAACTTTGGGAATTGTTCTAACTTGCCTAACAATGCAATATTTAGACATTTGCAACAAGTTTTAACTTATATTTCAATAATTTTTTTAATAAACTTTGCCACCATATGAAAATGTTGGTTTTTACTCGAATTATTATGCTTCTAATGTCTTTATTTTCTCGGTCCTATTACAGCCAAACATATAGTTATTAGGCTCAATTCACAATCATATGACAACTAGGGGGGGGGAATGTTCCGACTCTATATATATGGTTTGACATAAGTTTGAGTTTGATGCATTACTCAGTTATAACCCTTTCAAGAAATGGGTTATCGAAGTGCATTTAAAAGTCATAATGCTGAAGAGAAACCCAGCACTTTTCTTTTGAAGTTTCAGTTGAAAAATCTTTCTTAGTTGAAAATTTAGTTAAAAAATATTGCTGTTCGAACTTTACACCAACATCATGAAAATCTAATTGTATCAACTATAATACGAGTACTTTTTCATTACATTAGTTTCAAATGCTTTTTTTTTAAATATGGACACTTTTAAACTTGCACAAAAATATTTCCTAAAATATGATTTAAGTACATTGTAATGCATGATATTTGACATGTGATTGTTTTTCTAGTTTACACATTTCTGAACAAAACTTCGCATGATCTTAAAAGTTTTTAATGAAACTGATTTTGTTAGTCACTGAGAAACAATTACACAGAAATAGTTGATTATGTGGATTCAGTTTCAAAGATATTCAGTGATGAATCAGAAATTGTAATGAATTCAACACCGGAAAAATGAAAAATCCGGATACCAGTAAAAATATAGGTCAAACTGACCCATTTAGTTGTATATGACAATTGTAAACATTTTTTAATTTTACAATTATTATTACATAAGGTTTGTCCTTTAATCCCAAATTTAAAATCAATCGCATAAACTCCAATTTATTATTTTTCAATTAATATTGTCCAAGACAAATGGATATAACAAAAAAAATGTGAAAAAATAACTATTGTAATCTACAACATTGATACAATATTTCTGCATGGCTTAAACAAGCATATCAGAAGCATTTCTCACAATGTTTTAATTTAGGGAAGAGGGAAGGGCTGGTTGATTGCTTTTTAGAGTATTGTATTTTGTTAATTTTACTGCTAGTAACTGTGTCTCTCTTAACTAAACATCTGTTTGTGACTTGAATCATTAAGTTTACTTTCATTAACATAACAAAGGTTACATAACCAGTTTTTCTTAATGTTGGAGTTCGGCTCTGTCAATTTCTTGTTTGGAAAGTGTATTAACCACTATTTAACTAAAATGATGGATTTCCAACACAATTACTGAACAAACATTATTTACTCTAAAAAAAAGGCTTGTGTATTAATTCAATATCTTTTGGACCAGATAAATTAGATGCATCAGCCATGTTGCAAAAGAGTGTCATGTTTATCAGGTAGTCTGACTTATGAACTTCTATGAAATGAAACAACCTACCACCTTTCCATGATAAACTAAAGCTAATGCATATCAGCCATTTAACATGAATCAACTTGAAGGTAGATTGGCAGATAAATAGAGAGCTAATGTCTACTAATTAGAAGATAAATCTTCATGGATGTTACTTGGTCATATTGAATCTATGTTCTTAATGCTGCTTAAAAACGTCTACAGATAAACATGACAAGAAATTAGTTATAAATAAGCATAATTAAGAACAAAAATAGAAGTTATTAATAAATCTTTAATGAATATTGAAGAATAAATAAAAACCCAAGAAAAGTAAATTTTCCATTATTTCAGAAGATAATCTATATCATAGAGGACATTTAACCTGTTAAATGTGTAATACTAATACCTGCAAGTATCAATTTAAGCTTATCTCCATACCACTAAGTTTAAAAAATCGCAAGTTTAAGATAATTGTATCATATATACACCATACTCCTGAAGTATGTTTAATTAACATTACTTCTCAAATACATATCAGTACAGATAATTAGAAGAAATATACATTTTCAAAAATACAATTATTTTAAGAAAAACCAAGATTTTAAGAATGTTTGTTCCATTAAAAATAAGTTACATACAAGATAAATGCTAAAATCAGATATAAAAATATTTAGATAGTGAGTTTTTGAATTCCACTTCAACTGCCTAGGCTTTTTAATAAAAGTGATTACAATACCGGAATACACACATACAACATCACATTTAATCACACATCAATATACAAAAATAATGGAGATTTCTTAAGCATATGAGTTAACTTTAAAAGTAGATTTATATATTAAACTACTCAAGCAAAACTATTATTAGCAACAGAATGAAGCTGAATGGGGAAAAAAAAAAAGCAATGCAAAAAGTTACAGCTCGCATAAAACAGACAAGATTTAAATAGCACTCAATCCCCTTAACAACTGTTCCAAAAGAAAGAATAAATCCCTACATAAACTAATCCATTATTATTTACAGAAGAAATTATATTTTATTTACATGAGCAAATCTGAAGAGCTCTAAAAGTAAAACCTGCAAAACTGTACTTCTACTAGATATAAGAAAGTAAAAATACACTGAAAAGAGATACATAATACCATTCATCCCCCCCCCCCAAGAGTCTTTAGTTTTAGAATTCCTGTCTGATCTTCTAAGGTGAATGTATAAGTTTGATACCACAACATACAAATAAAAAAATTAGCTACAACCAAAAAAAGATCCCTTCAATCTAAAAAACATCTTTAACATATAAGAATACTTATAAAAACTGTACTTCATCTACATCAGAATTCTTTCAGATTTTTATAAACAGGATAATCTTAAATTAGAAACTGGTTAAAACAATTCATCAGAATATAAAATAATTACATATGAAAGGCAATGCTATGTATATTCAACATTTAACATGATAAAGATCCAGCTTCCATATTCTTTTCGCCACAGTAAACTGCCATTTCACAATACTTTCCAAATGATTAAATTTTTCTTTTGAGGCAAACTATATATATTTTCTGTATTTTTATTACATATTATATAGAAAAACATTTAAAAAATAAAATCGAAAGAGTTTTTGATTTTTTTTTTTAACAAATCATTGATAAATTCAAGAATATTAAAATTATTTTGAAATCTGATGTTTATTTCCCTTTCTTAACTTTTTTCTTAGTAATTTTGAGTATCTGTATGGAGCCTTAGACCCAATTACTAATGAATATATAGAACATAGAATAAATTTTCCGATAAAAATTATTTTTAATTCAGAACCCACGTTCACTCTATTCAAGTATACAGTGGCTACAAAAATTTAGTACACGCCTTCCTTTTTCAACATTAAAAGTATAAAAAAGTAATACATACTTGTTTCCACATCTAGTACAGTTTATGAAATGTACTAGATGTAGAAAAAAGTACAAAAGCTGTTTAATAAATTGATTATATAATTTTTAAGCAGAAACTACAACATATTACGTCACAAAATTGAGTATACACCTGGCACAACTTTAAAATGAAAGCATGAAAAGAGAAAACTAATATTTAGTTGCACAAACTTTCGAATTAATGACAGCATCCAGACAGTGCGGTATCGATTTAACCGGATTTCGGGTTGTTTTGCTCACGATTTTAATTCTTCTCTTGATTGATTCTCCTAAAATAGTTTATAAATAGTCTTTACTCTTGATACGGAACTTTTAGACAGATTTTTCCAACTGTGACCATAAATTTTCAATAATGTTGAGATCAGGTGATTGTAGTGGAGTATGCAACTACGTTCAACAATTGTACAACAGAAAAATTGAACAATTTTAGCTGTATGCTTAGGATCCTTATGTTAAAAAATGAAACTCAATCCTAAACTCAAATTTCCAGCACTTTGGTTGATATAGAGCCCCATACAAGTACAAAGCCACCCCCATACTTGACAGTAGGAAAGGTGTTTTTAGGAAGCTTCTCACTGTTAAGCTTCTGCCAAACATACCATCACCAATCATTTCCAAAAACATTAAATTTACTTATCACTAAATATAACTTGATTCCAGAAGTTTGCAGACCTTGAAAAATAATTTTCAGCAAATGAAAGCCTTTTCTCCAGGTTTTGCTTAGAAACGAAAGGTTTTCTTCTGGTTGCACCACATGCCTTCTTTCCAGAGTAATCTTCTGTTTCTGCAGAAACAGGTCTTTGTATCGTAGAAGAAATGGTTGCAGCACATTTTGGAGCACTCACCTTTGAAGTTTTGGTGACTTTTTTCAGGATCCTCCTACTTGTTCTGTCAAACAGGATCTCTTTTCGTCCTCTTCCAGGAATATTTTTAATGTGTTCAAAAATCATCAAAAAGTAAAAAGAGTTGGAACACATCTGCGACTTCACTGATCTAATTTTGCATTTTTCTAAGAGATTTACCTTCTTCGGCCCTTTTAACAACCAGCTTTCTACCTTGAGCAGCAATTTCCATTTTGGAACCAATTTTGAAGATTAAAAATTAATATTTATGCAAGAGACTTATATATCAGGATCTAAATCCAATGTTAGAATCAAACACAAAAACTTTAGCAAAATGGTGGTATTTATCAGGTTGTGGTCACTTTCTACAAAGTGTATACTTAATTTTGCGACATCAATTTGTATCATTTAGTAAGATAATGCAAATAATTTTATTATTTTCTTAATTCCATTTTTATTTTTTGGATAAATATCTTATTTAAGAAGTGATTCATCATTCTCTATTTAAAAAAAATCTTTACATGAAACTTTTTATCATAAGTTTGTATTTTCAAAGTAAAGAAAGATGCACACTCAATTTTGGAAGCCACTGTGAAATATATATATATAATCTATATAAATACACACATATACATACATATATATACACACACATATATACACACACATATATATACACACAATTATACACACACAGACACATACACACATATACACACAGACACACATATATACACACACATACACATATATGCACATACATACACACATATGCACATACATACACACATATACGCATACATACACACATATATGCATACATACACACATATACGCATACATACACTTATAAATAAACACACATATGCACATACATACACACATATGCGCATACATACACTTATAAATAAACACACATATACACACATACAGACACACATATAGACACATACAAACACACACATATAGACACACATACAGACACACACATATACACACACATATAAAAGCACATATAAACGCACAGAGAGAGATGTACATACCTAATCATAGCTTCCACTTTTATTTTTTAAAAAAGAAAACCTACTCGTGTTCTTTCCGAGACATGAAAAGCTGCATGTAAACAAAAACATAAGCAAGCTGCTCACCAGCACAATCTCTTTATTTTAAAAGTAAACTGTTTTTACAATAATAAAGTAATAGAGAATATACAAGTACAATAATGCATCTTGAATAGGGCAGGATCGGAACAGAGGCCAGGTTGGATAAGTGATTTCACTGGATTATCAAGCATCAGTATAATTTTAAGAGATACTACAAATAAACCACCCTAGATTAAAATTTAAACTCTTAAAAATTTATTTAATGTGTTTACACATATTCTGATCCTGTGCGTTGAATATAAATATCCAAAGTATCTCATTCGAGCAACTACAAAATTAAATTCAGACATTCAATAATAAACATCTTAGAAGAAATAAAAATTAAAATGCAAAAGAAAAAAAACACAGTACAATTGATAGTTAAAACAAGTTGCGAAAGGTTTGTCTAGACGATTAATTATCCTCTGGCTTTTGCTGAAAACAGAATGAGAGTGAGAGAATGTGAAAGTTTTATAGCAAGAGCCAGATGTGACTATTCTGCCCCAAACAAGACTGAACTGTGGTCTAGACGTGAAAAATTGAGAAAAAGACAAAAATTGGTTTACAAATAGGAAGGTCGAAAATAGAGAAGGTTCACTTGGGTACCCTGGGGGTGGCTGAAAACAGAAAGTCATTCAGTTATATTAACATTTGAAGAATACCTACTGGGTTTCAAGAATTTTTTACTCTATAGTACACAGCCGTTATACAGCACAAAAGTGATATGTTACCCACTAAAAAACAAGAAACACTTAACAGAAATAAAAGTCGACAGTTACAATAAATATTGGGCAAAAATATGAGCAGCGCTGTGTCGCAAATTGCCGGTCGAAGTCAACAAACACCAGAATCCACATGAAAATATACAAAAAGTGACCTGCTGGATCAAATATGCCGAACTACAATGAATGAGCAAAAACTGATTAGATAGATACAAGGACAAATTTAAATCGTATTTTACAACTGACTGCAATTTACTCTCATTTTAAGAATTTTTCGGGACATATTTCGAATCCAACAATACAATTTCTTGGTAATAATGAAATAAATTTCCTCAAAATTTAGTTATTTTTAAAAAATATTGTCTTTTGATTAAAATTAATGATCTAATTCATTTTAATGTTAAATTGATTTGTCAAAATTTAGAAGATCTTAGATTAGTTAATAAAAAGAATGATGAACTGATCAATTCATATATGCATTACTGGATTTTGACAGAAAAAGAAGTAGTATCCAGATGAAAATTCATTCCAGTTTCATAAATCTGGATAACTTCCTTCCTAATCATTAAGAAAAACTTATGTACATTAATTTCAAAAAATTTCAAATACAAAAAAAAAAATCTTTAATAAAATACACGATTTTAAAAATATTCCCAATAATATTTTCCACACAATAATAAATCCATCTTGAATGCAATATTTTTAAAAAATATGCAAGACACTTAACTCTCACTAACTGTAAATAATGAAATATGCACTGTTAGTTGACATTGGCATTGAAGTTTAATTGTAAGTTTCCCCCCCCCACACCCGAATTATTTCCTAAAATTTTATTAAGTTTGAAATAAAATATTTAGAAAACCTGACATATTTTAATGAATTTGACTTTTAAATACTTGCAAAAAAAAAAAATTATTCCTCTTTTGATATATTTTTTTAATTATATGTATAATCTTATTCATTCAATTTAAATAATTCTAGCATGTTATTTAAAAAAAACTACATAAAATTATAGATACTTTTGAAGTATTGAAAACAGAGTCAGTGGTCGTAAAAGTGCAAAAATATCTGCCAATCTTCTTTAAATATGCTATGCACCAAAAAAAAAAATTAAAGTAAAAATTGAAACAGCATATTCCCCAAAAGCTGTTTAAAAAAGCTATTAAAAAAAATCTTAAGTTAAATCCTGAGTACAATGTTGATTTTAAAAAATAATGTTTTTAACCATAAAAATAGCTTTAATTTTAACCAATTTCCAATGCATTCCATCACAGTAATATCTTAGTAAAAACATATAAAACACTCAAAAATAAAATTCCAAGAGTTTTCTATTAACATATTAAATGTACTGTAAAATTGTTCATAACTGCAAAAAAAAAAAAAAAAAAAAAAAACCAAAAACATTTTTTCTTTTAATTATAAAAAAAAAAAAAAAACTTATGCTACTAAAATCTAAAAATAAATCAGAAGTTAAATATGTATCTTTCACACAATGAAACTCACTAAAATCAGATATCAATTTTTATAACAAGTAATTTTAATATAATTATATTTATCACAAATTGAAGCAAACTTCAAAGATTAGAGAGAAATAATAATATAGAGAAAGTTGGTAAATAGAAAACTGGATTGTTTTCCTCATCAAAAAGTCACAAATACATTCCAATTTCAAGACTCATACCAATTTAATTACAAAAAATAGAACAGAATTCAATTTTGAGTAAGTACTTGAAATTGATGTTTAAAAAGTTAAAAGTTATATTTAACAGTCTTCACAAATTAACTTTCAAGATATTATTAAATCATCCATACACCTATTTCCTTTACTATTACAGCACTTTTTGTAGTTTTTAGTTCACTCCTTAAAAAAAAACATTTGCTCAATATATGCACATATAATATATATATATAAATTTCAGTATGACAGTGTCAATCACAATAATTTCAGATTTTGTGTTATATGTAAAATAAAACTTGATTGTTTAAATTAGGAGTTTCAATATCAATAAAAAATTTACAGGCATAGAAGTTCCTTTTCCTCTTAATTGTGTGTGTGAGAGTGTGCTTGAGGGGTTTCGGGGTTTTCATACATATTTTTATAATTCTTATTTATTATGATTTTCATCAATGACTCAGATTTCAACCATGTTCCAAGTATTAGCTACCTTACAATACAACTGTTTTCTATGGGACAAGAGACTATTATGTCAATTTTTCTTATTCATCAAATAAGAAAAAAAAACATTTGCTCCTTTAATTTTGTTTTTAAACAAGTCATTTCTTCCAGTAAAACAGCAGATAGGTATTGCCATATTTTTTTCTATTTAAAATTAAATGTAAAATTTAAAATTATACATGGTGTGAAAAATATCGAATGTAGAAGTTAAGGGACTCTTTCCATGGCATTAGAAAAATTACAACAGATTTATGAGTATCATTCAAAATATTTTTATAAGCCTTTTTATGCCTGTACATCATTTGCAGGCTGTTACAATAGTAATCAAATCAACTCTATAACTTAAAATAAAATCAGACAGTACAAGACTGCAGGCCAAAATTTAATACTATAAATATAAAAAAATATATATAACTTAACAAATGTAATTATTCTAAGATCAAACTTGCTTATCTAATCTACAACTTAGTAGTTCTGCCTTTTGGCTGTATTTCTACACAAATCTATATCTTGCTAGCTATTCACATGAAATTAATATGCAGTTTATAACATACAAAAAACAACTTAATTTAAACAGGGAAAAAAATTCTTAAATTTGTTTAGATTTCTATATTTAAAAAATTTGGTTCTTTTGAGACATGAGCTCCTATACAAGTATATATTACTAAAATAAGTAGTTTTTTAAATCAGGAATACAAAGTCATACTGCATCTATATATATGCAGGAAGATTTATAATCGTTCATGCAAATATTCTTAGAAAAAATGTTGATATTCAATGTTAACAGATTATTTTTAAATGAATGTTATTTTTAGGATAGAAATTAACTCAAAACTTCTTGCCTAGTACAGGTACCTCAATAAAATATCTACAAGTTCAGAGCTATACTGATTTTTTTTTTTTTTTTTTTTTTACATAATTTCATCCAAATAATTGATTTCATTCAATAATTCAATAAAAAAAAATAATTAAAAAGGCAATTATTAATTCAAAATAAAAAAGGAAAATTTTTCCCTTAAACTTTGGATGACCCGGTGAAAATTTGAAACAAAAATGGCTATGTGGGGTTATTCAGTGTCAAAAAACATGTATTATTTATCATATCAAATAAATCCAAAATTTAACTTTTAAAATTATTTAATAATATAAGAGGTGCAGCCTTAGAAAAACAGGAAATGCAACAAAGTTGCAAAAAAATACTTCAAAAACAAAATGATTTACATTAGAATTAGGAATTCAAATACAATCATTTTTATTATTACACACGACTTGTTATAGTAATGGTATGGTTTTTGCAAACAAATCAATTACATTTACCACATTTCTTTGTAGTTTTTTGTTGAATATTCTGGGACACAATGATGCTTAGTGTTATTTATTTTTTCATATGGAGGAAGAGATAACTTCAGATTTAACTTCAAAACAGCCTAAAACTCAGCTATAAAAATATTGAAAGCACAACAATTTTTTTAAATTAAATATTTGACAGAAACTGGAATTGGGGTCATTTTATGATTCAGCTCGGTCATTCAAGAAAAGAAAAGAAAATATTGGTATTTTGTTCCTTACAAAAATCTATATTTTTGCTGACCTGTCTGTATTTCTGTACAAATCTGCACCTTAACAGCTATTTAGGAGACATCTGTCATACATTTTTCAACACATAACAATTTAAATAATTTACTTCCGGTTTGGTTCAAATATTCTTTTGTCAAAAATGTGGTTAACTCCCAATATACAATATGAGATCATAAGATTGGTAGTTTATAGACATTCATTGAATTTATTTTCTTTATATACAAACAATATGGAAAATTACAGATATATAGAAATTAAAATGCAATTTTTTCAGAATATCTAAAATGGCATACAATAAAAGATTACACAAATTTATTTTCAAGCTTCATCATACTAATGGTACTCACTTAGCCAAGTTTGGGGGGGGGGGGGGGATTTAACAACATTCTACCAATTGAGCATAAGCAATAGTCAACCACTATTATGCAATACAACTTTACAATTCATTATCTACTCCTACCAATACAAAATAACCAAAACCAAACAAATCAACTTTAATAACTGTCATTTTCAACATTATGTACATAAGGATCAATTCAATTCATATGCAAATTTTATTCAGAAACCTTGGTTATTTCTTAGTAATAATCAAAAACTTACAATATCCCCTCATACATTTCATACACAAAGACTTTGAAAAAGTGACAGATAAAATTATTTAAATTTATAAAGTTTAAAAACCAACTACAACAACCAGTTAAGTAAAGTTTTCATTTTTATAATTAGAAAGGAGACATTGTTATATCCCAAGTGAAAAATTAATACATTAAACTTTTTTTTAACTGCTGAAAAATTTATACCCACTTTCAGCAATAAAATATTATTTCTCCACCCCAAAAATTTAAAATTCAACCATTTTTTAGACATGGAATGAACTCTACAGTTAATATAAACATAAAAATATTAAATTACTTTCATGCTTAGCACATATACACCATTATTTCAGAAATACTATAAATACTAATTATAATTACATTATCAAACCCCAACTTATACTGAAGATAATTAGAACTTAGTCATGATTCTCAAGTAACTTGTACTTTAACTATAATTACATGAAAATATTAAAAATACTATTTTATTTAATAATGAACAATGCTTAAGATTTGTAAAATTATATATACAGTACACTAGCCTAAAACGTTTTAATAACTGAAGCTGAGCAATATCTGCAAACTACTGCTTTAAACATACTTCGCAGAAATGAATTTTTTAAAAGTTCGTCGTATCATTTTCTTTTTTTAAATATCATTCACAAAATATTTTGCTTTAAAAAAAATTTCAGCTAAAACGTTATTTTTTTCAGTTCAAAAATTATAAAAAACTTAAAACACAGTAATTTATTAATTACTTCACATATGTATTTTCATACCATATAATTTTGCACTTGATCTTACTTTACAAAACCATACAATTCAGTTATAGAAATATTTTTTTAAAAGTTGACAGACGAGCGTAGATTCGATTGCTAAGTGATCATTAGTTTCAATCACCAAGATTTTGAGAAAAAAAAAACAGCAAATTTCATCGCTATCCAAACTAAAAGGTTAGATAAAACACTTTTCAAAACTAACACAAGAAAATTAATAAATTGAATGATAAATTTAAACGAAAACACAGTCCAGTTGTATAGAAACAATCGCGCGTTTCAGAATCAAAATTCCCCCAACCCTTACGAGAGTATCCATTTAAGCTGGGAACGAACGATTCATAAATGAATGCACTTCTACAGCAATCCGACAGTATTTTTCGAACAATCTCAGTCTCTAACAATTACTTGAAATAATCTTTGATAACCCTTACCTTACTGATATGCATCCTGCTCAAATCCACGATCTCGTCTGTGTGGATTAGAATATAAAACAGATTCCAAACATTGCGAGGAGCGAGCGCAGTATGCTTACGGAAACTGACGCTAACTTGTAGGAAAATCGTGCTTTCAAAAAGAACGCATGCGCAACTAAACCGGTCTCGTATTCAATCGCAATAATCGAGAAGTCGCTCCGTTTCGAGAGGAGAAAGAGTCTTCCACAACACCCCCTTTCTTCCTCCCTACACAAAAGCACCACGCGAAAGCTTTTCTTTGAGCGGTGAGTGAATTCACTGAACATAGAAGATACATTTTAACATAGCATCCGAACAGTGGCTCCCTTTTTTTCTCTCATGTATTCCCGTTAGGGATTAAAAAATCATTTATAATTCCTCGATTATTTTTCTCTCAAAGGGTTGTGTAGGGATTAAAAGATTTCGATTAATAAACATTGCTAATGTCGCGAAATAAAACTCTTAATAATATTACTCTGAAAATCAGAGTT
Source organism: Nephila pilipes (assembly GCA_019974015.1). NCBI lineage: Eukaryota > Metazoa > Arthropoda > Arachnida > Araneae > Nephilidae > Nephila > Nephila pilipes. The sequence goes on along the minus strand of BMAW01070518.1, from coordinate 193,978 downwards.
CGAATAACTCAACCTTGTTAGAAAACAGCTGTAAACTCAATTACAGATCAATGCAATATATTATCTTATCAGTGGTTCTCAAACTTTTCTTACTAGAGAATTTTTGGGGGTGTTTTAAATCCAATGTATTTCTCCCCTCGAACAAGTTAAAAAATTTCATAATTTTCTAGTTGCAAAGTCAGCTTATCCTAACATAAGCCTTTTCACTTTCGCATTTTTTATTCTGATATTTTATCATAATAAAATATTTAGTATTCCAATGAAAAAAATCGGCTTAAGTTAAAAATTATTAATATGTCATTTATACAATAATATTTATCATACTGCCACAAAAATATTAATTTTAAAGTACTCGAGATTATACATTTGGCACTTTTTTTCCCCCATTTGAAGGATAAAACTTCTATAAACAGACAGTTAATCGGAAACCTTTTACGTCCAAATTTAGATCCGCAGTTTTTCATTTCAATACATATCCTAACAAACTATTCACCGTCTTATAATTACTTCAAATCATCCTGTCAAATAGCGTTGAATTTGTTATCATTAATAGAAACTGCGGAATCTTTTTCTCATCGATCTAAGCGGCAGAAAACATTCGTGGCAAATGAAAGCCTCTTGTTTCAATTGAATAGGCCAATCAGTAACTTCAACCTCGAAACATGACCATAAAAGCTTGTTTTTTTCAATGTACTCAATGAGCAATTTTGGCAGAAACATTTCTATTGATAAGCGGTGAAGTCAATGAAACAAATTTCGGGGGATCTCATCGAGTTTTTTTCATACAATAAATTACCGCTCTCTATTGCAGAGTAACTGAATACATCCTCTTTCTGAAGTACTCCAATTTGCTCAGTTTCTCAATAATTCTAGATCTATTGAATAAAACCAAGGTTTCTTCAAAGCAAAGAAGCTTGTTTTTTAAAAAACACATTTGCCTCTGACATTTCGCTTATTTCGACATCAAGCACAGTGCGCTCCTTAAAATAAAACACCATCACATTTCTACGCTCTTCTGTAATAATCACGATTTCATATATTTATGGAGAAATATACAAGTAATTGCACAGCTAAATATCTCTTAAGAATTTAAGAAAAATATGTTTTTTTTCTGTGTAATATTACAGGGTGGGACTGCATACACTGTTTAAATTGATATTCAATTCAGCCAATCGCAATTCACTATTTCCAACATACTGGCAAAAAATCGGTATGCATTTTCTAGGTTTTGTTAACGTCGCACTAGATGCAACACGAAGGCTACTGGCGAAGGACCTCGTAATTTTGAGTCTCGGTCAAGTGACGAGGACGACACATGAGCTGGCACCCCCTTCCCTAATGTTTTTTCTTGGATAAAATATCCATCTACAAATCGGAAAAAACTATTATTATCGAAGTCTATCTCATTGATTGTTTATTAATGTCACTTAGAAACAGCAAGGGAACTATTCATTTACTTTGAAACAGAAATTCGGATGTTTTGTTTGAAATTTTAATTTACCAAAAGATTGAAAATATTCTTAGCCATATGCATGAAAATTTTAAACACTTTATTTTCCCAAAAAATTCCGAATGGAAAAATATTAAACAAAATGTCTAGTTACTTAAATACAAACTCGTAAAATAGATTTCTACTATCTCCTTTCATCATTGAGTAAAATGTCCAATAAGTATATATTGATTTCAGTGAATTAAATAACATTTATATAACTTTCCTCATTTTGTACGATTACGCAATGTTATTTAACTTTCCGTAAACCGCACTCGAGTTCAATAAACCTATGAGGTAATTTGGCACAAACTTGCTAACAGATGCACCCTTGAAATAATGATAACATAGTTTGGGTTTCCCGGACTAAGCACGATCAAGAGCATTCTGAAAAACGCACGATTATTTATCGCAAAGGTAAATATAGATACTGATATAGTGAGTGATAAACGTGTAAGCCGTAAGTAATATTTACAAGAATCAACACTTCCGTTATTTATTTATATTTTTAAAAAAAGCGGGGTTTTTTTTCTATCTTTCTCTGATGGACTCAGCTATTTTTGGATTTATAGTAAGATCAAGTTCGAAAATAAAATAAAAAAAAAATGTAGGTCAAAGATATTTTGATAATGTTTTGATATTTCTTTCAGTTTCTTCAGCGAAAATGGATACAACTGACGATTAGCATTTTACTCCAACGGACTCGATTCAGACAAGTGACAGCTATATCAACACGTGCTATGCTCCTTAATATGTGAAATTATCTATACGTAATATGCAAAATAATTTATCGTGCTCTTCATTTTCATACTTCCCCCCACACATATTTAAGCCCTAATTCTAGATTGGTTGGTTTTATTAACGTCGCACAAGAAGCAACACGACGGCTACTGGCGACAGACCTCGTAATTTTGAACCTCGGTCAAGTGACGAGGACACCTGAGCTGGCACTCCCCTCCCCCTCCTAACTTCCACACCACGCCAACTGGAAGATTTCGTAGCGATAACGATATTGGAGTGCCTTGCCCTGTTGGGCTTTAATCTCCGGTTTGGTAAATGATAGATTTAACGTGCGTCAGCCACAACTACACGACGGGTCTTTAGTGGCATCAAGGTTCGAATCTAAGACTCGACGAAAACCGCCGCCAGCGAGTCCGCATCCATGACCACCAGGCTACCGCGGCTACTTATTTTTAAGGCAAGCAGTAGAAAGATTTAAATAACCATAGAAAAATGACATTAAAATTCTTCGCGAAGAGTCCCGCAGACCAACCAGTGGTTAAGAAATACTGGGTTGGATTGCTTTTAATAATATAACAACCGTAAACACTATGAAATTTTGGAGAAATAAAGATCTGAGGAAATTTAATATTATTTAATTGCAGTCCTGTTTTTTATATACAGAGCAGTAATTATATCATTAATTTCTAGGGCACTAAAATTATTTTCGAAATAAGATTTATTCAATTCTAAATGTTTATCAAGAAATGAATTATCGTAATATTTGCAAATAATTGAATAATTACTTGGAACAAGTCAACATAACTAAAAATTATATATTTTTGTAAATCTAATTTGTTTTCTAATATATATTTTAATCCCATCTTAAGTCTTGAAATTTATGTCATAAATATATTGATAAATGAAATACTTACATTTATTGAATGCCAAGACATGCAAACTATGTTTAAAAACTAGATAGTTAATAAACTTATTAACTTCATAAAAATTCGCGGATTACAAACTAGTAATGGAGTAAAACGAGTCAACAAGTAATTGACTGTTCTGAACTTCTGAAGTGACAAGCAACTTCATCATTCATTTGACCTTGATGTCACATGAACAAAGAGAAGTCCATTATAATTTAAACATTTTTATTCTTAAACACATTTTCAAAAAATTTTACCGGTAGAGAATGTAGTAACGAACTAATGTAATTAACGATAACTATAGAAATATGCGATTTGCAACATTTATTACACAACTAGCATAAGAAAAACGGGTTTTTTTTTTTTTAATATCAGTAACAGAGAAAAATATATACTTCAAAAATATATTTAAATAACACAAGTCTGCTAAACAATATTTTTAGTAAAAATATTTCATAACAATGGGAAATTAAAGTTATCATTGATTGTAGTAAGGTCGAATGTTAACATGGAGTAGATAAAATACAATTTCCTTCACTATGGTTTTAACTTTCAAAATAATTCAATGCTCCATAAATAAATAAAAACGCTAATTATTTTATTCCGTTTAGATTTATAAGTAATTATAAGAAAAGAAAGTGATTTAATTGCGTTAAATAAGAATCGCGCAAAAAGTAAAGTTAAATATCTTGTTAAAAAGGTATCGCACACGGAAATAAAAATAAACCGTTATTCGACAATAATTTACCAGGTCCCCCGTTACCTTAGCATACACAACATACTGTGCACGACAGGCGGCACGTATTTAGACTTCCCGTTTATTGCATAATACAATTTCAAGTTCATTTCTTTTTACAGTAATACACAGACCTAGACAGTTTCTGGAATGAATAAAACATAGGGAGGGGGGGGGATCGTTCATTTAGAGAAAACATACTGTGCACGACATGCGGTACATTTTGACTTCCTAAATGTTACATCTTTTTCAAGTTCATTCCCTTTCCATAAAGACTAACACACGCACATGGTCTACTATTCCAAAATAATTTAACTGTAAAACAACTTAAGTAGCCGGATAGATTTTCTTTTCTAATTTGACTTAAAGTGTTTCCAGGTAATTTTCAAATATTTTATTATAAAATTACTTTAATTTGGTTTTTTTAATAAATTCCATTAAATTACCTTTCCTTGACAGATGTTCTTTTACACACAAATAAATTTTAAAATTTTTACAATGAGTTTCCGAGATGTCAACAGAAAGGAGAAAGGAAGTTGGCAACTTTTCCATTGGATTATCGCAGCTTCATTCTATAACGAACACAATTCAAAACAGGTTTGGTTTGAATTAATATTACTCCAGATTCACATGAAAGCAATTGGCGAAGACTTCATAACTTTAAATTTCAGTAAACTGAATGTGATATAGCAACTTCATAAAATTTGGAAAAATATAGAAACCAAATCATATAATCGAATTTAATTGTCATATTCATTAAGATTGTTTAACATTTTTTTTAGAACTAATATTTCTATTTCATTTATAATTATATGTTCATTTACATTTTTGTCGAATCTTACCTTTTAACGAAAAATATGTACAAATCAGTTAACTCCTTGAAAATGCTTACGTATTTATTATTATAAAATACTGTTACCATGTTGCAGAATGAATAACGAAATTTAAAATATTAAGGTACAGAAAACTTAAAAGTAATGAAAACGAATGCTGTGTTATGGTGGCACTGCAACAATTTCGTCGTCGCAATAAGTTTTTTGATTTAATTTTGCAATACATATTCTTAAAATAACTTTTAGTAAAAGAATAATTTGACTGCACAGAGCTCAATAGTTGCGGCAATACAGAAATAAGAATAGTATAGTTTAATTATTTTATTTTTAGATCTGCCAATTATTTGTTACGAACAAGGAAACGAATCAAAAATATTTTTGAACTGCAAGAAATAAAAATGTTGTAACTGGCCACCTGATTTTCTTATGGTAGAGTTAAGCAATAACTAGAATATTGCGAACTTTCAGTAAGAGGCCATTTTCAGGAAGAGGAAATTGGTTTAAAGATAAGCTATAACACAAAACAAAAAAAAAAGATAATAGCTTTTTTTTCTTAAAGCAAAACATAAGTACACAAAGTTATCTTTATACTTGCTGTTTTAGACCGTTCCTGACGGTTCAGTATATCGTTTTTGAACAGAATCTGATAAAGAATGGTAGATCACACACTTCACATTCCTAAAAACTGGAATTATCAAATGGAAAGGAAAAATGCATTTTTGAAGGGCTAAACAATTGAGATAAAACCGTGGAGAATCGAAAAATTGGTGCCAAGAAAATCAGGTCAAGTTTTAAATGTCTAGTTCGGTTTGATGGCATTTTCGTACATAACAAATCTAGTAGCACTTACGTGCATATCGAGGAGTCCGTTTCACAAACAGACACTCTAATAACAATATTAAAAAACAGTAACGTAATTACTAAAATACAGTTCTGGTCAATTTTACTGAAATGTGTAGTATCAGACGCTAATTTTCTAAATGTCACTCTTCATTGTCAATCTCAAACCATTGGGAAACTCGCACATTTAAAACACTAAAGTAAACAATGAACTTAAATAATTTAAAACAGTTTCGTAACTAATAATATGCACATATAGGCATCTCATCGGATTTAAAAAAAGTAGATGCACAAAATCAATTATATAATTCATGTCCCCATCATTAAGAAAATTATTTTAAAAGAAATCAGTTTTTCAATTAAATCAAAGATCATTGAAACCGTTGATCTAAGGTAAAATGCAATAAGACAATTATTGCTAATTTAAATAGCAAATTTGCTAGTAAAATTTGATGAAACGCGCATGTTACATAAACACTTAGGCAAAAAATAAATAAATAAACATCTTCTCCAGTTTTATTTTCATTACGAAATTACTGCTTTCATAAATTCAATTAAAATAAAATTTAAAAAATAAAATGCAAATTCTTTGTTCCTACATAATTATGAAATGTATATTTCATAAATACATTTCCCTCTCATTGAATAACATCAAAAAATTAATTTGTTCATATTAAATAATTTTAAATTTAAAAAGCATAGCTCTTAAAAAAGTGAGTGATTAACTATAATGGGTTATTACATGACTACTCCTGTTAACTTTTCTACTTTAATTAAATAAAACATCAATATCATGGGGAAAAACCTACATTTTATGACTAACATTTTGTAACAAAAATGTTACATTAAAAAAGGTAAAATTACTAAAACACACATAACTGTTACAATGAATGCTGAAAATAAATTTTAAAACATTTCAATTTAACAAAAATTTGGGAAATTTTTAAAACACAAATTACTTGTCATTTACAAATGTCCTTACAAATGAATGAACTTTACCATAAAATAATTCAATTAATTTATAGCACATGATATGACAGTATAACTACCTCATCTTATTTATTTCAAATTAAAATTAAGCTATGTATACACAAGTGCTACCTTTTTTTTACTTACACAGCATATGTCAGACTTCGAAACATCTTGACATACACGTAAATGGTATCGAATTCAACAACATGTATGCAAGTGTAATTACATTATCTTGAATGAAATGTCAGAGTACTGAATTTATACTGATTAGGTTATAATTGACATTACTTTTTGATTACAATGCTGATTTTTAGAGTTGTGTTTGTATAAGTTTAATTAAAAAACCTTGTTTTATTTTTCATTTTATTATTACTTAGTGGGATGTTACTTGCTAAGGCAATAACCATGGAAAATATCATTTAATGTTGCTAGATAATTAGAAAAAATTCTCTTTTATATTTATGAATAATTTTGTCTCATAAATTTGTCTATCTATCTCATAATTTTATCTCCCTTGACTGAATTTAAACAAATGAATATAAGCTTGACTTGAGTTTAATCCCTGTACATATAATGCAAAGATTTAAAATTTAAATAACAAGACTCCCCCCCCCCCAAACAATGGGAAGAGCTTTCAACATTGTAACTTTACTGATTACAATAACTGGATCACTAATCGCACAAGTCAGGTATATTTATCTAGAGATATTTCCTTATAATGATATTTATACCAAACAATTTCGAGAACTACTGAATCAAAATTTGCAAGCTAAATTTAACATTTATTAATTTTAAAACGATCATCATTTTAATAAAATCTATTCTTGAATGATGGCAAATTATTAACACTTACCAGTTCTTTCTTTCTTTTCACAGATAAAATATAAGTATATTTGATAAAATTTGATCTAGTAATAACTGAAAAGAATTTTTAATTACAGATAATTTTACTTTCAAAACATCACTACAATTGTGTATTCAAGTTTTAAATTATTTACAATTAAAATTTAAAGAATTTATATAGTGTTAAGTAAAATTAGTACTTAGCTTAATAAAGCATATAGAGAGGAATAGCAGTTAATATAAATTAATACTAAGAAATTTCCCCAACTACACATTTTAACAGATTTTTAAGAAATCAACTGTTCACAATTTCACAACTATGAAATTTTAATCTCCAACTTAAATCAAACTTAGAAACATAAATCAATAGAAAATTCTCAATTTTGATTCTTCATTTCACAATTTTACATTTTTAATTTGCATATAAGTTGATAAATAACAATTTAAATATTTATTTTCATAGAATACTAATACAGGGCTTTAAAAATAACACCTTTCTGTTGAAGGGTAAATTTCAGCATTCTGTAAAATCTTCCATTATTTCAGTTTTTCATTTCACAACTTAAAAATAGAAGGGGTTACTTTATGTAGTTCAGTTTTATCATCTACATTTATAAATCAAAGTATTATTTTCAATTCACATAACATTTTGTGATTGTCATTTTAAAATAAGCATACCATTACAAAAACAGCACAAATTTTGGTACTCCTTTTTTTACCCCTACTTCAACAGAGGGAAATTATTTTATCTTTAATATCATGCAAATCATATACCTTCAATGAGCATCAAAACACAAAAAGATCTACAAAGGGATTTAGGATAATACCAGATTCAAATAGTGAGAAAGATTGCCTTCTTTTTTACATTCTTTTTCGACATAAATAGATTAATTTATGATTCTTCTAATGTCATGACAGCCACATTTGTAATACTAATTTAAAAAATTATCATAAAACTTTAAATAACCCACAAGTTTCAGCAATTAATCACAGCTATCAAAAAAGACAGGATATTATACCAAGAGTAAAATCCAGCCCTTAATTGAAATAATCCTCAAGACTGTACCTTAAAATACTAAAAAAAGATTTTTTTTTTTTTTTTTTTTTTTTTGCATGATCTATCAAGGTTAGTTGAATAGAAATAAGCTTTGTATATTAACATTGCACTTGAAGCAACAAAATAAATGAAAGACTCATTATTTGGAATTACTGTCAAGCTACAAGGATATCAATTGAAAAATGACACACTACTTTCCTAACTTCCACACCGCACTCCTATGAAGGTACTGAGCTTGGATAGATGAATCTGCACCTACAGATGTAAAACATGTACAAGAACATCTTTGGATGACTTAGTGGGTTAAGACTACACATATAACTCAAACTTAAGCTTATTATTACATATATTAAGAACATACATTTTTTATCTTATTTGTTAGGAGGGCAGTTTCTTACTATTAACATTAAAGTAATATTGTTCAGCTATCATAATTCACAATTTAGACAAACACTTGTGAATATACTTATTTCAACTCTAACCAATATTATACCAGCTATGTAAAAATCATTTTCCCTCAAATGAAAAAAATATGAAAAACACTCCAATCAACACAAATCTATAACAATACATATAAAGAAATTTTATTTTAAATAGGTTATTACTTAGATTCCATTTTCTAATTTGTTTCCTAACTCAAAATCTTTCTCATCTCATCAGAATACAATATTTGAAGAAAGTTTTTAAAAAATATTCATCATAAAATACTCCAACTTAACATTACTTCATATTTTTCAAAACTAGAAATAAAAATCAGGATTTTTTTCCCCCTCAACAGCATTAGGTTTAATAATTATTTTATATATATATATATATATACCACTTTATAACATAAGAACATTTGAAATTCTTTACTTAGCGATACTTAAAAACTCTACATTGTTCTATAAATCCAACAGCTTTTTCCAATCAGATATTAAAACATGCAATTGGTAATCTGGCCTTGAGCAACACTTATTCTTATGAGCACAGATAGTCCATTTATTTTACAAAATGGAGAATTTTTGAAATTCGTATTTTTATATAAATTTAGTTATTGGTAATGAGTACCAGAGTTTAGATTACCATTTTCTCAATTTTAAGAATGACTCATTTATTTAATTCCAATAAAGTAATCCTAACAACAAAGTCTAAATATATCAATTATCATTATCCAAGTCAATATTTCAATATATTTGATAAATCAAACTGATTTCATACTTAAAGAAATATTGCTAAACAATTTCCATTTCAGGTTCAATATTTTATTCATACATTTTTTTTTTTTACTTGACCAAAATAATACAATGGTTTTGCATCAATAAAATTAGTAAAATGTTCGACACTTTAAATAAAATAATGAAAAATATATAAAAACATGTTTATTGTCTTAACATGCAAATTTTTTAATCAAAACTTGTGTTTAATACAAAGATCTTTCCCAAAGTCATAACTTGCAAGCTATTCCTTGTAATTTTTTTCAGCCATTCTTATACAGACAACATTTATTAAAACTTCATAATTTCTGAAGTGAGCTATTTTACAACGTCTTTCTGAATTTCACTTGGTGTGTGTGTCATCAAATTTTCGATCGTTAATTTAACCAACTTCCCATCAAGCTAGAACTCTGAAACTTTGGGAATCGTTCTTACTCGCCTAACAATGCAATATTTAGACATTTGCGACAAGTTTTAACTAATATTTCAATAATTTTAATAAGTCAAAATATCCCTTCCACTCGGCGCTTTTAGGATTGAGGAAAAAAATTCTTTCCCTCTCTGGGAACACCGGGAATTCCACATACGCCACATGAAGTATCATAAAAATTTTCTACTCACAAAGGGAGATAGTAAGGGTTGCTGAATTTTAGTCAGTAATCATTTGCAAGAAAGAAAGATTCCAATATTTGGTACAATGTCCATATCACAATAATTTTTTCTGAATTTTGGTTCACATTTTTAATAGAATGACTTACAAACTTTCAAATGCATGTTTTGATTTTATATTATGAATTTTTTAATATGCTCACAAAAGTCTCTTCTTAAGTAAATTTTAAAGTTAAAAAATATGTTTTCTAGAATTTGATGTACAGCATTTCAGAAGTACTAAAAAAGTAACATTTAAATGATTGGCATGTTGACTAGAAATCATGAATTAGTAAAAATTATTAGATACATAACTTTTATTTGCTCAATTTGTAATTTTTTAGTCTACGCAAATTGTTAAAAATAACTTAATTGGAAAAAGAATTTATTGTATCCATTGCTTAATTATGAGATAGATTGATGAAGGATGTGGTGCAATTTAGGCTAATATCCGTTAAGTATAAGAAAAATATGAAAATATTAATAAGGCATTATATAATAAATATTTGACTGTTAAAATAATTTCAGAATTTTTTTTAAAAAAAAATTATTCTTATTTTTGCACAATGTTTTCATGTTCCTTAAAAAATAATATAGTAAATAATAATAAAATATAATCTTCATATTTCAGCAGTATTAACATATGATTCAAAAAAGAAAATTTTAACAAATTATGTACGAGGTGTGGCTATAAAATAACGAGACTGATGCTGCTACAGAAGAAATACACATGTGTCAAACACCAGCTCCCACAGCTGTTTAGTGTGAAGCCTACTCTTTTGAATGCAGTGCCTTTTATTTCTGTAAACAAATCCATATTCACATAGCCTTTGTTTGCATTAGTTTTTTTATTTTGCCAGAAAAAAGATAAGTATAAAATAGTGTGAAATTTCACATGAAACTAGGAAAAAAATCGCTACTGAAACTTAAAATTTATTGAAAGTATATGGCATTTAATGTTAATCACATGCATATGTTTTTGAGTGATTCAAGCATTATCAAGATGGCAGAGAAGATGAAGTTGATTCACACCCAGGTCACCCTTCTATATCAAAAACAGATGACAATATTGAAAACATCTAAGATCTGGTCTGATCTGACATTCACTTACGTATTCATGAAATAACTGAGACTGCAGGAATCAAAACAGAATGTGTACTGCAAATTTTTCCACCAACAATGCGTTGGCTCATTCCAAATTGTTTGTCAAAAGGTTTCTGACCAAGTACAGCAAACCTCATATTAGAAATAAAGTAAGATTTCAATCAATCCCTTTTTCACACATTCTAGTATCGATTTCTACTCAAATTGGGAGGAAAAAATCAGTGGTTACCTTAGAAATATCTATTTGTATACACAAAAAAGTAAATTATTTAGAGTAAAAATTATATGAGAATCTTTTTCTACAATAGAATATTTCAACAATAATAAAAATAGAGAATGCGATCTAAACAATACGAGATTGTGTAAAATAAAGCCTAGATGTTTGGTTATTCATTGGATTATTTATTAAAAATTACAAAATATTTTTATGAATAAAAGATTATAATTTATAAAAACAATGATGAAAAAATAGCAAAATATTGCTCAAGTAATTGAAAATATTTTTCAGAAGACTTAATCTATCAGTCAGATAGTAGACCAATTTTCAACACTTAATGATAAACTATTCAGAAAATAACAGATAAATCAACTAGACAATAATTTTTTTATTCCAAAATCTTAATAAAATTATATTTCAATTTAAGTTAATTTTAATATTAGCTTAGTTCTGTACATGATGGCTATGACATGAGACTTTTTCTAACTTTATGCAACTCCTATTGCATACTATGTATATTCTATTTCCATCACTTGAAAATATTCATAAAGTATTGTTTTAGCTCATTCTTAACACAAAATTATACAAATTTCCTTGTTATTAATCAAGCTTTGCTTTCTCTCTATATATGCAATTTTAATTCTATTTTTAAAAACCCTGGAGAAAGTTTTTTTAGCATTTATTGCATTTACAGGCACAAAATTACTTTCAAACCTGCTTTACTTTTAAAACAAAAATTTCAAACTACACAATATTGTGAAACATTGTCAATTTATATTTTTTTCAGCCTTTAAAATAAACCCGTTTTTTTTAATAGCAAAAACTGTATACATCCAAAATTGATACATTGAAAAAATTACTGCTTCACATATACCTCTATTTATGAATTCCTAAAATAAAAATCTCATTTGAAAAATCTAAATAATTCCTTTTAAATAATATCAATGCAAGAATAGTTGCTTCTTGTAAGCAACTAATCGAAATCAACTGCATTTGAATTTTAAAACAGAAAAGTACTAACTGGGATATTCAGCTAATTAAAATAAAATATGAGAAAAAAAATGTAAAAATTATTGAAAAATCATTTCTTTTAGCAAGTATCAGTCTGAATTTAAGTAAGATTTTCTGTTATTTAGAATATGAATGACAAAAAGAAATGAAGAATTTTTTTGATAATCTGTTAGAATTATGCTACATAATGATTATACATCAATTTCACTATTTTTAATCAATTTCACTATTTTTACAGAATTACACAAATACAAGGCCAACAACAATAACAAATGAAATGGAAATAAAGTAACAACAGTAGAAAAATTAAAATTGAACACCCAATTGCTTATTATACTTATAGTTTTTCTTGACTTAGAGACAGTTACACCCAGATGCCAAATATTTCTCTTCCAGCTTTGAACGTGCTACATATACATCTAACGCATCAATTTGTGTGCATAAAAACCAAAAAATACAAATTTAATGCCAATTTGGATATTTATAGCATTTGGTTCCTTTATTTCAATAAAAATAAATATATTGCATTAGCCAGAATGAAATGCAACACCAAATTTACCGTGACATCAAACTTTTTAATATAGATAGTTAAGGGGGGGAATAACGAATTTAATGCGATTCATTCATTTTACATAAAAAAAATCAAATATATATATATATATATAATTTAGTAAGATAAGCATTTATTTAAAATAATTAATAACACAAGAAATTTATTTATTATAAATTAATAAGAATTGTAATAATCCATTACTTTGGCCTCGAATTTAGAGCAAGTTAATATTTCAACGGGAAACGATTAGTCAAAAAGTATTGTTATATTAGGGCTAATACAGTATATTGCACAAAGTACTGCTCAACTAATTGCTGAAAAATCGGTCAAATAATAAAAGGTTCAAATTTCAAGTTTCTTATCAATATTCAAATACAAGTTAAAACTGCAATTCATTATTATTATCATAAAATTTTACAAATAACTGAATAACTTGGAAAAACATTAATTGAAAGTAGTGGAAAAAATAAAGATCACTTTGAAAAAAAAGATCAATCTATAAAAAAACATTTTAATACATTTTACTTTAATTCACCAAATACAATTATTCAACAATTAAAACATTCTTAAAAACATGAATTTCAATTTAAAATAGGTAATTAGATAACAGGCTAGACAGAAAGCAGGTGTACATTTCAATATCAACAACTTAGATAATGACAAACTACATTAAAATGCAAAAAGTTCACTTACATTTTAAATTACATTTGACAAGCTTATTCTTCGTGTCATTATAATTATTGTACATTAAAGTTGAGTGAAAAAAGATTTTATACACTCAAGTTTTTCATCCAATACTTTTTTCTGGAATTAAATGCTAATATTTATAGAAAATACTGAAAAGATTTAAATTAAAAATGTACGCTACTCGTGATATGACACCTAGCAACTGAGTAAATAATAAAAATGTGTCTTTCTTAAACCCTTACAGGACCATAAGGTTTACAAGAAATAAATATTAAAATGTAACAGTTTATTTTACTTTGTTTTGGATATAAAATGAAAATTTAAGAAAAATACATAAAAACGTGTCAGTTTTATTTGTACATTTTTAAGTTTTATTTGTTAAGTATAATTTGTCATTATCAGGCATTTCTTTTCATTTGTTCAAATATTCTTTATTATTGCACAAAATTATACTTACCGAACTTCATGAAACATGCGAGGAAACACATTTATATTATTACACAACACAAACTGAAATAATAACAGAGTATAACCCTCAAATATTTTATCATTGGTGCCCATTGATTTGACAGTTTATTCCCCTAAACATTCCTGTTTATGTCATTGCATTCAGTATACATTGTATTTTGACATTCTGTATAAAAAATGCAGATAAGGTTATAATTAAGCACGACAATCACCAATTTTAAAAAGGGGAGAATATCTCCCTTAGATCATGGAAAAGTTAATAGTTTGGCATCACGGTTTATATCAATACAGAAGAAGCAAATATTTAATCTAGAGAGAAGCATATTTTATCAGATCAATTTAAAGCAATTATAGAATAGCAAAATGCTTAAAATTCTCATAATTCTAAAAATATTGACATATAAAAATTTATAAATTCATGCATATTCCATGTGTCATAAATTGTCAACATGATATATGAGCAAGTGATATATTGTAAGAATTTTAATTTTTATTTCAAGGTCATCACGGTTTAACATTTTTTTAATTTGCAGAAAACTATGAAAATTACAAAATCTTTTAAAATTTGAATCATCAAAAGAACAAAATATTAATTTCTAATTTAAAAACATTACAATGATAAATAGTCTGTTCATATACAATTCTTTAAATGAACATTAAAAAAGTTACATAATACATTTTGATGGTGTGTACAAACACAAATCAAGTATCACTATTGTATAATTTAAATGTACATAATTTCATTTAATGAGCAAGTTCACATTTATATAAAAATTACAAGTTTAATTATAAATTATAAGCTTAGCATACAAATTGTGTACACATTTGCATTACTAGTCGAAGTGTAAAAAGCTTCGAGTAGCCTCACCTTGGAACATTCTTTAAACTAGCTGTAAAACTTCACAGTCAAAGCCTTAGTATCATAATTAATTCACAATAATGATTATTTATTAATATGTCATTTACCACCAGTCAGTAGTCTGCTTAACGTATATATAATTGAAATACTTCTATTCCATCAAATTAAATACCTGGTATCTAATTGGGACATAATATTAGGGTTTAAAGCAGTCTCTTATTGTGGGTTTAATAAGTAACAGATCATTTTGGTAATACTTGCAGTAAAATAAAACAAAAAATTAAGCTAACAATAAACATATTAATTATAAAAACTTAAAGCAACACAATTTAAGTTTACCAATAAGATTATGAAGTTTGTTAGCCTCATAGTAAAAATTCTAACAACTGATTGAAGAGTTCACTATTTAATAGTAAAACACAAAAAATAACAGGAATTTTATTCAAAGAAAAATAAAATGACATTTATAAAACTGAAAATACACAATATTCCGCACTTAAAATCAATAATTTCAGTATATGATTTGATATTACTTTCAGCAATTAAAAACTAAAAAAATGACAATGCTACAAACAGAGCTCAACTAATTTCTCATCATAAGCAAGCATTTTAATTTTCACTAAAAATTACAGTGAAATCGAGCACTGCTATTTTAAAATGTAATTAAAATTTATTACTCTTCAAATATGTGAGCATTTAAAAATGCTAAAAAGTTTTAAGGGAAATACAGACACATTAAAAATTTAATAAACATGACGTTGGTTTTATAAAGTACCGACTTAAAAAGTGCAGAAATTTTAAATTGTATTTTATACCGATAGGAATATCCCTTTGAGTACTGATCGAACAGTTTATAAGTATTATAAATAAATTACTCGAATGATACACAACTGAGTACAAATTACCTTTAACTAATTAAGTTCAAAATTTTGTCAAAGTAATGAATACATAAAATTATATATCAAATATTTTAATAATTCTGTTAATTTTGAAAAGATTTTTTTTTTTTTTTAATTTTTCTAAATTACATGCACATTATAAAAGTGATAAATACAATTTAAATTCAAAGCATCATCGCGAACATGTATAGGAAACACGATGTAAACAAACAAACAAAAAACTTTTTAAAAAAGATAAAAACGCAATTTAAAAAATGCGATGGTCACACAGACCTAGAAAATAATAAAGTGCATTTTTATGCTCTTACTACATTACCTGTATTATCAGAAATAGCATTCTCACTTAGTTTAGTTCGCTTATTCGGCGGTCCATCAACTAAGTGGTCAGCCATGTTGACTCTAAGCCTAACTTCAAAACTAAGTCCCGTAAAATTCACAAATGACGAAGATTGTCAAGACTCTAAGAAAAAGGACATTAAAGTGTAGTTAGAGATTAACCACACTAGCGGCCACGAATGGTGCCAGAAATCTTCGATGTTGTTCAGCATGGTAAAGGCACACAAGGCTAATAATCATCGCGATCGTTCCTTCAAGTTACATACCGCGGCAATACTCAGGTTGAGTAAATACTAATCCTTATGGGATTCCCTCCAATCTCCATCACGTATGTCTGTACATGGCATGTTCCGAAGAAACTACGGGTCCACCATCCTTCCTTTAAATATCTCACAACACAAAATATCCATTATCACGTTTCACGACAGAAGCTCCCAAAGCGGTCATCAATACCGAGACTGGGCCAAAATGTAACTCATAATTATGACAACAGAATTCTCGACTACCCTTCTTCTTAAACAAAATGGCGGCGATGGTAGAAAACTTTTCTGCGCTGACAGAACAGAACGATTAGTTCCGAACATACTCTGCACACCTATCGCTTGGATGCTATTGGTTATAGTCTGTCACATGACTTTTGATTTTATCTTTTGGTTGGTCCATTTATTTATAACTCTTTTACAATTACTTATCCGAAAGACTACGAAAATTACCGATATGTGTGTATTTCTGACATGTTACGGATATGTTTTCTGTGAATAGAAATGCAGTGTGTTGTTTGGATTAATAACACGACCATGCGTTCGTCGTAATTTTAAACAGGATTTTGAATATTTAAAATGTTAATTTAATTATTGATGTTTGAATCAAGTACATAATACCTATCACTTAAAGGGAAATTTAAATCCCGTGCTCATAGATTCTAATGATGTTATGAATTACTTCAAATATTCTTCAAAACAATTTTATTCTTTAATTTAAATGCTTAACAGTTTTGCATTGAAAAATGAGATAGTATCTTCAATATGCAACATGATTTTTTTATTAGTTATTTCTTTTAGATTCTGCATAACGTGTTATACCATTTATATTAAAATTTGTAAACAAATCTATTTAATAGGGTATAATACTTAATAGAATGTAAAATGTGTTTATTTATAAACGTAAACAAGATTTTTACACAAGGTAAGTTTACGGATCCTAAGCACATGTGGGAGAAGTTTTCAGAAACTAGTAAAATTACATTGTTATTCATTGCGTTTTAAATCGGCATTGTACGATTCATTAATATTTTTTTTAAATGACTACTCATTAGCTCTGTTTATAAATAAGATGTACTTATTATCTTATACTCGTACGTTACGAAACAGAAATATTGAACTTAATACTGTTGTCTGTAAACATATTTGTATTTTTAAAAAATGATTCAGTTTTATGACTGAAAACTAAATTCAGTTTCATACAAGTTAAAGGTATTCATTACAAGCAGGTGTCAAATGGATCTGTAATATAGTTTAGACATAACAAAAACAATCATACAATGATTTTCCTTTACTGATGAAATTGAGAAACAGTTGTAGTTTTATCGAAATAGTTTCTGTAGAGAGTATTTTCTTACTCTGTTGTAAATTTTTCTGTCAACTTTTTTAACCAGAAAAAAAAAAAATGTTGTATTTTGCCTTAGTGTAAAAAGATTATTTAGTTACAATCTGATACATTTTTCTTTCTTGGTATTAACTTTTTATTCAGTTGTAATAATAAGATATTTTGTTTTAAGTAATGGGTGTTATTTAGATGTTTGTATTCATGTATTTTTACTGTATTTATTATTTCGACATAGAAAATAGTTTTAAATTTATTTTGGAAAATTATCACACTTCTTGTTCTATTTGGTGTTACATTGTAGTAAATATTCCTGCAATTTTTTTTTTTTTTTTTGTTCCTAAAAACTTCAAATCAATTTATTTTTTTATCCCAAGTATATATAATAACAGTATTCAGTTATTATCTAAAGAATTTGTCTTATTATTTAAACTATATATTTAATTGTAATTAAGTAATATTTTGTTTGAAAACGTGAATACTATTTAACCATTTATATTAATAGTACTCTTAATTTATCTAAGAAAATCATAACACTTCTTACTTTCTTAATCTTATGTTTATATATTTCTTGAAATACTAGGTTTTCAGATTGACTTTTCTTGTCATGAATAATGAATGTGGCTCTTATAAATTTTGTTGTGAAATAGTATTCAAATATGTTCTGATTGCAATTTTATCAAACTGACATATTTGAATATTATATGAAGTGAAAGACTATCTAATAAAAAATTATATAAATGCTGGTAATGATTAACTATTTTGCATGTTATTGAAAGTAAATTAAAAAACATTAATACTTAATGTACTACATTAAAATACATGAGTAAAAAATGATTTAACAAAAAATTACATAATCACTATTTGTAGTAATTAACTATATTATTGAAAGTTAATAAAAACATTTGCGTTTATTAATCCACATTTTAAAGATATTAACATTGATTATAAATTTAGATATTGTTTATAAGCTTATGATTGATTAGTAATATCTAAATATTAATATTTTTATGATTATTAAATTTCTAAATTAAAATAATCTGGTATTTAAAAGGAATTACTAGGTAAGTAAAGCTTAATTGTAATTGATAGTCATGAATAAAATATCTTTATGGAAGCATAAATACACACAAAAAAAGTTTTTATGGAAGGTTTTCCACAATAGAATGATCATTAACTTCCAAATACAGTTTTTACTGGATTGCAACTTTATATCTGAAATATATTGAATAGTAAAAGATTTTTATTACTGTAAAAATATCCATCGTTGCTGAGTTTCTGCTGCAATGAGACTTTTTCATACCAACATTAAAATTCACAAACAATTTGATTTAATTTTGTCTTAAATAATTTGTCTGTTTAGTCAGGTGTTATTTATATTGACATACTATTAAACTGAACGTGTATTATCTTTTAAAAAATAACTTTAAAAAGCTTCTTAAGATATTTTAATGAATTTTTCGTATGATTTGTTTTTTCATAAAACAGTTTTCTGTTTTGCTACAATGGGGTTTACTGTCTTTGGTAAACACTGGGGACGCGCCCCCAGGATGCCCTAGTGATCCTTCTCTATTTTTGACCCTCCTTCTTGCAACCAATTAGTCTTTTCTTCCATTTTTTTTCACGTCTAGACCACAGTTGAACCTTTTTTGGCGCATCATAGCCATATCTGGCTCTTGCATCAATAAACTTTACTTTCTCTCTCTCTCTGTTTTGCTACATCAAAATCTGATTAGATTGTTATGTAAAAATGCTTCAATCTGAAATCTTATTTTAAGGCTTTCAATTGACAGAAATGGACAAAAGTTAATGTGATGTCAACGTGGAAAGTCTTTTTACCAAAAAAATTTCCTCAGCAATTATTGTTACAATGTTTTGGGTTTTGCCGAGGCAAAAGGATAAAATAATAACAATGAAATATGTTATATATTAAGATTTGTTTCATCCCTTTACTAAATTTATCTCATATTTTTAAACTAATATAGTTTTTGTGTATTTTAACAAATGTTTGGCACAGCATAGCCTGCTTTGGCTCCAGCACCATAAATCTTCACTGTCACTAATTTACTAAATTCATCATAACAGACATAAAGTATATATTCAAACTGATGTGTTACATATTAAGTTTTAAGTTAAAGTCTTCCCCAGCCAAAGAAGTCCCATCAAGGGGTGCCCATCTCCTTTTCTGTAGCCTAGGGCATTAATTACTTGTTAGTGTCTAGGCTAGACCAATGTACTTGACCTCCCTCCCCCCCCCCAGTTAACTTCTTAAACAATCTCTATACTCATTTATTAAAACCAGAGATATGAAGGGCTGAGCTGACCCATGACCAACTACCCAAGCCTAAGGCACCGGGAATGGAATCTGGGTAAGCAGTGTTTACTGTCAGACACGCTAACCACTGCAGCCATATGTATTGTATATCATATAATGCTGTTGTAAAGACTTCTATCTCTCCCATTTTAATAGCATATGAATGTTTGCCTGATGAAGTACTAGTTCATACATTATTCAAATTATCATGTATTCTATTATGATGTCAGTCACAAATAAGCTCATCACACTATCCTTGTGTAATGTTTATGTAAAATATCAAACAGTCCTTCTATAGATATTAGAGGTTTTTCCAGTGAGAATTGATATTTTTTCTGAACTAAATAACTATTCAAGGTGAATTCTTTTAAAATCGACTTTTATTGACAATAAACATAGTATATATATGGTTAAGTGAAGTAAATATAAATACTCATAACTATGTTTTTTTCTTGTGACTTATTTTACTTAGCTTGCATTAAATTATCTCAAAATCTTTGAAAAGCAATGCTAGTAGTATTCATTCATCATTTATGATAGTATTATTTTATAGTTTTATTTTTATTGAAAGAAGGAAAATTTATACAAACAGAAATGTATGTATCTGTTTTGTTAACATAAATATTTTATTATTATTAATTTAATTGCTTTTTCTTCTATTATAGTTTTGTGTATAGACTATACCCACATTTCTTTTTAAGTAACTAGCAATAATATATTGTATAATAATATTTTTAATATACTGTAGATACAGCTATTTTTTAAATTACTGTAAATACATTAAATACCTATTCTGTATTGGTTAAAATTAAAGACTTAGAGACTGCAATTATGTTTATCACATTAAAAAAAATTGTACATTAATAGATATTTAAGTCTCAACTAAAATTTCTGCAATTTTAAACTTGTATAAAAAAAATTTACAATTAAAAAAAAAGTATAGTTTTGAACTTAAACTTATAAACAATCATTATATGTTATCAGACAAATAGCTTGTAACAAAGTGAAATGATCATATCACACAAAAAAGACATATTTGTGAATTTTCATATTTAATACTGTTTTTTTTTATTATTATTATGAGTTATGACCAAATACAAAATTCCATTATAAAATATTTGAATAGTATTTAAAAAAATTATAATATTTTAGCTCAAATTTTATTTTTCATTTTGTAAAATTCATATATATGAATGTTAATAGTCTCTATTAAAACTTATGCTGTATTTCATTATGCTAAAAAACATTTTAAAAAAACTATCATTATATCATTAAGTAACTTTTTTTTTTCAATATACAGATATAATTTCTATTTAAATTTTACTTGTGAATCTGAAACTAATTCTGCATGATCACATTTTTTATTTTTTATTTTAAGTTTATAACTTGGAGCTACATAAAGTAAATTCAGAAAAGAGAGCTTCGTCAAGGTATCAAAATCCTTTAAACACTTAAGGTAGTACTTTTTTAAAAAAAATTACTTTCTAATGCACAAAACACCCAGCTCTGGAAGTGATAATACATGTTACATTATATGTATCATTCTTAAATGGTTCTTATTTGTAAACAGTCTACTATTCTGTGATTTGATACCTTTAAGGTATTCGAGGAGTAAAGGTACCGAAATTTCAAATCTAGAATACTCTTCTATTTTGAGTTCTCTATTGTGTTACAGGCTTCTTTAAAATTTCATTGGAACGCTCACAAAGTCTTATCTTTTTCAGGTTAATACGGGTTTCCACTCCAAGGTACCCGATTTATCTTTCCCGTTGGGTTTTCAGGGGCTTGCCTTTTTTAGGTAAGTACGGAAATTATGACCCCAAAGTACCCTACTGGTCTTTTTCTTTCCCATTTGTCTTTGGTAAACACGGGTTATATACCCCACGACACCCTAACGACCCTTCTTGTCCTCCAGTTTTTTCTTTTTCTTCCATCTGTCTCGAGTCTAGATCACAGTTACACATAGTTTGCGCGCAGTATATCTAAATTTAGTTCTTGTGCCATTTTGTTATCGTTTATCCACGTCGTACTGAGAAACAATTCGAGGGCAGTTGGCTGCGGACCTCGTAATTTTGAGACTCGGTCAAGTGGCGAAGACGACTCCTAAACTGGTATCTCCCTTTCCAAACTTCCACACCACGCCAACGGTAGGAATTTTGTGACCTCAGCCAGATATAACGTGCATCAGCCCCGGCTACACGGTTTTTTTTTTTTTTTTTTTTTTTTGTGGCATGAAGGCTTGAACCCTCGATTCGACGAAAACTGCCGGCTTCTAGCCCGCGACCATGACTACTGGGCTACCGCGGCCACCATCGAATACTTAGAATCTGTATTTGTATCTTATATAGGTTTTGAAAGCATTGATATGGGTTTACTTCATTTCATTTGAATTGAAGGTTTTATAGCATTTTTTGCATATACAAGGTGTTTCGCAACTCAAGGGCAAAAAATTTTAAAGGGTGACAGAAAACATCTGAACAAGCAATTTTCAACCTGCATTACATGGGCGGAAAGCAAGCGATGAACTGCTAGTCGGCGCTGTAATGGAAAGCGTAAATCGCGAGTTTTCTTACACATCGTCATTTCAATCGTGGATTTCAGGAGGTATGGCGAAATACAGTAATCAGGGGGAAAGGCCATAGCCAAAAAAAAATCTTGGAACCTACTCGTTTTTTCATTACTCGTAGGGTTTTTCCGATACTCATGGGCTAAAAAAATAAGGAGTGATAGAAAACATCTAAACAAGAAATTTTCACCACACAATGCACAGACGGAGAGCAAGCGATGAACTGTTTGACGGCACTGTAATGGAAAGCGTACAGCACGAGTTTTCTAACCCGTCGTTATTTGTACCGTGGATTTCAGGAGGCATGGCCTTTCACTGGTTGCTGTTTGTCGCCGAAGTTTTCATTCTCCTTGAGCCCTTCCTGATGCCACTAAAAATCCATCGAGTAACGGGGATATATCTAGCGAGGTAACACAGATACAACGTTTGGCGCAGCATAGTCATATTTAGCTCTTGCACCATAAATCTCAACTTTCAATCACCCAATGTGTCTACGCCGCAAGCAACTTAGTTCCAAATGCTCACCTAACCTTCTGACCAACTTAGGCAAACACTGACACCAAAGACAGAAACAGCTCTCCTCTGAGAACTCAACAAATCGCTCCTACATCCTCCACTGGGTTGTAGTTTGATACCACTGCAGCCGTTTATGGCAGTGATGTAGTGTTTTTGGCAAGAACGTTGCAGCGCGTCTGTCTGGGAACTGTCCCTTTAGTAATCGATTTGTTACAGTTCGCCGTGTCACTCTGGTCCCAACAGAAGCTCGAATTCTTACTGCAGATGCAATACAATGCGCCACAGTTATACGGCGATCTTCCTTCTCAATAGTGGCCTATTTGCGGTCGGACCCCTTGTCTTATTATTCCTTGACCACTGCCTTCTTTGTCTTTTTAAAGGCATTCTTGACTCCCATCTAGCTCACAGCGCCCAATCTGGAAGATAAAATTCGCTCTCAAAATTTATTTAAAGCAAACAAGATTTACATGTTCATAGTGGCGCTACTAGCACCACTTTTATTCGTCTGATGCGAAATTTTAATTGGCGGTAATTTAATCTCTCTCATGAATGAACATACTTCCAAAACTTCATTTTTCTGGCATATACCCCTTCTTGGTGTTTGGGTTTTATTTTTAAAAAAAGTGTAGAAAAAAAAGCATTAATAAGCAAACTTTATTACTAAATCCAGAATTGTAGCCATATTTTTCTGGTCCCTTCAAACGTTTTATAATCAAAATTATAAATTGAAAATATGATGCATAATCAAAAATAAAAAGTTCGAGCCTTTATTTCAGCAGGGCCTCTAGTTTCAGTCTTCTGGATAATACGACTCTGACATTACTGAAGTATATGTCGGCCTTCTCTATAAAGGGTTTTGGGTGCAAGAAACCATCTGGGGCCCTAAATTTTATATAAAGTAAAAAAAAATCACCAATTTATATTATTAAAGCATGATTTTGTTTTCGCTAATACACTAATTTCTTCACAAAAATTACAATTTTTTTGCAGTTTCTTTTTCAATGCTTGATATAGCAAGTACATTTAAGCGTTCTACACATATGCTTGACTAAAAAGTTCTGTTTATGTGGGGATACTCGAGAGAGCTCCCCGAATCAGAATACAAAAACTAAACATTCGTATCATCAAGAATTAGTTTGAAGATTGTCGAAATTCAGAGATCTACAATAATGCTTACGATAAAATGAACTTTTTGTCAACTGGCAACGATAAGAATATTTTCAAGTTTTCGTATGCAAGAGTACATTATTTTAGTTCTTGGTCATATTAAGGGCCCGGTGTATAGCATTCGCCGTACCCCTAAATGGCCAGCCTTGTTAGTGACGAGATGCATGCATCTTATTTGCTTCAGCTTCCAAAGGAAGGAAGACCTGTTTAAGTACTTCTGGAGTCCAAGCGACAATGTCATCAGCAAATGCAAAAATCTGCACAGATTTATTGAAATTTGTTCCTCTTGTACAAATGTTAGAATCTTTTATTATCTTTTGAAAAGCGAGATTGAACAGATGACAAGCCAGTGCATCTCCTTGTCTGAGGCCATTTAAAATGACAATAGGTTCTGATAGGGTGTTCTGAATTTTGACTCTTAGCTTAGTTTTACTTAAAGTAATAATAACCAGCTTGATCAATTTTTCAGGTATGTTATAAACTCTCTCATTGACTCTATAAGCAATTTACTGCTTACTGAGTCATAGACTGTTTTAAAATCTATAAATAAAAATCATCATTAACTACTCAATTAGAAATGTCCATGTGGTTTGAATCAAATTAATGCTAAGAAGTAATACTAAACCGAATTTTTACAATTTTGAATGAACCGATAAATTTTTTGACTTTATGTTTCAGTCACGAACATAACACATCAATCAATAACTCCCGAGACTAACCCAGAGATGGCGCTCGTAGTAAACCAGTAACCAGGTCTTTCTAGAGTACTAACCTTTGCTTGAAACGTGTCAAAATTTTAAGTCGATCGGACCAGAAACAGCTGAGTTATCGAGGTTGGAGTAAAGTCGTTTTATAGTTTGTTTAAAAAATGGAAAAAACCGAGTTTCGTGTTCTGATAAAACATTGTTTTTTAATGGGTAAAAACACCGTGCAAGTGAAACAATGGATTGAAAAATGTTACCCGGACTCTTGTCCATCAAAAGCAACGATTTGTTGGTGGTTTGCCGAGTTTAAACGTGGTCGTACCGACACAAATGACGCGGAACGCTCGGGTAGACCTGTGGAAGCCGTTACACCGGAAAATGTGAGTGAAGTGACAAAAATTAGAATGAAAGATCGTAAAGTGAAGCTCCGTGAGATTGCTGAGATGACAC
>BMAW01070518.1:0-167837 GCA_019974015.1 Nephila pilipes | reverse complement strand
CCCAGGCTGTTTCATTAATGACACAAAAGACACAGCTGTGACATCAGCGGGACGAACATCCACTACAACACCATTTCCCGATTCATCGTCGGAATATTCTCATCGGGGCCTCACAATTACTGTACGCATAATTTCAGCAATCAGTTCGACATCACGTTATCTTCATTTTCAAATTTGTCCATTATAAGAAACAAAACGGAAATGTTGTTGTGGACCGACCGAAAACACCATATAACGGTATGATATCAACAAATTTACGACGTACCAGTAATATAAATCTCGATATACATTGATCATAAAGTGCCGCAACAAAGAATTGTTTTCAACAACAACAAAAATTAATCACGCCGATAATGTACAAAGTTGTCAAGTTTTCGAACATATTACGAATAGAATGACGTTAAAATAAGAGACAAAGACACCCCAAAACATTAGATCAGTTAGTCCATATTCCGTGAAAATTGAGAAAGTGCGTGAATTTCAATGATTATTTTATTGAAAAGTTCGGACAAAATTAAAGGTTGAAAATACTAGTCCGCGACTGTTTAATTAATCGCGAATTACCGATTTCGCTTTATTAATTACATAGTCTTTCGCAACATTTGTTCTTCGCTTCAATTTTATTTATAGATTGAACATATACATACTATCGAATTTTTCGATTGGCCCAGAAGCTTAACGATGCTCATGTCAGCAAAATAAGGCTTGTAATAGAGTTCAAAACAAAATGGTGTTCGCACCAGATCATTGTTAGCCTAGAGGCAACCACAGGTTATGCAGGACCTGTGGATTCCACCGAAAGTTTCAACGGTTTAGTTCGTTTAGTTGTGCCGGGGCAGGCCTCCATAGGCACGGTACTTTCAGTGAGGCATCTCTATGAAATTGTTTGGTCCAGAATACATGCATTTCGTTCTTGGCCTTCAACTGAAATGTTCGTAGAGACATTCAAACAACACTGAAGTTTGGCAACATGCCTAAAATAAGTTGGTTTTCTTGTTAATAGAGGCAGAACAAATATTTTAATTTTAGCCCATTAATTAAATATTTATGGTAAACAGGGTAATGGTAAGTCGAGAAAAATATATGCTGGAGTTATGTTCATATTTTATTATGTACAAAATTATTGCACAATGCCAATTTCAACTTCGTTTGAGCAATTAAATCTCCCACCCCCGACGGATGGAGTCACTGACCCAATGCCCCCGCCGCGCTTAATAATGAAACAACAGCCCCAAACTCCAGCTTTAAAGACGGAGAGAACACAATGCTACAAACAAGTTTGGCTAAATTCAACACAGTTTACCTTATTACACAAATAATAAAAACACACCACCAGCGATGCCTGCCGCAATGTTTTTCCTAAAACACCATTTACTACAAATAAGCTACGAATCACCACAAAACAAATTTATTTCACCACCACCCCACAACAAGAAAACCAACTTATTTAAAGTACCAAATGACGCCTTATCATCCTGGCTTCATTTTGAAAGTAAGGTTTAGTGTTCCACAGGCGACGCCAGACTGGGAGGGCAAAGGCAACGTATATGCTATTCTCCTAAGGACTAGAACCAACAGAATTGTCCCTAAAATAGAGATGCCCCTCACTAGAGGTACATTGTATATGGAAATTTATAATAGCCGCTAAACGAACTAAATTGTTGGCAAGTACCTGAGGAAGCTTGTAAAGGATCCACTTGCCGCCTGGCGGACATCTAAATGTACACCGGTGGTACGTATAACTTAATGAGATATCTGCGTGAACCACCGGTGGTACGCGCCAATCTGACGAGACTTCTAAGTGGCCAGCCATCGGTGGCATGCCTATGTGAATGTGTTAAAATGATGATTAATCGAAAAATTGAAATGAGGTATATACTATATAATATTCGGAAATCTAATAAATAAAGGAGAGGAAGAGCAAATGGTTGCGAAAAGAGACTATGCACTTAGAAATTAATAAAGCAAAATCGAAATACCATCGCGATTAATCTGCCACTAACGGACTACTGAATTTTTCAACTGCTTTGTTTTGTCCAGGTTTTCCAATAAGAAATAATCTTATTGAGTTCACACATAAACTTTCCTCTTCGAAACCAGTTTTCACAGATATAGGTTCTGTTGATCTATTAATAATTTTTA
This sequence comes from Nephila pilipes, assembly GCA_019974015.1. Classification (NCBI taxonomy): domain Eukaryota; kingdom Metazoa; phylum Arthropoda; class Arachnida; order Araneae; family Nephilidae; genus Nephila; species Nephila pilipes. The sequence continues at coordinate 165,695 of BMAW01070518.1, read as the reverse complement.
GGTGTGATATTGTAGCTATTCTCTTCCATGCTTTACCTCATCTAATTTTTATTTTAACTGTCATTCTTTCTTCGTAACTATGTTCAACATTGCTTTAACGTATCTGCATCAGAAAAACGAAAATCTTCTAGTGTATTTTTATTGTTGTTGGGAAACGAGAGATCTTTGTTTATATATTTGCTGGTCAATTTATGTATCAGATTTCATATATTTACTGTGGTACATTAAATTAAATCGTTGGCGCATATACAATTACTATATGAGTGTTTTGTCAGTTACATAGCAGTGGTTAATTTCGTTTGTTTCTTACTATAATGGATAAATTTGAAAATGGAAACAGTATGAATTATCAGACTACTAAGGGATTGTGCAAAAAGTTATGCATTTTATATTAAGTAGACAAAGTAGTAATTGTAAATTTCATTATAATGAAATAATGATTAGTGAATCAGAATAGTGATTTATGGATATTAATACATCAATACAGGAATCATTTGAAGAAAATCCGGTATGACATCCATGAATTTCTTGAAATGTCGATACAGCTGGACATTTTTAATAATTATTTCTTTGCATCTGTGTCGTAAACACCAAAATTATAATGAACGAGTAACTGCGCAAAATTGCTAAAATGTCATAAAGTGACTGTCATGAGAAACAAAGGATTTCTCAGGACTTATAATTTTAATGTGGTGCAAATCCTGTGAAGTACTGTTACATGAAGGAAGCCGTGTCACCATCATACTAAAATCACCAATACTACTCATGTAATAACCCCGAAAATTTCAATAAAATGTATTAATTTCAAAATTAATTATCGCACTTTTAATTACATATAAATTGAACATTCATCACTAAGGTACCTGATTTCTAGAAAGTTTGGGAACTGGATAAAAGTGTTAAGATATATGATATAGTCACAAATTTTACTAAATCAAGTGTTTTATTCAGTCTTTAAATATTGTAAGATCTATTTTCCTTGAAATTATTGGTATTTTTATGCTTGTATTAGTGGAATAAAACCTTATATTTTTATTTTTACAAGACTGCTAATTTAAAGAATTTTATGTGTTGTCTTTCAAGTTTGCGCGGCTTGCCAAGTATATTCACTTGAATTTGGTAAAGGTGCACACTGAGTATTGTCAGCTATTTGGGAGGAATATTCATATGTACGACCGCACATTCTTATCACCAGCAATGTTTAATTAGATATTAATCATTTGAGGTGGTGTATTTCGATCTTTTCATTTGTGTTCTAAACTAGAAATTCAATTGTGATTGATGTTTATTTTGAATAATCTAAATGAAACGGGCAAATGTATTTTGTTAATTATTAAATTGTTATTTTATTTTATTTTCATAGTTTAACAATCAATATCTGATTTATATTCTCCTTGCAGTTTCCTTTTAGGTACGGGCATCATGACCCTGAGGTACCCTGAGATATTACTTTCTCATGGGATTTATTGTCTTTGGTAAACATAGGTGACGTACCTGAATACCCAGCGATCTTTCTATTTTAGACCCTTCTTCTTGTCACAAATTTTATCCTTTATTCCCTGCTTTTCCGAATGTCTAGATCATAGTTACATTCACATGTTAGACGCATACATCTGGCTCCTTTGCAGGCCATTTAACTCCACCATCGTTCACTCGTTCTCCAATTATACATTGTAGTCCTAATATAAAACATTAATTTGGCATTTATGTATAACGATAATGATGATCATATGAATGTAAATTCTTTTATTTGAACAAAAATTGCTGTACATTTTAAATTAAATTCTGTAATTTTTGCCGACCACTCGATTCATTGATTATTAACATTGAACTTAGAAGCAACACGAAGGCTATTCGAATGGACCTCGTAATTTTGAGCCATGGTCAAGTGACGACACTGAAGTGACACCCTAACTTCCTCGCCACACTTTTCTGAAGACTTTGAGTCTCGACAAATTTAATGTGCATCAAATCTAATTACTCTATGGATCTTAAATGGAATCAGGACATGGCTCAAATAGGCGTGACCTTGTGACCATGATGACTTTGATATACAAAGTGGCCGCATCCATCCTCAAATCGGAAAATAGCATTTTTAACAATTATATCGACATTATATGGTGGGTAAAAGTATTACATTGCCTATAATTGATCATATTAGCTAAAAAGGATATCCTTTGACAATTTAGCTGGACGAATGAACACAGAAGGTAATAAAACACAAATCTAACGAAACTTTCTATCATGCATTTTACACAAAATATACAAACAAAACATAAATTAGCATGTCAAAGTATTGGCAAGTGTCATACAGCAAAATTTGAGAACAAATCAGTGTCTACTTAATACTTTGTATGCATACATTTTGCATTTATAATAGCTATCTTACTTTCATAGAGAAACCAAAGTCTTTAAGAGTACTATTGGGAATTTTGTCTTACAGAGACACTTAAGCAATATCTATACACGAAATTTGTTTCTGAATTTAACCAATTTGTGTTATAAATTTTCATTTGATTTATGGTGGATTGAGGCGTATGTCTTTAATTGGCGAGGAGCGTTATAGAGTCGCAACTCCGAGAGTGAGAGCGCCGCTGCGTTTAGGGTCATTATCCCAGTTGAAACGCGAATGATGCACGTAAGCCAAGTTTTTGAGCACTGAATTGCCAAGGCGCAATATATCATCGTACTGGCTGCGTGCTGTCATAATACTATCAATGAAGCAGGTTGCCAACCCGTTTGCTATCAACACAGCGGATCATCAAGTTCCGAGACTAACCTGGCAGAGATGGTTCAGTAAACCAGTAACCAGGTTCTTCTAGAGTACGAACTTTGTTTGAAACGTGTCAAAATTTTAAGTCGATCGACCAGAAACAGCTGATATCGAGGTTGAGTAAAGTTTGTGTTTGTTTAAAAATGGAAAACCGAGTTTCGTGTCTGATAAAACATTGGTTTTACGTTATGGTTTGCCGAGTTTAAACGTGGTCACCGACACAAATGACGCGGAACGTCAGACATGTGGAAGCTACACTGGAAAATGTGAGTGAAGTGACAAAATTATAATGAGATCAAAGTGAAGCTCCGTGAGATTGCTGAGATGACATGATATCATATGTATTTTACCAGGTTTTGAAGTGAAATGAAAAGGTTTTTCCGCGGGTGCCGCGATTGCTTTCGATGGAACAAAACAACAGCAACGAGTCGATGATTCAGAAGCTGTTTATCGCTATTTACCGCAACAAAAAGATTTTGCGTCGTTACGCAGACCATGGACGAAACATGGATACATCACTACACTCCAGAGTGCCGAAGCGGCAGTCATCTGAGGGCGTACAGCTGGCGAAAGCCGTCCGAAAACGCAGCAGCTTCTGGCTGACAAAGTCATGGCGTCAGTTTTGGGATACGCATGGTGATTTTCATTGACTACCTGAAAAGGTAACCACCAGTGATTATTATATTGACTTGCTGGTGCGTCGAAGGAGGAATCGCAAAAACGGACCGCAATATGGTGAGAAAAATCCTTTTCACCAAGACAATGCACCCTGCCGTCGATGAAACAATGGCAAATTGAACGAATTGGGCTTGATCTGTTTCCCACTCTGGCATAATTTGCCAGATTTAGCCCCAGTGACTATTGCCTTTGCTGATCTTAAAAATGTCTGGGGAAAAGATTTGGCCTCAATGAGTGAGGTCACGCTGAAACTGAAGCTTATTGAAGTTTAGAGATAATTTTTATAAACATGGTATTGAAAAATTGGAAAAGCGTTGGAACGATTGTATCACCCTAAAAGGTGATTATGTTGATGAATAAAAAAAAATGTTTTTAATGTTAGTTAATGTTTTTTAATGTTAGTCTCGGGACTTATTGATCCATGTGTTACAACCCCTAACTACGACGCTCCCTCCACTATGTAAATGTTGTTTTTCCAGTTCGGTGGGCGACTTTTTCCGCACATATTGTCGTCCATCACTTCTGAGAACATTAGGTTTCGATTCGTCGGAGAAAATAACTGTGTTCCAAAACTTGCCTGTTAAATGATCATGAAATTTTGCAAAATCTAATATCTTTCCCTTGTTTATTTCTGTGATGAAAGGTTTCTTTCTAGCTGCCCTTCTCCAAAACATTTTCATTCATGTAAAACATTCCGTATAGTCTGTACATTAAACGTTTTATGCAAAGTATTAGCAACATTTCTGGGTAACTGATGTGCCCTTATTTTAGGATTTTTCATGACCTCTTTGATAATGCCACGTTTTTCCCTTGCAGTAAAGATTCGCTGCCGTCCACTTCTAATCTTATTTTCTGTCTCATTGAGCTTTTTTTACAACACATCTATTAATAAATAAACTTATGCGTAGTTGTATTCCTATAGCACGGTAAGTCAAACCCTCATTTCTGAGCTGAATAATCATGTTTTTAACATTAATTTCCAACTCCTTCGACTTCGAAGCCATGTTATCACAGTATTAGCAAAATAATGTTAAAGTTTTGAAATAACACCCCACAGACATTACATTAACAGCGTTTCTTAAACACGTGACCTCAACATAACAAAAGTTGCACAACAGTTAGAACTTAGCCAATATTTTTTGAATTGCAAATTAACGTTTTTTGATGTATATTTTGTGTGAAATGCATATTAAAATGAAAATTTCATTAGATTTGTGTGTTTATTACCTCCTGTGTTCGTTATGTCCTGCTGAAATTGTCAAGCATTTCCTTTGTTAGCTAATATCATCAATTATAGGCAACTGCTAATACTTTTTTTACCCACTGTATGTCAATATAAAATCAGTGGTTTCGGAAATAAACTCGATTTTCATCGTTTGAGTATTTACACTTTGTATTACATAAATTTTACTATTTAATGTAATCATGTATATTTTTGTTGCTATCTGAAATGCTTTCCGTCTCTCACAACCGGGGGGGGGGGAAATTGAGGTATGGGAATCTAACTTTTAAAAATTCATCGCTCTTCTAGCAAAAGGAACGCTATTTTACAAGATAAGTTAACAATTGAGGTAAGGAATCTTAATTTTTAAAACTTCCTTTCACTTCTTGCCTAAGGATTGCGATTTTATAAGTTGAGATCAGTTAATCCGATTTGAAAGTTAATCTAAATAATTCGATATAAAAACCAACGTTTTTAAAAACAACGTTTTTATATGGTGGCAAAGTTTATTAAAGAAAATTATTGAAATATTAGTTAAAACTGTTGGCTATTTTTAACTTTAAAATTTACTTAAAAAAGAGACATTTTTGAGCGTATTAAGAAATTCATAATACTCATAAAATCAAAACATGCATTTGAAAGTTTGTAAGCCATTCTATTAAAAAAAAATGGGAACCAGAATTCAGAAAAAATTATTGTGATAAGACATGGTGCCAAATATTGGAAACATTCTTTCTTGCTCATGATTATTGACTAAAAGTCAGCAACCCTTACTATCTCGGAGATAGTAAAGGGAGATAGTATCTCCCCTTTGTGAGTACAATAGTTTTACGAGGCGTCTTGTGGTGTGGGGAGTGCCCGGTGTTCCCAGAGGGGGAAAAAAATTTTTTCCTCAATCCTAAAAGCGTCTAGAGGAAAGAATATTTTGACTTATTAAAATTATTGAAATATTAGTTAAAACTTGTCGCAAACGTCTAAATATTGCATTGTTAGGCGAGTACGAACGATTCCCGAAATTTCAAAGCTCTAGCTTGATGGGAAGTTGGTTAAATTAACGATCGAAAATTTGATGACACACACACACACACCAAGTGAAATTCAGAAAAACGTTGTAAAATACATCAGTTAATCAAAAAAAAAAAGGGTAAACAATACATATTTTTTTTAAAGTTATCAAATCCTTTTAAAGGATGTAATGAAAACGATCGCTTTTTTAAGTATCACTATATTTTTTTTTTTAATCCGTCGTTACGTCCGAAGTCTTAAAAATTCCTGTCCACCCAATATATAATTGCATAATTAATTGGGATTATTTGTTCTTATAAACGAAAAACTAAGATACATTTAACAAATGTTTTAGATAAATTTAGGGAGGGGAGAGACTATCAAATTAAAATATCACTTTTATTTTATCATTTCCTGATAGTTGTTATTGTTTATGCTAGTTTATTATAATAAGTTCAAGTGGCCGCTGTAGCGTAGTCATCATAATCGTTTTTCGTCGAGTCGTTGGTTCGAGTCCTGATGCTACTAACACATCGATCAATAACTCCCGAGACTAACCCAGAGATGGCGCTCGTAGTAAACCAGTAACCAGGTCTTTCTAGAGTACTAACCTTTGCTTGAAACGTGTCAAAATTTTAAGTCGATCGGACCAGGAAAAAGGTTTTTTGAAGTGAAGTGAAAAAGGTTTTTTCCAAGTGGGTGCCGCGATTGCTTTCGATGGAACAAAAACAGCAACGAGTCGATGATTCAGAAAGCTGTTTATCGCTATTTACTCGCAACAAAAAAGATTTCTTGCGAAAAAGAAAAAAAAAATTTTTTTTTTTGAAAAAAAAATAAAAAAAAAAAAAAAGATTTGGAAAAGCGTTGGAACGATTGTATCACCCTAAAAGGTGATTAACAAAAGGTGTTATGTTGATGAATAAAAAAAAAATTTGCAAAAAAAATGTTGTTTTCAATTTTAGACTCGGGAGTTATTGATCGATGTGTTAAAGACCTGCCGTGTAGTGGGGCTGATGCACGTTAAATGTGTCGAGGCTCAAAGTCTTCTCGTTGGTCTGGTGTGCAAGTTAACAGAGAAGGGAGAGCTCGTGTATTGTCCTCGTCACTAGACAGGCTCAAAATTACAAGGTCCGTCGCCAATAGCCCTCGTGACGTTAATAAAATAAATCCATCAATCCCCTTGATATATTATTATGGTTTGGAGAGGGAGGTGCCAGTAGCCTTCGTGTTGCTTCCAAATTCCATGTTAATAAATATTCGATTATAAATAAGCTAACCAACACGCAATTCTGTTACTCCAAGTGTTACGAGTATAATTCGAACTTGTTAAAAGTTGAGTCGTAGCCGAATTCAAAAGGAAAAGTAAACAGGAAGTTAATTTTTTACCAGGATTATTCTTTATTTGAAACAAATGTTGAAATTGATCGGAAATAGCAAAACTATAGATATTTTAATTATAAACATATATTTAAATATAAAGAATTTTGAAAATTTAAAAGTTTTTCAGTTTCAACATTATATATAATTAAAAGGTGTGTTAATAAAATGGTAGTTGAGGAATAAAAAAGTATGAATTTATGTTATTGAATAGAATATATATATATATATCCAAAAAAAATGTCGTTTAAGTGACTGGGGAGTAAACGGTTTCTCTATCACTGGTATCAGAACAATAATTCTTAATGTTGGTAGTATTTTGGGGGGTATTAGAATTTTTTTGCTTAATGCATTAAATGCGTAGTCAACAGTGAAAACGTCAATTTCCAATGAGAAATTTAAAAAATATCCTCACAGTATAATCATGGAATAAAAACATGCATTTGAAAGCATTATCTCGACAATTATATTACTTAATGAAATTATATTACATAAAATGTATTAAATTGTGGGTAAATATTTTTCATTTATATTTTTAGCACACCTTTTTTTCGGAAATTTTCAAACTGTATATATTTGTACGAATGTATTTATGTTTTTGTAACATGTTTCGGGGTAATATTTTTAAAGATATCTTTTAAAACAGTTTTATAAAATGGAATACAAAACGTACGGAGATACTATATTTCCTATCTTGCACCATTAAACTGCACAGTCACTCACTATATTTCCACGGACATGCTCTGCAACGGGTTCTCACGCACATTTCCCTTTAACTAACATTTAGGGTTATTTGCATTGAGATACTCGCCTTGTGAAGGAACCGTGACTTTTGTAAATTGATATTGCTACTTAAGAAGTGTAGTGAAGGAAATTGAGAGATTGGAGGTATCAGAGAGAGAGAGATAGAAGAATTAGCAAGATTGAGGAATACACTGTATGGATACGAGCAAATGTGGGGTAATATTCTAAGAGTGATTACCTGACTCGGATCCGAACCAGATCTAGTTTTGCTGTCATTAAGATAAGTTGAAGTTTCAATTAGTTATAATTTTTGGTTATGGATTCAATTAGGTGAACGCTCCACATTAGTAAATTATCTTGATTCTGATTACCCTCAAATAGAACAAATTAGAAAAATATTTTCTCGACTGATTGTTTATTACGTCTCGATGGCTCTTGATATAAATTACGACGCCAGTTCATTACTACTCAGTGGCCATAGTAGTCTAGTGAACATGGTCTCGAACTTGCGGCTGGCGTTATTTTTGTCAGATCCTGGTGGCACTAAAGACCCGCCGTGTAGCAGGGTTGATGCTCGTTAAATCTGTCGAAGCTCCAAGTCCTCTCGTTGGCATGGTATGGAAGTTTGAAGAAGGTGTTGCTAGGTCAGATGTCGTCCTCTTCACTTGACTGAGGTTCAAAATTATGAGTTCTGTCGCCAAGCCCTCGTGTTGCTTCAAAGTGGATGTTAAAACTATCAATCACTCATTTTCACCCAATTGAATACTGACCCGTTTTCTAGTTATTTACCGTATTTTCCTTTTTGCTTTATATGTCATGTTTTGTTAATTAATTAGTTATGTTGTTTGATTCGATTGCTTTTTAACAGCGCACTGAGAAATTACGTGATGGCTATTGGCGACGGACCTCGTTATTTTGAACCTCGGCCAAGTGATGTAGATGACGCCTAAGCTGGCATCTCCCTCTCCAGATTTCCATAACACGTCGACGAGAGGACTGGGTTCCTCGACCAGATTTAACGTGCATCAGACCCGCTATACGATGGGTCTTGATTGATAACAAGTTTCGATTCCACGACTCGACAAAAACAACGCCAACCGCAAGTCTTCACCGTGATCACTTAACTACCACTTTTTCTATTACTGAACTGTTCTATTATTATCTGTACTATACTTGCTTAACTGAAACATTGTTGCTTCTATTTTCTTAAATTTATGTGGTCTTCGTGAGCCAAATTGGTTGAGCAGCGGCTTTGTAACTGGTTGTTCTTCGGTGCTAGACTAAACTCTTGCGAAGAATCAATTCGTCATGTGGAATAATATGGGTATTAAATTCAACTGAGGTTCAAATACCTCACTTGGCGTGGTGTGGAAGTTAAATGAGTCAGGAATTTGATCACACAGATATATCATTGTAATTTGGTCGTGGCTCATAATTAACGAGATCTGTCGCAGAAATCCCGTTGTGCTGCTCTAGTACGACTTAGTTATAAATCTTATGTTTATATAAAAATTTCCTGTTTTGTGCAATTATTTAAAATGTTAAGAAGTTTAATCTCTTAAAATTTAAATGTTCGTATATTGTGGTATCCATATAACAAAGCGGTTGTACATAAAATGGAACGTTAAGTATTTTCCCCCTCATACTTAAAAATGTCTTTTCATATTAATTTGAGAATGAATGATATTTTTAATCATATTCCTATTGGCCCTGTACATTAAGTAGTGCTAATATAGTAGAAATTAAGAATTCGCAGTGTGTTATATCTAAACTCACGGGAAATGCTTTATTACAAAAGTAAATTCAAAAATATATATCAAAACTTTTACATAAATCATTGTGATTATTTAAGAAGAAATAATGCTTTGAAAATCAAGATGAACTATTTTTTCATGATTTCAGTTGTTTTTTCGGGATTCAAGAAAATTCACGAAAAATGTTTAAATTATAAAAAACAAAGTATAAGAAAAATGAAATTATTTTTAGTTGCTATAAACCTAGAACATAAAAGAAAAAATTACTCAACAAAACAAATAAAAAAGAAGTCAAATATCTGAAAAAATACTAAACAAATAAAAATAGCAAGAAAACTTTCAAATTATGAATAAGTACAAAACAAGGTATAAAAAACCACAAATAAAATGAAATATAACATTTATTAATTCTGAACCTGTCCTTGGCAGATTAGCTGATTAAATTATGTTTTACAGGTACTCAACATTCCGAACAGAAAAATGTATAAAACCAAAATGGATATATATTTATGTATAAACCGAAAATGTTTTTGAAGAAGAAAAAAAAATGGAGAATATATTGAATGTTGTAACAGGCTTTAGACTGTTCTACTGGGTTATTCTATATTTATAGGCCTAACTATCTATACCAACAAATATATTATTAAAAATGGTTATATATTTATGTATATTATATGTGTGTGTGAAGAGGTATTGTAAAGCTTTTATTTTAATTAAGAAATAACCAAGGTACCTGAAAAAAAATTATACTGCTTATTGATTTCTTTTTTTACACAATGTCGTAAATTACAGGTATTAATATTGATTTGTTTGATTTCAAGAAGCTGTAGATTGAAGTAACCTTCAATACGGAGAAAATAAAGTTCCACAATGACGGCCTTCGAAAAGCCAAGAGACTATGGGTGAAATGTATAACTTTGGATGGTGACTTAGTAGGGAAGTCGTAAGAATAATAAATAAAAGTTAAGTTTCCATCTCGATTACTTTTTAGTGATACAAAAAACATTACCAAGGTGACCAATTATTTTACAATGAAAAAAAGTATGGAAAATTTTAAGAAAAAAGTACGGAGTAAATAATTGAAACATATTTTATTAATTCAAACAAAAATACATTCATTATTCCTACGTCCCTTTTAATTATAAGAATGTTTTTCTATTAAATGAATTTTTTTTTTTTTTTGGTTAATATACCATTTTCTAACAATATATTGGAAATTTGGGAGCAAGAAGTACTCTTCATATCGAATTTTAAGGTAAATGCTGCAGCTAGAGTATCAACATTCAATATTGATTTCTCAGTTGCCCAAAAATCATTACCAATGAAAAAAAAAGTATTTCAACTTCTGCAATAGTTCCAGGGCAACACAACGAAAATTCAACAAGAATATAACTAAATTTTCATACGGAATGTGTTTATTTTTGAAATGATTAAATATTTCCACCCATCTTTTTTATCAATTTCAACATATTGTTTTTTCCATATTGTTCTAATTTATCAGAATTTAATTATGCATTCAGTCTCCTAATTTCTTCAAACAGACAGTTGTCATCGTTTTTAATATCAAGCATTTTTTTCGATAAAAATTCAACACAATTTTCATTGTCTGCCCAATTTACTTTGGATCAAGTCAAAAAACACCATAAAAAATGTTATTTCCTATGATATTTGTTTCAGACCATCCTTCAACATATTGGAAAGATGTTTGGTAAAAATTCTGCACTTTGAAACACTTTTCCATTATGTTCGGATTTGATTCCTCTAAGTTTGACAATTTTCTTTTTATTGTTAAATGAATTTTTTTTTTTTTCAAATTGTGATTTATATTGAAGGACAAAATCGTTTAAAATAAGACTAACTTCTGTAGCTGAAATATGTTTACCTTCAATCTTGAATTGTTTTCGGAAAAGTAGTATTTTAATACTATTTTCTCGAAAACGATTCAAATGATTGAAGGTGAACATATTTCAGCTACAGAAGTACATTAATATCTCCGATAATTCATAATTGAAAAAAGATTCCAGAATTTTTGGACATTTATCTAAACTTAAAAATGTGAACAAAAGAGGCTCAAATAATTGTAAAACACGCTCTGTAGCAGGTGTTAGAGCGAGCCATCTAACTTTTGATTAATCCTAAAAAGTTTTTTGTATTCAACATTTGCTAACAGTTTGGCGCGGCATCTATGAATAGAGAGATTAACATATTAGATTTAAAATATCAAAAAGGAGGACACTTTTTGAGGAAGGATAGAACCTACAAAAGGAAGACGATTGGTCACCTCAATTACTATACCTCGGAATAATAAAAACTTTACGATACTGTATGGTTACTTCTATCTACGTCTTTCTGAAACCAAATAAATTAACATTAATAGCTGTAATTTATTACGTTATGTTAATAAGATCGATTAATATGCAGAATAATTTTTTTCCAGTAATCTCGGTTATTATTTAGTAATAATTAAAACTTTCCTATCCCCTCCATACATACAGCGGTTCTCAAAATTGAATATACACTATTCACTCTCTTTCTGAAAGGCGTAAAACAATATTATTAAATACTAATTTAAGTTTAATATTTATAGGAACAATACATTGCGCATTTCCAATTTTTTTTTTTTTTTTTTTTTTTTTTTTTTGTACTTGTAGCTTTATATTTTCTCAACACAACGGTATTATACAAAAAGAGGATTTTTATAGGGTGTTTAATACTTTTGTCCATGGCTGTATAATGAGGCATTGAAAGGTCTGGGTATTTCAAGAGGAATATTTTAACTTTAAAAATTGCTATTTTGCTTTAAAAATTAAACCCCATTCCTGGAAACTTTTTTTAAAAGTGTATTTTAAATCAAATAAATTAATATATAATCAAAGTTATCTATACGTTGAGTCGTAGGTTCGATGCTTAGCTGCCAAAGACCCGCCGTGTAGCTGAGGCTGATGCATGTTAAATCTGTCGGGGCCCAAAGTCCTCCCGTTGGCGTGGTGTGGAAGTTAGGAGAGGGGGTATCAGCTCGTGTGTCGTCCTCGTCACTGAAGTTCAAAATTACGAGGTCCGTCGCCCATAACCCTCGTGTTGCTTCTAGTGCGATGTTAATATAAACTAAACTAAAGTTATCTATATCAAAGATATGTGGGTAATTAATCGGTTCTATTTGGAGAGGATGTATCAAATATTGACATGACCCGTGTGGTGACCGGGAATGACAGAATAGTCCCACTGTAGCTCATGCATGTCGTAAGAGGCGACTAAAATAGGTACCCAGCGTCTGGGAGTACCTCACTCAGTGACTTGCCTTCTTTAGGCAAGTACGGGCATCATGACTCCGAGATACCCTAGTGATCTTTTTCTTTCCCATGGAGTTTACTGTCTTTGGTAAACACGGGTGACGCGCCCCCAGGGTACCCTAGCAATCCTTCTCTATTTCCGACCCTCCTTCTTGTCAACCAATTTGTGGATTTTCTTCATGTTTAGACCACAGTTAATTCTTGTTTGGCGCAGTATATCCATATTTGGCTCATGCACTAATAAACTTTACTTTCTCACATGACCTTTTTGTCTATCAATCTTTTTTCAATGTATTAATATCTAGATCACAGATTTACCTTGTTTGGCGCAGTATGGCCACATCTGGCTCTAGCGCCAATAAAACTTCACTATCATCATCATCAAATAATGACATATAAATGTTTCTTCTCTTTTTGATATCTTTGAATCAAATAAAAAAATTACCAAACAGTTAAAACGTAGCTAAAGGTTTCTTAATAGTAATAAATAGATTATATGTGTTGAAGTAGTATTTCTATTAGCGTTTTTATAAGTAACCTTCTAACTCTTCTGCGTTTTTTACCCGTGTTTTAATTTTTAAATTTGAATTTTATTAAATATTATCAATCTAATCTTGCTTAATATAAGTTAGTAAATGAAAAATTTTATGTTTTTTTTTTTTTTTTTTTTTTTTTTTTTTTGCTACATCTGAGTTCACATTCATTTGACAGGATAATTGATACAATCAGCAATTCCATTTCGTTTCTGAATTCGTTTTTGATAGACTAGCTAAATGACGGAGTTTAAAATTCATTCAGAGTTGTTGCGTAATAATTTGGCAAAAGAGATTGATTCATAACCCATCAATTGTTTTTGATGTATAATTCTGCATTTGTCTATAGAGTAAAATCGAAATGAAACAAATTAGGAACTGGATCAAAAAAATTTTATGTTAGAAAAAAAATGTTCTAGATGTAAATCGAAAGAACATAAATTCGTAGTAATGCTTCCTGCATTTCTACCCTCTTACATTTAATATATTTGATTTGCATTAAAATTTATTAATATTTTCAGTGTTAAATTGTTGTTGGTATGCTTTAATTCTGATAACAGATTTGCACTTAGAAGACATATTTCGCAATCAAATAGTTGCTTCGAATTCCTTTTAAAATAAGTTTTTTTTTTTAAGGATAAAGGTGTTACTTATGAACTAAAGATTAGAAAACCAAAATCCTTCAATTATACAGAAATTATTAGTTAATGTGTTTCGAATTTAAAAAAAAAAAGTAAGTTAACTTGCTAACAAGAAAATATAAAACTAAAGCATTTTTTTCAAAGAAAAATTTAAAAGAAAGTAATCATTATTTTTCACATAGTCTTACTGTCAATGTCCTTTTAATACAGTATTCGAGGATTTAGCACATTTAATAATCCAACATCGAAAGAAAAAATCACTTTCTGAATTTTTGGTGTGGATTTGAGCGTTTGCTGACTTATATCACCATGTTACAACACTCCGCTGCTCGCATTTTCACCCTGTGTTTATCATAAATGTTAGTTTTCATTTCAGTACAGTGTTCCTTTTTTTAGAGGGTTACATCTCACGCCTGCCTTATATTACAACCGTGTCCATTCACTGTATTGTACGTTAAAATGTTCTTCAAGTGCTAATAAAACTAATAAGCGTTAAGAAATGACTAGAGTAGCTTGTCACTACTTTTTTTTACTATTACCATGCTGTATTAATTTGTTTTTGTTCTCTGTGGTTTTTTTTTTTTTTTTTTTTTTTTTTTTTTTTTATCAATTCAAGAATATTCAGTTAATTTAATGTTTGGATTTATTTTTGTGGCTTCAAAGAAAGAGACGAAATACTTTGTCGAATATTTATATCGGTTACATCAGTATTTCCCAAAATGTGCGCTGTGGGAAGCCGCGGCGTCTTCACACGGCGTGGGAAAACCTTAGTTCAATATGGGCTACCACTATTCTGCACAATGTGCGTGAACACACTAAACACATCTTAATCGCTCAAACTTTTATCGAAAAGGATTTATTTATGGTATTCCCATTAAAACTATAGTCGATTAATAATCCGGCAAGGCCGTAGTCCCGAATAGGTCTAATTAAAGAATTGTACTTGATTGCAATAAAATTAAGTCTTTTTTTTATTAATTATGTTGCTCCTAATGTTTATAGAGTAGCAATATTTTAAGAGATTCGAACATAAAATTTAACGTAGAATGTGAACTTCAAACAAACAGGGATCATTTTGTTGCATGTCTATGCTCGCCCTTATGTGGCTACTGCACGCCAAGATTTGCTTTTAACGATTTCAATGGGAAGTCCCCGAACATCCCCCGTGTAGCCCTGACTTCTCACCTTGCGACTACCATGTCTCTCGTACACTCAAAAAAGGTCTTTGGTCCACTCCACCCTGAAAGGACAAACCACAATGTGGTTCGGATCGCCATTGAAGAATGATTTCGCAGACAATATCACGGAAGAATACGCTCTTCATCCAGACTGTTCATTCTCTTGTGAATCGCTAAGACGCCAGTATTCATCTGCAAAGCAAATGTGTACACTGGCGAACCTACAACTATCGAGGCCCGGGGGGGGGGGAACCTCCCGGGATCCCTCTTATTGGAATGATCATACAAAATATCAATACAAATATATATATACAACACAAAATGATTCAAATTTCTAATTTATTAACATTCTTTAACTCGCAGCTAGGAGTTAATTCTTATATTCTGATAAGATTCCAATTTAATTTATGCGATCACGTACTCATAAAATCTACCAAATCAACTTTCCTACGATCTCAGACCTGTAGGAATAATCCCAACTAGATCGTGTGTCTCCAGCATATTCCCTCAAAATCACTTCATCCAATATCACGCGAGTACCTTATGATCTAAAGAAATCCCTCCATATAAATTTGGAACAAGGTAAATGCTCTGTCTTTCACTCCGACCATGAAAGCCAGAGCCAATCTGCTGATCTCTCAAAAATGTATGTACAATGGCCTCTCTCTCATCAAAAGGAATAAATAGATTTGATGCGTATACCTGGTCGTCTCGTTCTTGCCATGCCACCCCCGCACACACCCTTTAATGTCGTCCATTACATTTAGTGTGTATATATATCAGAGGAAGCCAGCTACACTGCCTTTCGAAACCACATTTCAGAAATGAATATTTGAAAGAGCAGTTTATTTAGTGTTGCGAGTTAAAAATTGTTCAATTTCTCCGGATTACACTTCATTTTTCTCCAAAATGATACTATTTTGTGAAATTTTTTCCAAGACAAAACGGTTATTCAACTATCGAAATTTGGAAACAGGTTTCGGAACAAAATATATTTAAAATTAAACACTATTTTGTAAAAAAAAATTTCCAAGACAAAACTGTGATTCAACTATCGAGATTTGGAAACGGGTTTCGGAACAAAAAATATTTAAAACCAAACCGTATGTCATGTGAGATTAATCTCAGTTTTCTGTACTTTTAAATAAACATTAGTCTGTTTTAACTCATTTGCATTTAACTGAGCTTGAGCGAACTGCCCTAACAAATCATCAACCAAACTTTCGGGAGTTAAGATGGACAACATTCGTAAAGCACGACGTCCACAAGTAAATCAAACTTTTAAAGATTTTACTTACAAAATTGCTTGATAGAATCAGTACACTATTTACATATTTTGTATGTTTTTGAAAAACATTGTTAACTTGCTTAATCAACAAAAGAAATGAAGAAAAAAAAATCTTTTGGACACTGATCAGTTTAAGTTTACTCATAAATTTGTAAAAAGAATTCTAATTAATTAATTACTTTTATTCACAGAATAGATTTAGTTTACAATATTTCATACATCTATTTTATTTGCATAAGAAACACACATTTCGTCTGCAAAAACCACTCGTGGCTCGCGAGCCGTGCTATGGCCACTTCTGACCCATACATATGAAAGGAATTACCAACCGCTTTCGAACTAAGATTATATAATCATATCGTAATCAAACAACAATTCATTTTTGGTTTCTTGGAGTATTCATTAAATTAGAATCAATAATAATTTCAGCAAATTAAACTGTTCTTTATTCAAGTTGTTATTGTCCTTACATATTATACACAAAAGCGTACAGTGTCAAGTCCTTTATGCAAAGCGGGAAAAGACAGAAGAGCGAAAGAGAGCAGCCAGGATGTGGTTTTTATACCCGAAAAGAAGGGGAAGTCCCAAAATTTTGTTAATTCAGCTAGTAAAAAGGTTCTTGATACTAGCATTACACACACGATTCTGCGAAACAAGGTTTTATAGCCAGAGTGAAGTTGGTTGGCGCCCCCCCGGGGGGGGGGGGTGTTATGATGATAAAGAACAATAATCCAACAAGGAAGGAGGGAGAGCGATGCCTTTTCTACCACTTTTATTTACACTCTCTACGCGCCAATTATACATAAACAAATATTTACAAAATATACAAGGGCTTCCAAACAGCCCATACCTCCACTTAACCCGCTTTAGCGGTCAGAACAAATAACATCAAAATAAGGAAAAACTTGCCTTACGCGGTCAAGAACTAAAAGTATTCTGAAATATTACCCATGAGACCGTGCGCTCTCACTTAGACGAGACAAGGCGTCTCCTGGCGGTATCCGAATAATTTATTTCTAACATGTTAAAAAAAAAAGAAAATATGTCAAGAGAAAGAAAGTTTATATATATATATGTATAATAAAAATGAAAGTAGTAGACTTGAGTGTGATATTATATGAGCCGTTCATTGCACAAATCGATAATCTCCCATGAAACAAAAAGTTGAAAATACAATGAAATAATGTACATTGTTTTTTTAAAATTACCTTTATATTATAAATTCAAATAAATATTGTTGAATGCATAAATACAGATGTAGCTTTCATTTAACGATATGTAAAATTAATAAGAAAGAATAGCCAAAAAATAATCGTCAGTAATTTTACAATTTTTATGTGACTGGTGGAGTTTATCGACTTGGCAAGTGAAAAAAAGTTTAAAGATTTGAAAGTGTTTAAATTCTTAAGTTTTTTATTGCAGAAAAAGTTAAATATTTTATATTTTTGTTATATATTTTCTTTAAAAACGAATGTTAACAGTTCTGTTATAATAAGTATTAGTGATTAATTCATCAGCAATATAAGTGATGTCTTCATCAGCTGTATGTGAGGACTCGTCATTTCGTTTTGTTGTAAGTTTTTATAGTAATCATGTTTAACAGGAGGAATGAATTTTAGCAGGTCCATCTTATCTCTCCTTTTTCCTTTGTCACAATTCTACCTTTAAGATATAATAAAGGCTGATCTACATTTTTCAAACTTTGTGGTCTACCTGCTACAGATTTCTTTATATTAATGGCATTAAATTCTGAATCTTCATTATAGTTACATTTGAACTGTAAGAACTTGGGTTTGAAAGTTTTTAGCTTTATCCAGCGCATTTTAAGCCACTTTACTTTTCTGTTTTTTTTTTAATTCAATTATTAAAAGTTTTGTTGAAAAAAAAATCTTGGTAAGTCATGAAGATTAGATTAAATGGTGATCTGTGAATGATGTAGGAAAGGCTGAAAAAATACGTAGAAGTTAAATATATAAGTGGAAGTTAAATATATTTAGCAGAAGTTAAAAATATACCCAATTAAATCCTCTTTATTCTTAATAATAATTAATTTGACTTCGCAAGTACTTGATCACGCGGTAATTAGACTATGACTGACTAATTTATTTTACTGTAATTTTGATAAGACGGCGCTAAAAAATTTATCGTTATCATTCAACGCTTGCTAGTGCATTTGAGTTGCATTATTGCAACGATTTACTTTAGATAATCGAAATGGCCTCTGAAATAAATTATTTTTTATTTAATGGGCATTTTTTTTTTTTTTTTTTTTTTGTCTTTTAATGGTGTTAATCTATATTATTCAGGAAAGTTATAAATACAAAGAGTTATGACTATACCAAGTGCTTTGACACTTAAGTTTCAGATTTTTTCAAAAAACGGATCTAATCGATTAGTACAGTGAATGGCTCATATAGATTTTCTTTTTCGAGTTGAGAGAAAATATAATTTTTCACAAATAGTGTATCAAACTTGCGTCGCTAGATGTAATAAATATAATCACTTAATTAAGATCGGTTAGAAAATGTTTAACCAGTTTATTCACAGTTTGAATAAGCTAAATTAAAACAAATTAATAAAGTGTAGTGGGTAACTATTCGTATCCTTAACTAAATGTTGTAAATAGAAATTCTACTTATTTGAGTAACTCTAAGCAGACGATTCCAGATTACTAGATCCGATTCAAGTAGATTTCTAGTGACAGGAACTGAGTAAAATATAGATTCTCAATTGCTTCACCAATATTGTTTTCCTATGAATCTCCCCAGCTCCTCTATCCCTTTTCCTATTCACTACACTGGAAAAAAAAAATCTTATTGACTTACGTCACGATTTTTTCACAAGGTGAGTTGCCATAATCAAGGTAGTGTTCCTTTGAACTTCTAAATCCTCTGTCTCCTCAATCCTATTCATTGTACTTTTATAGTAATGCTAATTTATATACACCACTAGGTGAGTATAAATTAGCATTACTATAAAACTATAAACTAGGTGAGTATAAATAAGCTAAATTAGCATTACTATTATGTTTTCACTAGGTGAGGTTCTAATATCAAACATCGTAACCCCCCAGAGGTTAATTAAAGAGGAATGCTCGTCATAACCGTTATACTAGTCTTTTTGAAAATGATAGACAAAATTCTACAATGAAAATTTAATACTCAAGTACCGATAAACTGTAAACATCGGAACTTTATTTATAATGTTTCATATCGTAGGAATGAAAGAAACTATATTTTAATACTTTATATATTAATTATTATTGATATTTATTTGAAGCTAGAAGGCTAAGTTAAGCAAGATAGGATTCATAATTTTTATATTTTTTTGTAAGCTTCGTATCTTTTATAAAGATTTCATCGAATAACTAATTGTAATTTTTTACCCGAAGCTGCTTCAACTTTGAATTTATCTTTAAGTAATGAGCACAGAAAATTGACATTTAAAAAAGTAATGATGGAGTTTAATGGCGCTAGAGATAAGAGATGGAGTTTAAATGCCCCACAGATAAGAGATGGAGTTTAATGGCGCTAGATATGACTACACACCGCCAAACGTTGTTATTGTGATCCGAACGTTTAAAAAAATGGGGGGGGGGGTGATATAAAAAGGGGTCGACAAGGAAGAAGGTCGAAAATATAGAAGGATCGCTAAGATATTCCGGTGGCGCGTCACCCATGTTTGCCACAAACAGTAAACCCCGTGAAAAAAAAGAGATCATTAGAGCGCCTCGGGGACATATTTCTCGTACCAACCTAAAAAAGGTAAATCTCTGAGGTTTGACATTTAAGTAATGTAATGATTTACAGCACAAACAAAATCATTATTTTCTTTTAAAAGAATTTTATTCTTAAACTATACTTTAAACTAATGTTTATTTTAAAAATAATTTTTCACCCTCTCGTGCATTAAATTAAACTGTTTAACTTAGTGTTAACAATCACCATGCGTTAAATGTTATTTCTGTCGCTGAATTGAAAAAAATCGCTAAGAACATTTTCAGTGTTAAGGGGACATTGTACCCTGAAAATGTCCAAAATCTCGAGGAAAAAAAAATTATTACCTTATTTTCATTGTTTTAGCTATGTTATTAGTGAATTATTTAACATTTTTAACAGTATGTCGAATCATTTCATTGGCCTAGAAACCGATAAACTGTATTTTCTCAGCTTTTTAACTTTCGAAACGGTCAAGAATTTGAAATTTTAAGTTTGTTTTAAATCAATATAAAGTTTTGATTTTATGTGTGTGTGTGGTTGCTTTTCATATGTTTGATAATTCTGTATATGGAATAAGGAATGAAATAAATAACTATTTTCTTTCAAAATTAGATACGTATGTTTTTTTTTTTTTTTTACTGTTTTCCTTAGTGTCTCATGGATTTAATTTAATTGTTTATTAACGTCGCACTAAAAAACTACACGTAGGCTATTGGTGATGGACCTCGTTATTTTGAACCTCGGTTAAGTGACGAGGAAGATACCTGAGTTGGCACCTCCCTCTCCAAACTTCTACACCACCCCAATTAGAAGACTTCGACCAGAGCATGCATCAGTCCCTCTACACGGCTAATGTGTGATGGGAAGAAAATTGAAAAATTATAAATATCGCCACACAATCAGTCAGAAAAGTGAGAAACACTTCTAAGAAATGGAGGGGGGGGGGGGGAGGAAATTGCTGAAAAGTAATATTTAAAATTTGTAGAAGTAGTTGGTATTTTAAAAGGCTGAAAAGTTTTTAAAAAATTTTTTAAAAATTTGTGATGATTGCATGTTTGAAAAAGAATTTTTTTCCTAAAATGTAATATATTTCTATTTATGTTCAAATATGATGAGTAAAATCTTTTTCTTATTAATATATATAATAAAAAAAATTCTCGCAGAATACCGTATCCCCTTGACAGTAATGACATAAGATTTTTTTTAAAAAAAAATATAAAAAAAAAAACATTTCTAATCAAAAAATTTTATAAGTATTCAATTAGGGGGAAAAAATGAAATCAAACGTGAGACACGTTCGTTTTCTCACTGTTTTAAATAAACTAATATACGACTAAGTACGCAAATCTTAGAACGTCTATTAAATCACTTTCTAGTAGCATCTGGACGATGTGTACCGCGAATTATCGAATTGTACACAGGATTAGAGCGAGTAGAAGAATGTAGGCGTTTGAGTATTTTGTTGACATTCTTTTTTTTGAAGTGAATAAAGTAATTCGTTATTTTTTTTCTCCTCTTCTAATTTTTGGCTTGAATCTCTTCCTCACGATTTTTTTTATTCCCTTCGTTGTTATTGGTAGATTCATAAGGATTGTATGCTCATCAATCATACGGACTTACGATTCAAGTTTAAAAAAACAATACTGAATTCCTCCTTTTTTACATGTCTTGGTGAAAAAGATTGATGTTAGCAATGAGTCAACTTAACAGGTCAAATAACCGCTTCTATTAAAAATTAAATTTCCATTTAGATTGTTTATGAAGGTATTAAGTTTCTCACGGATGTTTTGTTTATTTGTTCTAACTCTTAAGCAGTCAGCCTGAGCGTCTTCTCTGTAGGACGAAAATAAATGATGCATAACTGTGTGTGACAGCGAAAGATCGATTTATCAAAACAGTGCATTTTACAATCATTTCAACTAGCGTGAGATACTGGTGTGAAATATCGGAAACGTTCTGAACCGGGAAGATTTGAGAGGTTAAAATAACATAGAACAAGAATATTTAGTCAAATAAATAAATGAATAAAATGTTGTATCGAAATATTCGATAAATTTTATAGATATTAACTAAAAAGGAAATTAGAGAGCAAAATTCCTTCGTAAATATTTCCCACGTTCGCGCTGTATTTCTTCTCAACTTGCAAGCACTTGTTGCTGATGGCTTTCGGTATATATATGTTCTCTTGCAACTCGGGATTTGATTCACACAAACGGCTATCAATATTTATAAAAGATATTTAAAATCCCCACACGGGTTATAGGAACTAATAGTTAGGATCTAGAATGTGATTATACGATTTTTCTCAAAAAGTCGTTTAAGGGGACTTAGTACCTTTCGAAATCAAAAGTAAAACATTTTGACACATTTTTTTCTATTCATCCAATTTTTGCTCATTTTAATATGAAACTTTTCCAGTTTGTGTAATAAAATGTATAGTTTAAAATATTGGATCAAGTTTTGCTATTAAATTAATATATTTTCTTAAAAAACATGAAATATGCGTGCAAAAATTTTAAAAATAAATTAGCTTACCTTCTGTTACCCACAAGATAACTGTTGAACGATATACAGTAGAACCATAATTCTTATACCAAATTAAAGCTAAATAATGACCTTATTCAGTAAACTTCAAATTTTAAATTTACCTCACATTTAAAAAAATTATAAAATGTGGAATTAGTAACTTTTTTATCATGTATCATGCTATAAAATAAAATCTTATAATCTCATTAACAAAACTGAGGTTTACAGAATAAAGATTTACAAGTAAAACACTCATGTAAAATTTTAAAATTCTACATTCAAAACTTCTTTTTAAATCCTGTGGGAAAGTGTGAAAATAAGAAACCGAGAAAAAGAGGTTTGTTTACATTGCATTACAAAGAACAAGCCACTTTAGACACTTATATTTTTTGTTGCACAGAACGTAATAATTGTCGGATTTTGACGCCGTTCGTTTTAAAATGCTTCTAACATTCAGCACTATTTTTTGAAAATAAATTTGAAAAATCGAATTTTTGAAGGTGCAAAGGTACTAAGTCCCCTTAAAATCAGAAGTGCTCTATAGTTTATGTACGCTGGTGTAAGAAATTAAGAGAATTTTCATATTTTATCTGCGATCACCAGAACTACTGGACAGAATTTAATAAAATTTGGTGTGAACATAGGTTAATATAATACAAACAAAATCAACGTTCAACAGTTATAATAGACACACATGTTTGTGCGTAACACTCATGGGAGTCTGAAGGTCTGAAACAGTGGTTGCAGAATACACAAAATAAATGGGTTCATAGAGGGTATGATCCCCTCTTACAGCTATACACGCCTTGCAGCGTGATGTTATACTGGAAATAAGGCAGTTTATCAGTGCCTATGGCAATTGGTTCCACTCATTCACCAACGCTGTTTTCAGTTCCTGGATGGTTCTCGGAGAGGGATTGCGAGTTGGAATGGCCCTCCCCAGAGAGTCCCAGGCATACTTTATAGGATTAAGGTCTGGAGACCTGGCTGGCCAATCCATCCGGCGAATAACCTCACTCTCGAGAAATTCGTCGACCAGAAGAGCTCTATGTGGCCTCGCGTTATCGTCCATTAAGATGAACTCGGGGGCCCACTGCATCCCGGAAAAGGCCAACATAGGGCTCCAAGACCCCATCCCTATACCTCACGCCAGTCTCAGAGCCTCTGTCAAAGACGTGGAGAGGTGTGCGGCCATCCAACATGATGCCTGCCCAGAGCATTACACCGCCATAATTGTCGATTTCGCGGACATTGGAGAGTAGGTAGCGGGTCTCTGGCTCTCTCCATATGAAAGTACGATATAGAGAGAGACAGGGACCCGCTACCTACCTATCAATCCTATAGAGTATGTCTGGGACACTCTGGGTAGGGCATTGCAACTCGCAACCCCCCCTCCGAGAACAATCCAGGAACTGAAAACAGTGTTGGTGAAGGAGTAGAACCAATTGCCATTGGCACTGATAAACTGCCTTATTTCCAGTATAACATCACGGTGCAAGGCGTGTATAGCTATAAGAGGGGACCATACCCCTATTAACCCATTTATTTTGTGTATTCTGTAACCACTGTTTCAGACCTCCAGACTCCCATGAGTGTTACGCACAAACATGTGTGTCTATTATAACTGTTGAATGTTTATTTTGTTTGTATTATATTAACCTATGTTCGCACCAAATGGTATTAAAATCTGTCCAGTAGTTCTGGAGATCGCAGATAAAATATGAAAATTCTCTTAATTCCTTACACCAGTGTAAACACACTTTTAAAAAGTGATATGAGGTACCTGAGTAAGGCAATACAGCCACTTGGTGGTTCAGTGTTAGTTTTCAAGGCTATTGGAATTTATAATTAAAATTTAGAATATGATTATACTAATTTTTTAAAAGCAGTTTAATGCTCTAAAGTTAACGTAAATACACTTCTAAAAAGTGATGTAAGGTACCTGAGTAAGGAAATACAGCCACTTAGTGGTTCAGGGTTAATTTTAAAGTTAACCAACAGAAGACTCTTCTACTTTGAAAAGAAAGTTAAGAAGAAACTATAGCGATGCACAAGTGGGAATTGTCGAGTAACCTTTCCTGAGGACCAGGTTATCATTTGCATGGCTTTTCATGGCAGTCATTGTTATTTTGATAAGGTGCTCGTAAGTTTACCTTTTTTTCGGGGTGGTTAAATAATCGAAGAAATATTATTCAGGGTTGATTCTGTTAGGGTTTTAAATGCTTTTCAATGTTAAGTGATGAATTTTCTCAAATAGTTTAGGGTTCATATATTAATCACAGGATTTCGGAAAGCTATAGATGCTGAAAATATGACTACTAATATTTGTATCACCTTCTGTAGTAATATCTGCATGTGAACTTTTTTGTTTCATACGCTTATTTTATAAGGTCTCCGGAAAGTTCTGTCCGTTTGTGAAATGAAAGAAAATAATACATTTTTCACATATTTAATATTTATTGTACAATATATTTTCCGTTGTTACTGATGAATTCTTATCTGTGTGATGACAATTTGTAAGTACCATTTTTGTAAAATAACTTGTCTATAGAGGCGAAGAACTCGAGTTGTGCTAGATTGACGTATGAATCAGTTTTGAAATTTTTTCTCTTTTAAAAAAGTTTGTAGGCAGATAAACAAGTGATAATTAGAGGGTGCTAGATCTGAGGAGTATGGTGAAGGTGACATAAATTCCCAGACTAGTTAGCTCTGTGATTTTTTTTGACGAATCGACAAAGGAGCGTGTGGTTTGGCATTTAATTATGCATTACATATTGAACATCACTGGCCTCTTTTCTTTCAGTGCTTTGTTTAAATCATGCATTTGCTGACAGTGTCTCTGCCAAATTGAGGTTTTTGTTAGGTTTCGAAAGCTAGAAATGTATTGGCTCTTGGACGTCCCACCCTATGCACAGCGTTCTCTTATTCCCTCGCCTTCTCAATTTAGAGATGGAAGGAGCAGATAGTCCCTACATCCTACATCCCTACAACGCAGATTAGCATGTAAGATCTCGAGGTATAAGCATGCAGAAATGCGTGTCTGTCCTTTTTTTCCATCATTTAACAAACTATGTTTCCTCTTAAAATGAGCGCGGTTCATTCGAGGTCAACCTCTACAAGGGGGCTCAGTCTGCCGAATCTGAATTTAATAACGGCGTAATGGATATTTTAAAACGTGAACTAAAACTACGTGAACAGACTGACGGATTTACTGCCTTTACAAAAGTATGGACGCTCGCTTTCTTCACAAGTACAGACGGTAGTGATGATCAAGAACTTGTAAGTACAAACAGCATTTATTTTACTAGCAAGCTACGAAAATTTCAGTCAAATACACCGAGGCCAACCTCCGCACACACATATATAAAGGGTGTTTCGAAACTCACGGGTAAAAATTTTAGGAATAGAAAACATCTAAACAAGCAATTTTCACCATGCAGTGCATTGATGGAGAACAAGCGGTGAATCGATAGATGTCGTTGTAATGGAAAGCATAAAGCGTGAGTTTTTTTACACATCGTCATTTCTACCGTGGATTTCAGAAGGCATAGCCTTTTCCTGATTACTGTCTTTCGCCTTGCCTCCTGAAATTCATGGTAGAAATGACAATGTGAAGAAACCCCGCGCATTATGTTTTCCTTTAATGCGCCGTCTGACGGTTCACCACTTGCATTGAAATTTGAAAATTGTTTGTTCAGTATTTTCTATCACCCCTTAAATTTTCTCCCACGAGTTTCGAAACACCATGCATATATTCTTTTTTTTATTGCCTGGTCAACGCGTCATCGAACAGGATTAGGGGGAACTGGGTTCAAGAGAATGAAAACGTGAACTTGGCTCTTTTTTTATTCATATTTGACTCAACTCAAATAAAGTCCTGTTCGTATAAACATAATGGATCTGTGTCTTTCTTTCATTATTTGTAAGAAATGGAATCATCGAGAAAAACTAGAAACTGACTTTATTACCTTCACTGGCCATATTACTTGCAAAAAGAGGTGATTTGCAAAATATTAAATTTAAAAGTGAAAACCAAACTTTTTTTACGAACTTAAAGGGGAAAGATAGTACTAATAGACACATATTTATCATTTCTTCAACTCCCTTACAGCCATCACAATCTCAGTTTGAAATAAGAATGGCCGTATTACCTTCAAGTACCTTATAATATAAAAATACTAAGATGAGACATACGTATGTTTTATAACACATTCTAAAGTTTTAAGATAGTTAAAAGGTAAATCATTATAAGTTGGAGATAAATTACTAATTTTAACAAACGAAATACTATAAGGAAAAAGCTATGTTCAAGAAAAACCACATGAACATAATGTTATAATTTGTCCATATTTTGCATGTTTGAGTTTTTATTGACTCATTTTTTTGTTTTAATGTAAAGGTGCGTGTACACTTGCGAACCGCTCAATTCGCAAATGTATACGCAACGAAAGAACTGCTCACGTCGATCTCCTATCGGTTTTTCGATGAGCACAAAGAGGATTCGCAATTCAGAATGGACGGCGTCGTTTTAAGGAGCAGCTTGGCTCGCAAGTATATACGCATTTTTATATGAGCGACATAGTTGTGGCATGATTTTAAAAATTAGTCTTTTTTTTAATGGCTGCGGCTATATCACCATTCCTCTTGAAGTATTTTGAACCTCTTAGAAATTCATTGATATCAATCCGTTTTCATTTTAATATAATAATATTTTCAAAATTTTTCAAGCAGTGCAATTCAATATTTGCATATCGTTTTAATACAGTAATATTCTCCACAGTTCAAAATCTTTTTTTTTTTTTTTGTTTCTTTTAGTAAAAGATTCTGATACTCCATTCCTTGTAACTGACCTCTTAGGAAGTCTAACCTCTTCTTTGTAACTAACCTTTATAACTCTTAGGCTGCTTTACTACGATGTTTGATTTGCGAACCTCACTTTGTAAAATATCCGATATTCGAGAATACAGTATTTCAATATTTTAACTACTTCTACAAATTTTAAATACTTCTGAACAATTTTTTTCTCACTTTCTTAGAAGTATTTCTCATAATTATGTGCATGGGTTTGATTGAACTCGTGTTATTTATAGTTTTACAAACTTTTTTTTTTATCACTCTACGAAAAAACAGTAAAAAAAAAAAGCTATATCTAATATTTTGCGGATTTTTTAATAATTATTTATATAAATTCTTATTCCGTGCACAGAATTGTCAAACATGCGCAAAACAACCAGAAAAAAAGATTGAAAACTTTATATTGAATTTAAAAAAAAGCCTTAGAATTTCAAATACATGACGTCATAAAAAATAAAATGCCAAGAAAGAGCAGTTTAAAGTTTTGTAGGTCAATGAAGTAATTTGGAGCAACGTTAAGGAAAATTTAAATAATTCGCTAAATAATATAACTAAAGCTATAAAATGTTGTACATAAGCTTAGAAAAGTAACAAAATTAAAATGAGGTTATCAATTTTTTTTCTTCTATATTTTTGTTATTTTCAGGGTACCGTGCACCCTTAAATATCTCCTGAGATGTATGACTTAATATTTCTTTTCATTTCTTAAATCTCTTTTATTTATTTCACTGACAAGCGAAAAAAAAAAGTCTGTTGCAAGTTTTATTTGATCACTAAACATACACATTTGTTCGATAAAAGATGGCAATTTGGCAGAGATAAATGAGTTGCTGACACAGTATTTCCTGTTTGATAGCAGGATAAAACAACGAAACCTGATGCGAAAGAAAATAAATACATTTGTATCTTTTGCGCTGTACCAGCAATAAAAATAAATATGAGATTTAACGATGATTATCGGACGGCATGCCATTTTTTTGAAATTTTAAAATTCTGTCATAAGCTTTATTCTTTTATTAAGGTCGTTCTTAAAAGCAACACAATTGTTATTGGCAACGGACCTCGTAATTTTGAGCCTCAGTCAAGTGAAGAGGACAACACTTGAGCTAGCACCTCCCCCTCCAAACTTTCATGTCACACCAATGGGAGAACATGGAGTCTCGACAATTTTTAAGTGCATCAGCCCCGCTATCCGGCCTTTCTTTAAAGGCATCAGGACTCGAACACAAGGAACGCCGACTGCGAGCTCGCGATCGTAACCACTTGGCTACCGCGCGGCCCTTGGTAAATTACATAAACAACTACTCTTAAAACCCATATAACTCTAACTACTTATTAAAATTATAATGAATGTTGTTTACTATACATCACTATCAATCAGGCATAGTATGAATAAAATTAATTTTTTTTTAAATTTTAATTAAGGCATTTGGTTTTTCAAATTAAAGCTGACAAATACTCTCTAAAATGCACGTAATTATAACTACATAAAAATTAATGAAACTAAAATAAGTTGTTAGCTATTTTCGCCCCTGCATTAAAGAAGTTTCAATAAAAATGTTCTACATTTTTCGATGCTGATTTTTCAGAGTAGAAAAAGAAGAAAATCCACTTAATGTATAAATGTCTCTGTAATATTTATTATATGGAAAATCTTAATATTGTTAAATCATTTACGTTTGCTACTGAAAAATATATAAAATCGAATTATTAAACTGGATTTCGCATCTCATATGACCTAAAATAACGGATGATCACCGAATTTCTAATTGGGTAATTAAAAAGTAATTACCATCTTTTATTTCTGTATACGAAAAGATTGGACTAATTTTGTCCCTCGTGTTTAGGAAGTTATGTTATGATATGAGGTCTTATGATGTGTGACGAGTTAAATTTTAATGACATTGCTCTTGAGGTTTTCATACAGTCTTGAATATTTAAAAAAAAAAGTTGGAAGAATTGTTTGAAATTTTCTTACAGAACCTTAGATAGTATAAATATAATTGGTTTATTGCAATAAGAGATTTCTTAATGCATTTTTTTTTCCATAGTGATATAGTTTGATTTATCATTCCCTATACGTGATGCTAAGAGTTTTCTTTTTTTGAACTTGATATGTCAAAATGAAAACGTACCAATTTACTGAGGATGTTTCTAAACTTTAAGGGTGGCCGTGGTAGCCTAGTGGTTATGGTCGCGGACTCGTGGTGGGCAGTTTTCGTCTAGTCGTGGGTTCGAGCCTTGATGCCACTCAAGACTCTTTGCGTAGCCAGGGCTGATGCACGTTAAATCTGTCGAGGTTCAAAACCTTTCCATTAGCGTAGTTAGGAGAGGGAGAAGTCAGGTGTCGTCCTCGTCACTTCAACGAGGTCCGTCTCCAAATAGCCCTCCATCGCCTTATTGTGTTGTGATTATTATATATATGTACATATTTTTGCTTACGAGTTTGTGAACACTTTTGTATTGTGCCATTTAGTCTATTATACATCTTATTTCTCAGCAAGAAAATTTCTACTGTTTTTTTTTTTTTTTTTTTTTTTTTAAATATTTCCAACCAAAATTTTTCACCGCCCTACCATCTTTCCCCCGGGGGGGGGGGTTGTCTCCCGTGGGGACGGTTTGTAGCTCAAAACCCCTCGGGTATTCTGCCAATAGTCTTCGTGTTGCTTCAAGTGCTACGTAAAAAAAAAAACAGTTAATCAGAAATTAAATTTTAAGGTCTTTATATGATATGAAATGATATCTGTAACAAAACCATTTTAATTTATGCAAGTTTTGGACCTTTTTTTTTTTTTTTTTTGGTTATTTATTTTTTTTTTTAAAACCCCTTTTTTGTTTTTTAAAATTTTTTGTTTTTTTTTTTTTTTTGTCTGGTAATGTATTCTGAGTTTGAATCCCCCATTTTGGTTTTGAAAAAATGTTTCTTTGTTCAGTGAAGGCCAGAGGCTATCTTTAACAAATGTATTCTATTTTCTAAATATAGCCTGACCCCGTTAACATGCGGTAGTCAGGCCATGGTGACGAAACCACGGGTTAAGGGAACCGCGAGTTACAGTGTTAATATAAATTAAACAAAAAAATCAAACAGGCATTTGTCGAGATTGTTTTTTTCCGCTTTCCCTCCTTTTTTTTTTTTTTTTTTTTTCTTTTATCGTTATCAACAAACTGACGAAGTTTATTCTCATTTTTCACTCGCCTTCGTGGTGTAGATTGTAGTAGATAAGGTTCTCGGACAATTTTTCTTCCTGTCCTGCCCCTCTTTCGAATTCGCTCAATTACATTGAATTTTTTCTGGGTCGTATAAGCCTCTTGTTTACGTTTTCGCTCTTTCGACATTATTTTTAGTTATTATGGATATCACTTATACAAGAAAAAAAAAATCTTTGTAACTCTAAAAAAATTGACCAATGCAAAATGATTGAACGAGCGGCTAATCTCACTTGTCACGAAATCTTGAAAGCAATATCTTACAAAAAGTAATACAAACTGGAACATTTCATTTTCCGAGAAACAGTAATTCATATACATATTTGTATTACGTAAAAAGGGGGGGGGATATTAATGTTAGGTCTTAACAGAAAGCCGGGACGTCATCCAAACAAATGATTTATCTGAATTTCATTAAAAAAAAAAAAAAAAAAAAAAAAAAATGGGAATTATGATGCCACAATGTCACAAACAATTTCTTACCGAGGGAGCCATAGTAAAATCGCGTGTAAAGTAGACTCACGTGTTACTGAAGCGTGTGATAACGGGGTCCGACTGTAATGTGTGTTTTTACAACGTTTTTCTGAATTTCACTTGGTGTGTGTGAGTGTGTGTGTGTCATCAAATTTTCGATCGTTAATTTAACCAACTTCCCATCAAGCTAGAGCTTTGAAATTTCGGGAATCGTTCGTACTCGCCTAACAATGCAATATTTAGATGTTTGCGACAAGTTTTAACTAATATTTCAATAATTTTAATAAGTCAAAATATTCTTTCCTCTAGGCGCTTTTACGATTGAGGAAAAAATTTCTTTCCCCCTCTGGGAACACCGGGCACTCCCCACACCACATGAGGCCTCGTAAAACTATTGTACTCACAAAGGGGAGATACTATCTGCCTTTACTATCTCCGAGATAGTAAGGGTTGCTGACTTTTAGTCAATAATCATGAGCAAGAAAGAAAGTTTCCAATATTTGGCACCATGTCTTATCACAATAATTTTTTCTGAATTAGGGTTCCCTTTTTTTTAATAGAATGGCTTACAAACTTTCAAATGCATGTTTTGATTTTATGAGTATTATGAATTTTTTAATACTCTCACAAATGTCTCTTTTTTAAGTAAATTTTAAAGTTAAAAATAACCAACAGTTTTAACTAATATTTCAATAATTTTCTTTAATAAACTTTGCCACCATATAAAAACGTTGTTTCTAAAAACGTTGGTTTTTATATCGAATTATTTCGAAGATTATTTTGTGATGTTACTCGAAATTGAAATTACTAAATACTTATCACTTGTCTCTTGGCGGGTTTTTTTTTTCGGGGGGAGGGGGAATTCAGCATGCATGATCTTTCTTGTGTGTTTATAATATACACAAAATTTATTGGAAAAATATTTTTAACTCTCTTAGTTATTAGAATTTTTAGCTATTTTCTTCGTTTATATTAAATTGCCTTTGTGATTCATTTTTTTTAAAAAAATATTTTCATAAAATTTCAACTCATTTTAAGAAGTAAACTAAAGGATATGATGAATGTGATTTTGCGTTGAATCATTAATATAGAAGAAACAACATTTTAAATTGACTTATATTAAAAACAAAATCCTAAAAAACACACTGAATACTTTTTCGATTGTAAAAACTTTAAATAAATTATCAAAATAACCTAAAATATCGCATTAAGATTTTCTTTTAAGTATGCAATTTTTTTTAAATTTTTGCTGTCGGGCAAAATTTGAGTCTCGTGGAAAATTTTTAAGCGAAAAAAAAATGTGTTAGGGAATGCCATTTTTTTTTAAAAAAAATTAGAGTAACAAAAACTTAGATTTGTTGAAAAGTACTTATCTCTCTTTACCAAAGAGTCTGGATGACAAAAACAAAAACTTTTTTTTTGTTGCTAATGATAAATAATCTTATAAATTTGTAACACTAAATTTGGGGGATTGGGCCAATTTTTTATATGTCCCGTGTTTCTTAAAAATCAAAATCTGCGTACTTTTTAACTATTAATTTTTTAATAACCTTACTAATGATTCGATAGAAATTTTCATTTCACTTGCTAATGTTTAGTTAAAAATATTCATTAGATTTGTTAATATTTTATGCACATTTCGAAATTTGTTTGGTATTCGTTTATTCATAACATGCATTATTATATGAAATAAGCTACTTTAACGAAATCTGTTTCCCTATTACATATTTGAGTTTCACAAAATTTATTACACTAATCTGAATATGTATCAAATAAAAATTTCCCCAAACAACTCACATTCATTCAAATAAAAATTAGTAACTCAAAGAGGCTGTTAAAAATGTATTATAAATTGAACAACACGTTTAAATAAGAATATTTTTCAGACAAAAGAAAGTGGGCTATTATATTTATTATCAGTTTTCATAATAGGAAAAAATTACTCGTTTTCATTGAAGAGTGTAATGAACTAGATGGAAAAAGTTTTTTGTTTGCTTATGAAATTTTAAAAAATATTACCTTTAATTGAAAAAGGACAATGAACATAATTTTTAAAAAATATTGGTGAGAATTTCTACAAAAATCAAATCAAATCGTGATCAAAAGATCATTATTATTGATCTCATTCTAATAAAGAAAAGACATACATCTGCGAATGTTCTTTCAGATATTGTATTAGAAAAATTTCATTATATTTTTACTTTAATAATTTTTTTTCTCATTACGTATAAAAATCGTGTTGTTACTTTGTAATAGACTAATATTTATAATTAAAAATATATAAAACATGCATGTTTAAATTTGGAAAAAATGCCCCCGTATTTCCAAGGAATTTATATCATCTGAAATTCTATTACAAAACCTCATCACCTTTTGCGGTTTTGTAGTAGAATTAAAATGCACGCATTCGCGGCAACTTGTGAAGAACCAAAAATTGACTTTTTGAGCGGAAATTATTTACTGTAAGAAATACAATATCTTAAAGTATATAATATTTAAAAAACTTTTTTTTAATGAAGTTTCTATATTTGAAAGTTGTTTAGTTGTTATTTCTACAATCAATTATTCAGTTTTCTAATTATCGTTTCTAATTTAATTTTATATTTTTCATGAAATGTGTTCTCAATTATATTATTCGTAAGTAAAATTCATTTGCTATATATAACTATTTCTACCATTGTATTTTGTAAAAATGTTTCAATAGAACTTTCAGACTGAATATGTACATGTGAATCATTCCTATTTTCATTAAAATTAATGTTTATTTCAGATTGGTCAGTGAGTTTATTTCCATTTTTGTGGAGTAGAAACTTTTGTTGTTCAAAAATAGTTTTTAAATTTTCTTAATTGCATCAATTTAAACATTTTGATTTTACGAATTCTAGAGACATGTCAATAGTCTTGTTGCTTTCACTTTCAGCCAATGTTTATGCATATAAATATATAATGGTTTCAAAATTAAAGTTTCGTTAAATCTGAAACAATAGTTTCAAAAAATTATAAAAACCAAGAAATTATTGTGAACATCTTTCAGATTTAAAAAAAAGTATAATTATTTATTAAAGATTATATAATTATTTTGAATGCACATGCTTTAAAAACGAGTGTTTCTATTAAATATGTCATTTCTAATAGTTTTTTCATCTTAAGCACACTCAGTGGAGCATATTTCTATCAACGTTTGTGATAGCTGTTGTGATGGGATGTGTTATGGTTGCTTTCATTTACAGGGAATGGGTATGTGTAGGTCTCTTTTATGAAGTTTTACAAAGGAAAATGGAAAAGACATTAAATTTCATTTTTTTTATTTAACATGACCATTACCATGTTCTAGTGTGCTAACGATTGAATCAAAATAAAAAAGAATCGAATCCGGATAAATTACCATATGATTTTTTTTCATAAACATCGCTTTATAGTTTCGCTGCAAGCATTTTAGCGACAAATCTTATAAAATTTCGAACTATAATCAGACGACTTAACAAAATCTGAGCTTATATCTGACTCACTAAGCCATTTTTCTATTAAGGAATTTGAAATATTGTACGATTAAATTTACAGCAATATCTTCTTTGTATTATTCTTCATAACAGTCTTTTATGGAAATAAGATTCGAACCGCCGTCCTCGCTGCTCATAAGCATACCATCAGGCCTCGGTGAGCCAAACAACATTGAAGTGATAATTTAGTCGGTTTCCGAGCTACAGATTTATAAATGTTTAAAACGTCTATTTTCTCTCATAAATCATCCATATGTTATATTTGAAGCAACTCTTAAGGCTACTTTAGCCTGATGTTAAAAAGTAGGCCTGAAGCTTCAAACATTCTTTTCACACCCAGAAAGCATTCATAAATTTTTTAGCACATTGATAACCTCACATTCTATTTTAGCATATTGGAAACTTCACATTCTATTTTAGCATAATGGAAGCTTCACATTCTATTTTAGCATATTGGAAGCTTCACATTCTATTTTAGCATATTGGAGCTTCACGTATTTCTTGTACATATCTACGCTGTATATTGGGCTTCACGTTCTATTATTTTACCGCATGTTTTAATAGGAGGAATAATTTCTTCCTGATAAAATGTTGATTTCCTTATTTTGTCCAAAATACTAGTGTTTCACACTCTTTCAGTTTTACATTCTATAATAGCATATTGAGAGCTTCTTACCCTATTTGATTACATTTTGAGCTGCACATCCTATTATTACTTACTAATGTTTGTATGAATGAACTCATTTCTTCCTGAATAAAAAAGTATGTTCCATATTTTGTCTCCATACCAGTGATTCACATTTTTTGCGTCTCATTTCTGAAGTTAGATGTAGAGACTTTTACATTACGTTCTACATTTACAGCAGGATCTGCATTTCTGTTATTGTGCTTATTATTGTTTGTGTGAAATCGAATTTCCTGATAAATAATTTTCATATTTTTTCTTCCTTTTCCAGTAACTAATATAAACCTAACACGGATTATCGGATAATATTGGATATATGGGTATTGACATATTTTGCAAATTAAATTTTATTTCATGGACACGTGTAATCCTAATTATTTGACTTTTGAATTTCAAAAGATGCTTCAAATATTGTGATGTATATACTTAATATTATATATATATATATATAATATATATATATATATAATAGCATATATCTCCAATATATATATATATATATATATCATCCATCTAATTTCTCATATATATATATACTCATTATATCTATATATATATATATATATATATATATATATATATAGTCATATATTAACTTTTTTATGCCCCTCTCCAATAATGTATATATATATATGTGTATATATATGTATATTATATATATATATACATATATTATGTATATATGTAATATACCTGTATGTACTTCATATATATATAATAATATATATATATATCATATATATATATATATATATATATGTATATAATAATAACCTTACTATATATATATATAATAATATATGTAATATATATCCTATAATCTTTGATAATGTGGTGCGATGTTTGAAAAAAATCGAAATAATCCACCCCACCCTGAAGATTTATCATTCCATTTATGGAAAATTATGCATCCAATTGAAAATCAATGGATATAAGTAATTTTTTTAAAATACTTTTCGATCATGATAGTAAAATTTTACCATTTAATTTATGTTATATGTTTCTTTGACGTAAATGTTATAATCACATTAATATTAGGAAACTTTTCTAATTGAAAAAATTGTGTCCAAAAATTGTGTTCATTGTTGTCATTTAGAATTTTAAAGATTAATAAAAGATTAACTTTGAAGATTAATGAGAAAGAATATATATACTTTATATATATATAAAGTAAAAATATATTCATCTACTCAAGATCAATTATTCGTTTAAATATTTAGGATTTTTACTAACCACAATATTGATTATAATTTTTTATTGAAACATTTTTTAGGTTTAATTATTATATTTTCCACACAAATTAAAATACATTATTTTGTTTGTGTTTTATAACAATTCATAAAAAGTAATTAGAGGAGCCTTTCGCGAAAAATTGCGTCCTGGTACTAAGGAAGCTTCTTATAATAATGGATACTTATTATAAAGATATTAACAAATTTCTTACACATTTATCTTGCGAA
This sequence comes from Nephila pilipes, assembly GCA_019974015.1. NCBI lineage: Eukaryota > Metazoa > Arthropoda > Arachnida > Araneae > Nephilidae > Nephila > Nephila pilipes. Next base: position 128,787 of record BMAW01070518.1, on the reverse strand, counting down.
TTATAATAAATTATTTATTTTGCGTTTTAAAACAAATCATAAAAAGTAATTACCTATATAATGTGCATATTATGACGAGGAGCCCCTTTTTGCGAAAAACTGCGATCCAAAAATAAGGTTTCTTATATATGAAGAGCATTATATAGATATTAATAAATTCCTGAATTTTCTTCGAAGCTCAAATCTTAATAAGCTCAGGCCGACACACACTCATCTGATACCAATCACCTCACAAACACTCACCATGTATCAGATTATACACAGCCATCCCTGGCCATTTATCAGATGAGAGTGATGAATAATTTAATGGTTTCTTTGATAAATGAAAAAAAAAAAAAAAAAAAAAAACTTTTTTGTATCGTAAAATAAATATATTTGGAAGCTGTTTTCTAAATTTTAAGCCCAAATTATTATAAGGTCTTCCTATATGTTAAGAAACGATATTTTCTTATATATTTTTTTGATTATCATAATTAAATTATGCCGCTGAATTTTAGCTCTCAACTCAAGTGCGCAATGAGACAGGGGAAAAATAGAATACATATTTCTTTTTTTTAAAAGTCAGAATATAATTAAGAAGTTTGCAATAAAGCCATTATTTCTTTTGAAAAGAAACCACCTTATCTAAAATTTCAAAAAGCAGACTGATTCCATTAGTATGATCCTTTTTGCGAAAAACATTACCTTATCTTTTTTCCTTGTTTATGTAATCTGTATGCAGAATATACAGTAAATAATGAATCTTATTTATATTTATATTTCTAATTAACTTAAAATAGGCCTCAAAACAATCTTTTATCTTGTAAATCATTAACCGTAATTTTAAAATCTCCTATCAAAAATATTCTCACATTGGTCGTAAACAAAAGATATCAATAATTTTGTATATAAATAAATAGATCCATTTTTGACAGTCGCTCACTAACATTCCTGTTCCCTCAAAGGTTTTTAAAATGTCTATTAATGTTTCGGATACAATTAAAACTTTTTTCAAATTAAGAAGTTTCGGCCATAATATGGGATTCGGAATTAATATAATCTTATTTTATTGGGAGTTAAAGTACATTAACTGAAACTAAATACTAATTATTTGAAAAAAAAAATAAAAAAAAGTAAATAAATAATACAGCAAAATGAGTGAAAAAGGAAAAATTATATTGTGAGTTATTAATTTTGTTTTTCGTTGTGAATTATTCTTGTAAATTATAATTATATTCCTATTAAATTACATTTCAATAATCTAAAGTTAGCTACTCGTTAATTTTAACAGGGATATATGAAGATAGTTTCCGAAGAGGAATATAGATATATTAGTAAATCTATAGAGTAAAAAGCAGTGAGAGAGAGGAGAATATGTCTTTCTCCCTCTAACTAAAAAACTAAAATTTCATGGAGATTACAGATTACATACATATGTAAGTGTGTATGTATATACATATATATCTGTAAAATTTTACACATGTCCATATGTTAATGGTAAAAATTATCAAATTATTGATGTTATGAATTTTTTCCACTTAAATTGTATCAGGATTGTATGCATTTTTGAAATACATTGCTTCTAAATGAATGACAAGAAATATGTAGCCTTAAAATAATGTAATAACCATATAAAACTTTTTGAAAAATTGAAATTTCGTAACAAATCATTTAATTTTAACATTTTTTTTTTTTTTTGCCCATTTTTTAATGATTTTTTTAAATAAATTTCAAGAAATCATATTTGAAATATCAAATAATAAGAGAAGTTTAAATGGAATGAAGCTTCCATATAGCTGTCCAGACCAGGTAAAAGTAACGTGTCTTATGGGCTATTTAATGTCCACTACGCACTTAAATTTCTGTTTAATGAGATTAGAATTCAGAAATATTTCAACTTATCTATTTTTTGAAGTGCGTGCAAAGTAGTTATTCTCATATAAATCATATTTATCAATTGAGCTTTCTCCAAAACGGAATTTTTTGCGAACAGATTTCCCAATTCAGCCATCTGACAGCGAAAGATTCCCTGCCTTTCCACTTTTGTCTTAAATATATATATCCTTAGATATTTATCAACACATCACTCCAATCAAATCAAAACAGAGAATACAAGTTACTACTTACCTCCATGAACTCATGTTCGTAATTATGTTTATGCAGAAAGGTGAGAATTCTCTCCGCCAGCTTTGAACCGAACTGAACGCTTTTTGCGAACGACTAAAAGAGAAAATATATAAATCTGGTATAGAGATGAGCGATTTTTCTCTCTTCTGGGAAGGATGCAGGTGGAGTTATGATTATATTTCCCGATAGATGCCGCCACAACACCAATTGGAAAGACATGGAGTTCATCTGTCATCTTTATCCCCATGCCGAATAGCTGCTTTTCCAGATCGTTCCTGAATTGCAGAGATATGTCAATGCCGACTGAACTCTGCTTGCTTGTTCAAGCAATTTCCTAAAATTCCATTTTTTTTTTCTCGTTCCCGTTCACAATAAGTTTTAGGTTTTTGAACGCTTTTCTGTCCGGAAAAAAACAGCATAGAAATTTTTTATTAGAACGTAATTAGTGAAATTCACTCAATGCCATGGTTCAATCAATAATCGATTAACTCACCCTTGTTCTAAAAATAGTGACAAAGAAAGAATTTTTATGCTTCGGATTGTGAGATTTATTTTAGAGAGGTGTGTGATTTTTATTAATTGATGCTATTGTTTTGATTTTTTCCTATCTAAAATTTGTAGCTACAGATAGTTCTATTGCATTATAGGATTTTAATTATTGCAAGCTTTTTAATGAATCAATGAATTTGTTTGGTTTAAATTGGGATTTGCTGCAATGCTTCAGAATTATCGATGGTAGATGAAAAATGTTTATTTTTTGGATGCCCCTAATTTCGCATTCAAGTACTTGTTGCTCTTCCTAGAAAAGCGGTTGTGCTACTTGTTGCTATGTGTGGTAAGAATACGGTTTGCTCTATCAAAATATTGCTCTGTCTCAAATTAACTAGCGTTTATTATTATTTTTAATTTAATTCTCAGATAGTGGGTTATTATTATTATTACTGCACATTATCGCATAGAATATTGTAGAATCTTTTAATGAGGAAAAAAAAAAATTTTTATCAACCGCATGTGGATATTTATCAACCGCATGTTATTTTTGTGGATTTGGTGTAAAAATTTTTTTGGCTTGAAAAATCATAATTCAAATTTTAAACTTCATTTATTCTGAAATGGAAAAAAAAAGCATCATTGATGTGTTTTTGTTACACATTAATGATGCTTGTTGGATTTAGTTTTAAATATATTATATTCCGGAAGATATATTTATTTCTCATTTAGTAGTGTAGTGGGGAGGGAGGAGTTCATAAGGGTCTATGGTCTTGGGTGGCACAGATGTGAGGGCGACAGGGACAGACGAGCTGGCCAATTCTGTTTCTGCATCAGGGCATGGTCATTAGATCGGATAACTGTATTGTCATGGGCGGCAAATTTATGCAGAGTTTCAAGGCAATTGGACAAGTGGAAGTGGTTCAAAACAGAATTGTTAAGATTTGACCAAAACAAATATACTTGCGTTTATGTGAAGTTAAATAAAAACTTGTAAAATATTTTTTCAATATTTAAAAATAAATTTCATTCATTGAATTTCGAAACAAACGCGGCAAATTGAATTTGCGGCAATTTGGATCGCGGCAATAAGGAATTGTGTGTCCGTTTTGATTTTTGTCTTATTGTGCTTGAACTCATAGTGATTGAGCAAATGATATTTAAATTCTGCAACTTTTTTTTGTTATTTAGAAGAGCGGTGCAAGGTTGATATTGTTTAATGCATACTTTAATAAAATTTCACATGTACCTAAATTTATTCAGTTGCTGTGAAATAAGTTTGTTTTTTAAAATTCTTTCTCGTCGAATATATAAGAGCTTTAAGATAAATTATTGTTTTGTTTATTTTTAAACTGGTCAATGACATTGCAGTTTTACACCCTTAGAATGTATTTATTCGCTTTAACGTATTAAACTATTAGTAATTTAATTTAACGAGCGCGAAATGCATTCGAGATATTATCTTTTATTTTTATGGTGACGGCAAATTTAGGGCTCGCACAGGAAGGCCGAAATCCACACTACGCCATTGTTCTCAACATATTTTTACGCTCCTCCATGTATCAAACAGACTTTTTTAAAAATAAAAATATTTATGTATTCCTCTGTCGTTTAGGTTTTAAATATTATAATTTTCAGAAGAAATTTATTTCCTATTGCATTGTTAGGTTAGGTTACGTCTCTAAGCCTGGAATTCATTTTTGTAATTAACAACGTTTGCTTCATATTTCAAAAATTCATCATATTGCCGAAAATACCAAATATTATTCAACGCTCAAAGAATTCGAAAAAAAAAAAAAAAAAAAAAAAAATTGTTTTTGTCGCCTTATCTAAAATATTGCAGAGCAACAGAAACTCCAGAATTTGAGAATCCACCTTATTATCTAACAATTATGTATGACTCACGACAAAGTTGCCAAACATTTGATCTTTCATCAAAGTTTATGATAAACTTGTTATGTAAACAAATAAATTTCTTTTGAAAGCTTGCCATTTCGATATCGTATTTTCAGAACTCTCTTATTTATTATCTCTCTTTAAATATCCTTTTGTAGAAACAGGATATTTGGAAATACTAGTAATTGCAAGTGACTAGTGAGTACAAGAATACTAGTTACTGAAAATTTACCAACTTTTTCCATTACCGGTAATTCGGTAAAATTGTCAAACAAAATCGATATATTACCGGGAATTACTTTAATCATGAATTTAAAATATAAAATTGATAATAGTAAGATATTTTATTTGGATTTTGTGTACTGTGACAAAAGTATAATAAAATAAGTTGTATTCTCTCTGAGCATAAATGATATAAATAAAATTAAACAATTTTGTATAACAAATTATAAGAAATATTTATACACCAATAATTTTTCACAATCAATATAATTGTAAAATATATAATTAAATACGTGATCTATATTTCTCAAAATATGTTTTAAAAAATAAACAAGAAAAAACATAACTTATCAACTCTTCAGTTTTCTAATTTTGATCTAATTTTTGTACATAATAATTCCACTTTAGATAAAGCTTTTTCAAATGCCATACTTGTTAGCTTAATAACTATAAAATATTTCTCTCTCGGGTACATTTTATTCGAATATATTTTCCTGTTGAAAGTATTCCAATTCTTTTCAACAATTTTATGAATATTTTGTGCGTATGTACAAAAGGCAGATCATGACGTATTTTTGCTTTTGAGTCGATCAGTAAGTTAAGTTTCTGTTTCATGGTTAACTTAATTGCACATGCCGAAGGAATAGCGCGTACATTGAATTTACCAACATTGATTCTGTTTCGGTCTGGATATCTGTAGTATGTGTATCATTTTTTTTTTTTTTTTTTTTTTTTTTGCGCAGATGTATGTGTTCAATCTTTGCCACACGATTTTAATTTCGATTACATTTCATTGTTATATTCTTCTTCTGTTGAAAATATTCCAATTCTTTTCAACAATTTTATGAATATTTGTTTTGTATGTAACAGTGGCGAATCATGATGTTGTATTTCTGTTTTTCATTCGATCTAAATTAAGTTTCTTTTTCATGGAAAACATAATTGCACATATCGAAGTAATAGTGCACACTGAGTTTTCAGAATCAATAACATTAATTATTTATGTTTCAAACTGTCTAACCGCACTATGTGTACATTTTTTTTAACTCGAATATATGTGCGCGATTTTAGATTTGATTACAGTCTTACTCATTTTAATAAAATAATCAAAAATGAGACCCAGCAAATAGGTGTGGGGGGATATATGACAGTTATATGCGTTGTTTTTTTAAAAGGTTAAACAACAAATTGAAAAATTGCGATAAATTGGCTAAAATTAGTTCGAAATTCTTGAAATTTGGATATATTACAATTAAAAACAAGCTGCACCTTTTAGTAATATGCAAAAGAGAGGAGTTGTCATAGATTTACGTAAATGCGATACAGCTTGAAACCAGCAGTTTAGAAACAGTGGTATTTTGCAAGCAATAAGAACAGCAGCTTAGAACAATTTTGAGATGGCCAAAGCGTAAAAATGAATTCGAGGCAACATTTGCAAGCAGAATTGCGTTATAGAACCATAGGCCGACTAGAAGCAGGTCAATGACATCTGATGTTGTAAGACGGCTAAATCTCAACCGTTTTGTGATGAGCCGGTTGTGGGACCAGTTTTTAACTACTGACTCAGCTTCAACCTACTGAAAGTAAGTCAAGAACTAACAACTCTTTAGATAACCGGTACTTGGCACATAGTGGACGTCGTAACAGGACTGTAACTCCATCTCACCTTAGATCCGCGCTTATTTCTGCTACTGGAAGGACTGTATCGGCCTCAACAGTACGCAGAAACCTGCACAAAGGAGATACGTATGCTAAGCGGACGGTTTTGTGAGTCCCGCTTACTTCTTGCCACAGGAGGGAACTTTAAACTGGGCACGTAGTCATGTAAAATGGATTGAAAATCGTTGGAGATCTGTTCCCCGATGAGTCCCACTTTACTTTACAAAGTGATTCTCGTCGTGATCACATACAAAGAATACACTCTAAATGTTCCGTCTAATGTACGAAAAGGGACACCTATACAGGAGGTAGTGTTCTTGTATGCTTGTACGGGGATTTGTATTTTTTAAGCGGGTGCACAGAATTGTATGTGTTGCCCCACGGAACTCTCGCAGCTCAAAAGTACGGAAAGGACATACTGAATCGCATTGTTCGTCACTATGCTGGCACAGTTGGCGATACCTTTATTTTGTAAGCAGATTATGTCTGACCACAGGCCTGACGCTCCCACTGCTCGCCTCATACACGAATTCTTTGAAGAATAAACTATAGGAAAATGGAATGGCCAGCACACTCTTCTGACCTTAATCCATTGAGCATGAATAGGATGCTCTTCGGAAGCAAGATGTTGGCTTCCAATCCTCATCCCAAGCCGAACATGGACCTACAAGGGCTTTACTGGATCAGTGGGCATTGCTACTATTGCAACTCTCTGACATCATTAACAACATACGACAACTCTGCCAGAACTGTATTGCTTCTCAGAATGATAATAGTCCTTAGTGAAAAGTATCTCAGTATTTAATTTTATATGCCCGAATTTAGGACCATTTATGTTCTAGTTGATAGGTCAAAAAGTAAATATCGCTCGATATAGCATTTTCTTGTGTTTCTAAGAGTCACACGTGAAATAATAAATACTACCGCTAAGTTTCACCCAATATTCATCCATGCTTTTTGAGTTATCGTGTTTTTAGTTTGGAAACTATTACATAATTTACCGAATTGCTGGTAAAAGCAATATAGAATTACAATATGGATTTAAAAAAAGGTTTGCAATTTACCGGTAAGCAAGTTTTCACCGGTACTGTAAGGATACAAGTAAAGGATAAATTCTCCATCTTAAGGTTGTGTCTCCAACATTCTCAATCGCCTAATATCAAAGAATAAGACCTTTGAAAGGAACATGTTTTCAGATAGCAAAGGGTTCAAATATTAATATACTATACTTTGACTTCATAAATGTATAGAAACTTGTATATTTTAATGAGCTATGATTAGTACCAGAAGTAATTCATTTTGTCCCGTATATTATGTTCCTTATCTCTACTCCTATGATTTAGTGATAAACGGATTTTTATATATGGTTGTGTCATTGTCTAACATTAAAGAATAAAAACTCATAAAGAAATATGTTTTCAGATAGCAAAATGCTAGAATGTTAATGTACCATTTTTCGATTTTACTGATGCATAGACTTGTATATTTTAATAAGCTACTGATTAGTAATAGAATCAATTCATTTTTTTCCTGTGTATTATGTTCCATATTTGCACTCCTACAATTTAAGGCTAAGTGGACTTTTATATTTTGAATTGAAAAATTAGCATTTATTGAATTGGATTTAATTTGAAGGTTTGGGAGTTTTAAGGCAGTAGTGTAGTAAAATAGTAATGTATTAACACCACGCTAACTTATCGTAGCATTTAATTTTAATTTTCTGTTAGTATTTAACTTAGTTTCGATTTTCTTACCTAAGAACTTTTTATTTCTTCCTAAATATTTTAGATTTTATATTTTGAGTATTTGTTATGGTTTTTCTTAAGCAATTTTTAAAAAATATTTTGCAGCTGGTCTAGAATTTGTAATTCGTCCTTTCTTTTATTTAAATTGATTAATTTTTAAACTCTATTTGTCATTATTGTAATAATTTTTTATTGAAAACTTCATAATTTAAAGCAGTTTGCTATAAAAAGCATAAAAGCAAAGCGAACATTTATTGGAGTGAGACTGTATTAACGAAGTTTTTTATAGCCTGATTTTGTACATGAGGGTCGTTCAATAAGTCCTTAGAAAATCCAATAGATGGCGCTCGTAGCATAGCAAATTGTTTGTTTTTAGTAAGCATCATGATTTACTAGACAGCTGTCAAAGTTTCAGTTACTCGTATTCGTGATCATGATGCCTTTTTTTTTACCTTAAACATTCTTCGTCATAACTTTTCCGGCTGATGTGACTACCTTGGAAAAGTTTCACTGGAGTAACCCAACGTTTTGATTTTCGCTTCATTTCCGGTGCATAATGATGAATCCAGGTCTCCCCGACGGTGAAAACTCGACGCGACAGCAATTAAATTTTGATTTGGCAGCTGATGATTCCCAAATCAAAACTAACTTATGAATCAATGTGAAATTTGTTTCGGCTGATTTTAATAGATGGCAGCACCCAGTGGTAACAACTATTTACCTTAATGATTCCATCTGTCTTCGAATATAAATACTTTTTGAATCACCCTTGTATTTTAAATGAATACATATCTGAGCAGTTTTCTACCTTGAACTGTATATCGAGTTTGAACTTGAGTCCTATTCTCTAACCTTAGACCTATGATTCCCAACGAGGTCTGTTTGGCCTATTGGTGGGCGTTCAAGAGATCTAAGGGAGCGTGTTTAGTTCAAGGCAAATTCAGGGGGCATTGAGGACAGGGGTGAGTTGTAAGGAAGCGGTGTTTTCTTAAAAAAAATTATTTAAAAAATAGACAATTTATTTATTTTGATTCTAAAAGGGATACATTTACATAAAATAAAGATATAAGAACGCGTTTTTATTATTTTTTATAATCAACTCCATACAGCGATTTCTTTTCCTGCTAAGTCGTTAATTACTTTGTCGTAAAAATCGTTTGTCGTTGATTTTATCAAAATATTTAAAAGCTCTTTACTAATGGAAGAAGCTATAGTGACGGCAATCTTTTCTCACTCTGAGCAGGGACGTCTTAAGACTTCTTAAGGCCCTGGGCCCTTAGGAAAAATAGGCCTCACTTGCGAGCCTTTAATCTAATTTGATGAATATACATGAGCAGTTCAATAAAAGCAATCCTTAGTAAAATGAGGTTTTATGTGAGTAATCGTTTTCCACATTTTAAATTTGCAAAATCATTAATTAGGTCTTCAAAATCAATTGTTAATAATATGTCATTTTCAATACTCATCAAGCTTAAATTATTCAAACGTGATTAAGTCATACGATTTCTCAATTCATTTTTGACCAGTTTGAGTTTCGAAAATGAACGCTCACCACTCGCGTTAGTAAACATTGATAAGAAAATTCTCATTATTATTTCAATATAGGGAAACACTGTGAATAGTCTTTCATTATATATGCATGAATAGAGTGTGTTGATCCCAATTCCAGTCTCCCCATCCAACAACTGTTCTTCATCTTCATCTGCATTTGTAGAATTATATTTCTTATTAATCTTTCTCTTTGCTTTTTCTTCAGCTTTTCACCATCAATGATCATGTACGACTTGGAATGTTGACATTCCAAGTTCAGTTCCTTTCCATTAATGCCTTTATTGTAAAATTTTGATATTTTCTCGCATGCTGTTTTAATTTCTGTCTCATCCAAATTAGAAATATTTTCAAAAAATCCAAACATTTCAAAAAGCTCCTCATATTTTTTACTACGCGTTAATATATTGTAAATAAGAAAATCGATTAATAGTAAAAAGGTTTCTATTTTGAATTTCTGGCTATGGCTGTTTTCAAACATTGTGTCTGTGTATCTATTTCCCTCAAGGAAAGTTATCCTAACACTTTGTTGTCTTACACGCTTGGGAACACTTTGATATTCCTTCATAAAGGCTACTTTCTTGGCTTTTGATTAATAATAGTAATAAGAATCTCTTTTGGTTTTTATGTATATCATTAACGATTTTAATAATTTTATTCCTTTCGACATATCCATATTTTTACTATAGGTAATATATTTACTTTGTCAATACGTATCAAAATGTCATTCCAAAGGATAGTTAAAAAAAGCAGTTTCTAATTCATTCATTTTAATTTTTAATTTTTTAGCAAAAAGTCGAGTATCAGTGGCGTGTAATTCATCATTAATTATGCAATCCAGGCTCATGACAATTTCTGAATATCCGGAGCTAAAAGCTTTCATTGCATCTGCGCTTGTTGACCAACGTATTTTTGATAGGTTTTTCATTACATTTTTTTTATTTCTATCACATTTCAAATTTAATGTTAGTATATTCCAGCGATGAGTTGACGATGAGAAAAAATTATAAAGATTTTGGACAAAATCAAAGTAAATTGTCACATTAGAGATACATTCTACTACTTAAACGCCAAATAAATTCAAAGAATGTCCTGCACATGGTACGTATATAGCGTATTTATTTTTTTCCTGAAGTCGGGCTTGCAATCCTGAATATTTCTCTGACATATTCGAGGCATTGTCGTATGACTAACCTCTACAGTCACTGAGGGAAATGTTGATATTTTCCAAAAAGGAAACCACAACATCCGTCAAATACTCTGCAGTATGTCCTTTAATAATAATAAATTGCAAAAATCTCTCAATGGGTGCACCATTTTGGACATACCTTTATATAAAAGTTAGTTGGTCAGCATGAGTCGCATCTGGGGTAGAATCAACGGAAATAGAATAATATTTAGCTTTCTGTATTTCAGTGTCGATAGTTTCTAAGACTTATGACGCCATGACTTCAATCACAAATTGTAGCAGATAGATAAGAAGGATTACCTTTTCCAGAATTGCCGTACTTTTTAATATGTTCATTTAAAAATGGTTCAAAATTACTTAGAAGTTCTAAAGTGCCTAAATAATTTCCGTTATTCACTGAACCTATAGTTTCGTTTTCCCCTATGAAAGGAAGTCTTCTTGATGCTAAGAATTCTATAACAACCATAATTCTCTTTAGTTTTTCTTTCCAATAATGACGTTCATCATTGAATTGTTTAATAAGTTGGTTGTCTACACGATTGGATAGCTGTAATCGACTGTGGTAGTTCATCATACACTTTCTGTGTTCAGGTTCGTTTTCATTTTGCATGCTTCCAATCATTGAATCCTCTACTGCTGAATGTAGAATTAGTAGATGAAAATAATTTACATACGAAACAATATACTTTTCTTTGTGACGGAGAATATACTAACCATTCACGGTCTACAACATCCACCATTGCGTAACTCTTTTTTGAACATCCTAGACAGGTATCTTGTTTTAGTTTTATCATTTGGTTCGTTGTATACATGTGCTGATTTTTCAAAATCATTATGTTTGTCAGAACAAACTGACGAACCTTTCTCAGCCGAGTTAGACTGTAAATTCTTGTCAATATATGGGGCCATAACCTTGGATCTGTACTTGCAATAAAAATATTTGAAATGTCATCAGTTATTGTACTTATTTTAGTAGAGGTCTTATAGTACCATCTCGAATACTTAAATAGTCTGCACCTCCCTGACCTTCAACTTCAGGTACATTATTGGATGTACTGATAGAAGTTGTAGAGACAGATGCAGATGTAGAATTTGTATTAAAGAAAAATTGGGTGAGTTTCGGTAATTTATCAATAGATTCCTGCTTTTCCTTCGATCTTTTGCATTTCACAGCTCCACTTTCAAAATGTTTCATTCTGACTTATCATGAATCTGGAATAATTAAAATAAAGCAATTGTGAAATTTGATTGAAATTGTGGAAAGTAAAGTATTGTAGTGGGTTAAAATATGTACTCTTATAACTTTGCTACAACAGCGATTAAATCTTTATTTTATATTTATTCGTTCTTAAATCTACTGAAATATCAGCACCACTAAAGATTTATCCAAATTTTGTTCAAGAAATTTCAGAAAGAATTTCACCAATGCAGCACGAAGTCAATAATCAAGACATTTCTAAAATGACAATGATTTTGGCTGTCTTGCGTATACGTATACTGTCAGAAAATGACAACGAATAAAATCTTTTAGCCTAACTTATATTATAATGCCTAATTTTTGTGTGTGGTACGTTGTTCACCCTTTTTAATGGATATTTTACTTTCTTTGCTATATATATGTACAATCGTTATGAAATTAAATATTTGAGATCCTAAAAGGGAAATACATGGTTTGTTGTATTATTTTTGCTGATTTTTTTAAGACTGGAAGTAATCTTCTATTTTTCCATAGATGCAATTCTTTGTATATGTGAATTTTCTTACACGTATATTTCGGGAACATATCTACTGTGTACAAATAGAATTAGATGTATATTTAAGGGGCCCATCGATTGAAATCGAAACTTGAAAACGAAGAAAGCTCTCCCTTCTAAGAAGAGAATGGGCGTATCCAAAGGAACGGTGAAGTACTCTAGCAATAGTGGTTGTAATGATCGAAGGTAAATAGTTTCTTCATAAAAGATAAATTATATGCTTTCTTTTTCTTAATTTTCATTATTTTATTGACTTTGAAATAAATACTTTTTTCATGCTTTTAATTTTCCAAGTTTGCGTTTATTTTATTCCATTTTCTGATGATTTTATGTTCTGATAACTATCTTAAATAACTTCACAGTGTTAGAAACATCTCCTTTTACACAAGTTTAGGGATGTGTTCTGTTTGTTCCCCTACAGTAATCGGTGCTCGATTCGCAAATACCCCTCAATCGCTTGTTATTTTTGTTCAAAACTAAAGATAACAAGACTTCTATTGCGTCCTTCACAATTGGAAGGGGTCCAGTTTGATGTCCACTTTGCGGTCAACAATTGTAACCCCTTTTCAATGACCCCTCTTTTATTGCCCTTCCCTGTCGTTCAAGTAAGTGCATAAAAACTACCCATAACGTACAAGTTTTAAAAAGAAACTGCTTTTCTCGCTGTTTCAATATAACACATCGATCAATAACTCCCGAGACTAACCCAGAGATGGCGCTCGTAGTAAACCAGTAACCAGGTCTTTCTAGAGTACTAACCTTTGCTTGAAACGTGTCAAAATTTTAAGTCGATCGGACCAGGAAAAAGGTTTTTTGAAGTGAAGTGAAGTGAAAAAGGTTTTTTTCCAAGTGGGTGCCGCGATTGCTTTCGATGGAACAAAAACAGCAACGAGTCGATGATTCAGAAAGCTGTTTATCGCTATTTACTCGCAACAAAAAAGATTTCTTGCGAAAAAAAAAGATTTGGAAAAGCGTTGGAACGATTGTATCACCCTAAAAGGTGATTAACAAAAGGTGTTATGTTGATGAATAAAAAAAAAATTTTGCAAAAAAAATGTTGTTTTCAATGTTAGACTCGGGAGTTATTGATCGATGTGTTATAGTCCACTTTCCTGTTTGAGGATCATCAGTTCCAGCTACTTCATTTTTTTAAATCAAATCATTTAATTTATTAAATATTTGATTTGTATACAGTGTTAATTCAATATTTTCAATGAGTACGAAAAAGAAACATTCCGAATTTTGTACAGTGATTAATTATTATAAAAAAAATAAATTTTAATAAAGGCAGAAAACGACTCAGAACAATTTGCGATGATATATGTCAATACGAAATTGCATCAAAAACCTTTTTTAAACAGTTTAATAAGAATACTCAAATTGAAAAATCTATAAACTTCAATGCATTATGTATTTTTTAATAATTGTTTACAAGAAGAAAAAGTATATAAATATTTTGCATAAAGTCTTTTTCCCCCTTTCTATTTTAATGAGGCTAAAAAATATGTTTCATTATTCTTGATTATTGTTATATTTTCAATTTAAAACAAAGCGATAGCTGAGTGGTTATGTTCTCGAACTCGTGGGTTCGAATCCTCGTGGCGCATAAGACCTATAATGTAGAGCAGAGTTATTCAACCTTTTACATTTTGGAGAACACTTTGAGTTTATAGTTTTCTTGAAGGAACCCCTTGATAAAAGGGCAGAAAAAATAGGATATCAAAACTTTAATCTACTCAAATTTACAAAATTACTATTATAATTTTATTTTATCGCAATAAAAACATCTCAATAAGACAACGAATGGTAAGGTAGCTAATGAGATTTTTTTTTCTAAAATATATTCTAACAATAGCAATTATAAATTATAACAAATCCGTACATATACCCTCACCCTTCTGAACGAATGTCTCATTGGAAAATACCTTAACCCTAAGGGAAAGAGAAGGGTTCCCTAATGAGCCATAAAATTTCTTGTAAACGTTCATTGTGTTGCCACAACCCTCCCCAATTATCTATCACGATATCAAACCTTTAAAGGAGGGGGAAAGAGGGAGAGAATTTGGAAAAATTACATCTAAAACGAATACGTCTAATTGAAATGTCTTCGGCGAGTTTACGGCAATACGGAATTATATGTTTGGTCGCTTTATAACTCTCGAAAAAGCATCAAAGAAAACCCGCTAAGCTCAAAGGGTTCCCCAAAGTGTTGAATACCCCTGACCTAAGCCAAAGAACGGTGGCCAATATGTGACCTAATGTGTCTCGATAAATGTATTTGAAGCCAGTGATTTCATTTTATCTATAAAATATTTATTTATACTTATTTTTACAAGCAAACTGCCTAATATTTTGGCGCATTAATTAGGCAAATAGTGATCCCTTGCGGAACCCAGTTTGAAGACCTCTGATGCAATTAAATCTGTAGAAATTCATTCTTTGAAAGTAGAGTGCGAACTCAAATGACGTCCTCGTCACTTGAACCCCGGTTAAAAATCATGAGGTCCGCTGAGGTCCATCGCGTTGGTTTAAAGTGTGATGTTAACAATCAATAAAAGCATAAACCTCCTTAAATTATTTTCATTCCTAGTAAAATAAGCTTAGTTTGAAGTTGAATTCACAATAGTTGATTATATTTATTAATATCGTACACGATGTTATTGGAGAAAACAGAGGTAATAACAACTCGTTAATGAAAAGTCAAATGAAACTATTCAATTTTCATAATTTCTACAACTTGCTAACGGGAGAACTTTTGAGTTCTAACAGATTTAATGCGTATCAGCTCCGCTACAATATGGATCTTCTGAGTATCTGGACTGGAACATAGATTCAAGCGAAATATGGACAACGACGAACGTACGGCCAGACTACTTGGCTATCTGGAATATTATTATTGCAAGAAGATAGTATTACAATCTTGCAAAATGACAATATTACTATTCTTATCCATGAAAAAATTGCATAATCACATCAAATTGGTCTGCCAGATTCTGCATGAAATTTTGAGAAACGTGATATATTTCATTCTGTTTCTTATAAAAGCTCTCTTTTTCATGACAATTTGCAGAAATTTAATTGATACAAATTCTTTGTAATTTTCCAAAAAATGAAACTTGGGAGCATAAAATGTATTATTGCTAAATATAGAATTTCCAAACGTTTATTAAAGCTAGGGTTTCATATCTACAAAATTCAAAAAGTTAGAAATCTGAAGCATGAAATGTTATACTACGTTTGTAAGAACATTTGCTTCTGCATCAATTATGTATAGTAAATCCCATTTTTGAGAGTCATTTAAGGATGTCATAAATGCCTTTTATTTTTTCTCTTCAAGGACTCAGCACGAATAAATTTCCTGGACAGAGTTTGCAAGAAGAAACAAATAAAGTGTAAAGTTTAACAATAAAGGTGTCCCGTTTAAAGTTGAATAACAAGAAAAATATCTGTAATGTTTGAATGTTGTTTTAATTTGAAGTTAAAAAAATACATTTTAATTCAATATATTTTCTTTTTAGTGAAATTATTACTTAAAAAAGATTAATTCCTTTAGAAATTATTTGTATTTTGTGCAAAACAAATAGATAAATTCATTTATATCTAAGAAATTTAAATAATTTTTCTATTGTAACGTTATTTTCAAAACGCCAGTCTTTTTTAAGTTATGAAACTTACATTTATTAAAGTTAACTTTGTTAAATTATGAAACTTACTAGTACGAGAGAAAACAGAAATGCATCAAAAAAAACATGCTAGTTCTATGTTCTCGAAGCCTTTTCATGTAAATATTATTAATAATTTTATAAATTATATTTCATAAGTAAATACAATTAATTGAAAGTTGATAGAAATAAGGATTTTTATTTTGGAATTTAAAAAAAAATTTACTCAATAAGTTAAATGCACAAAAAAGCTTCCCCTCCCCTCCCTCCCAAGACGTACAAACAGGTTTAAATAACAATTTCCCTCTCAGTTATATAATTATGAAGTGGCAGTTAAAACAAATCAAGAAAATAATACAAAATAAAGAAAACTAATAAATAATTTTAGCATGATAGAATAAAAAGCAGAGTATAACTTATTTCAGAAAACGTATTTGTAGTAATTTTCAAATGCAGTTTCCAGTATGCTAAAGAACGACGTGATTGTAGTTTCTCAAACACTCTACGAATTCTGAGAAAACTACATTTCTGGTACGAAATCCAGGGAACGCGTCATAAATTACATTTCATCAATGAGACAAGGGGGAGGGGATTTTCTGTGTCCATACGCATAAAGGAGTTGCATGTTTTCTTTTCCCTCTTTTCTCAAATGTGCAATGTTGATTTTCTAATTACTTGTAAATAAAGGAATTTAAAATTTTCAAAGCATATGCATTTGAAACAGCATAGGTTCCTTGATTTTTTTTCTTTTATCAAATGGTTGAAAACATTTTTATGATCGTTTTAGTGCTCGGGATGTGAATGTTCAGAGATATTTAATAAATATTTAAAAATGTTTGCAAAAAAATTTTAAAAAATCAAAATCCAAAGAAACATTTATTATTTTTTTCGTTCTTTCGAATGCATTTTATTCTATGCAATTAAAAGCAATACCCTATATATAAATAGAAAAGTACTAAATTCCATAGGATTAACATTACGCTCGACATTTCTTGGTGTTGTGTCGATGGGAGCTTTAAAAATTTTATCTCAATACTAATACTAAGGCCCGTGCCCAGTTGGCCCATGCCTTAAGACGTCCAGGATTGGATTAACATTACGCTCGGCATTTCTTGGTGTCGTGTTGACGGGAGCCTTGAAGTTTTTATCTCAATACTAACTGGATCAATTTTCCGTATGAGTGATGTTTTAAAATAAAATGACCAGTAAAATAAAAGACCAGTTATAGCTTAGAATCCACTTTCAAATAAGTACAAGATGATAAACAGAAAAATTATGAATAATTTAGAAAATGATTGCTCCCCTTTTATTAATATCCTAAAAATAACTAAGAGATTTTTTTTTAAAAAAATAACACACACATTTTGGGCACAAGTTATACGAAAAAGAATTATTATTTTGCGACTAAGAATAAATAAATAAATACACTGTTCTAAAAATCATCTTGACTGAATTGAACTCCACCAAACTCAATCCCAATAAGATTAAGAACTGTGTTGCATCTCGGTTTTGTTCCATTCAAGGGGAAAAAACCTCTCTCATTAGTTTGTAAATAAAAATTATATAAAATGAGAGTAATTATAACTCTCGTTTTCGTAAGAATTCTGAAAGTGATAAGATCGAATTTTTTAAATAATTTATTTTAACTTTTTCGTGGATAGAAAGAACAAAGCTTCAATTAAATGATTGCTTCTTGTATACAATTTTCCTATTTCCATCTTATGATTATTTCATTATTATTATTATTGTAAAAAATATATTTCAAATCATCATTATAATGCAGGTATACATATGTACTATATACAAATATAAGTCAATATTTCTTTTATCGCATACAGTTAATTATTAGATTTCCTTAAATATTTATTTAAATTGCGAATTCAAAATCATTTTTAAGAAAATATTGAGTAAACCCTTTTAATAGAAATGACATGCTGAAAAGAAATCTGTAAAAAGTTTAGAGGTTTCTATATTATATTGTCTTACATAATATTTGGAATTTCTTAAAAATTCTCAGAAAAATATGTTTTTGTAACTATACGAAATATATATATATCCTTGTTATTATATTTATCAAACTAAACAAAGAATTATGATAAAAAGGAAATCAATAGGTTCCAAAAATTAAAGAACATTATTACATAAACTAATAATTAGGAGAACTGTATTCATGTAATTTTCATTAAAAGTATTTTATACTAATATGTGATAAAGTATCAGTAAGTAATAAAGTATTAATAAATGATAAAGTATAAATACATTATAAGTTTTAAAGTATAAGAGTTAAAATTAAAGTATATATAACAATTTTCAGTTTTCTGCAGGAAAATCTGATTAAACATACACACACAAATAGAAAATTTCTAGTGAGGGTTCTTATACACTAAAAATCTTTTGTTTTGTACTCTGTTGGACGAGAATTTCTCCATTTTTGATGTATAATCTTAAAACAATTAATAATTGTACAGGCATTTATTTATTTAATTATTAAATCGTACTCTATGATTTCTGTTATATGATTGTCTTTCTACATTTATATTACATTACTACAATCTGTCATAATGTAATATATTCATTCGTTTAATAAATGTTCTTTTTCATTTGAGTTTCAATAATAACGCGAAAGGACAGTCATTTGAATTTTTAAACGAGTAAAATAACGTTTTTCCATATTTGATGCAAATAAAAATATTTCTTTGAATTACAATAAGCATCGAAAATTCTTTTGGATGAACATAGAGCATTCAAATTGAAGGAAGCGCGCACTTATGCATATTAACCACCATAAAAATATTTTAAAAAGTCCATTGAAGTATTTATATATAATTTCATAAATAGTTAAGAGATTATTTCATGCTGTTTAGAGGGAGAGAGAGAAAATTTACAAAAAAATAGCAGAATTTTTTTAAGATTGAATATTATATTTATAACTCTCTCTATAAAAAAAAGCAAATACAATTACATTTTATTTTACTTTTTTTAATGCGATATAAAAATTTATATATTATCTTAAATATCAAAGAAATAGAATTCAAAAATAAAAACATAATTACCTTTTGCTGTTCCAAAGAAATTAAATTTGAAGGAAAGAATTGCCGATTTAGAACTGTAGGCCACTCGTTCTTCGAAAAAGTGTGATTTCTTTCAAAGTCATTTCAACCTCCTTTTTATTAGCCCTGATGCCTATCATAAAATAGAGAATGTGTAATTGTCACTTCTGTTGGGGGCTTAAATGTATCTCTTGTCCATTCATGAGTGATCCTTAACTCATATGTGCAAATAAATAAAAGGTCGCAGAAAGGAGTGTCTGTGATTGTCCTTCCCACAGCAGCCTTTTTATCAATATAATTTGGATATATCTCTCTTTAGAAATAAAATTAATATTTTCCCTGATTCTCAGCAAACGTGCAAATAGATATATTTATCTGTCTTCAACCAGTCATGTCCGGGAATAATATTTGACAATTAAAATTATTTTGATCATGATCTTATTGAGGCCGAGTAGAGAACGAGACGAGTCCCCCTCAAAGGCGAGGCCCTGGACCCGGACCCAGTTGGTCCATGCCTTAAGACGTCCCTGACTCTAAGTGTTCCTTGTGAATGTGAGAATTATTTTCAGTGTTGAAAACTATGCTCCTAAGGTGCTCTCGGATAATGAACAGGTAAAAATTAATGATGTTAAATTATATAATTCTTTTAGTACGTTTTTGTTCTGATTATTATCAATCATAATATTTTTATGTCTATAAGTGATTTACCAATATACGAGGTTGGGCTATTAAATAACGAAACTGACACTGTAAAACATTTTATTTTGATGTCGTACATATTTACTTATTTTCACCTTCAATATGCTGCCCTTTTCTATCTACAACGCTCCATGCGAATCTTCCATTGTTCGTAGTGGAAACTTTTATTGGAGTCCCTAGCCCTGTTGGGCTTTAATATCTGGTTTGGTAAATATAGCTTGATAACTTCAAGTGTCCAGTGCAATTTAATTTATTGGAAAAATCTTTTTAACATATAGAATTAAAGTTTAAATTAAGAGCAAAAGTTAAATTAAAAAATGAAATTAAAATTTACTTGAAATTTGGGTCTTTAAGGAACAAAAATACAAGGAGTTACATGAGAGGGATGGGGGAAAACAGAATGAAGTGCGTTCGTCCAATCAGGAGACAGCAGCTCTAGGATAGTTCTGGATGTGTGATGTGGGTGTGTCAAAGTTTTGGGTTTCAGCGAGGGTCCCGGTGGCTATTTTGTGATTCGTTGGGAGTTAAGGGTTCTAATTTTGTAAAAAGTATTTGTTCAGGAGGCAGAGTTGTTCGAAATTGAATCAGCTCTGCCGCCTGAGTTATGCAGAGGGTACAGAAATGGAAATTCTTCCTCACGGTTTACTATATCTGTATTTAACATTATTGTAGTTTGGGATTTCGAGAATTGAGGGGTTTGTAATTAAGTTAATTTTTTCTTGAAAGGTTCCATTGATGGCGTTGATGAAATTCTTAAATGTTGGTTGATCTATAGAATTTCTAAGTTCGTTTCTAAAAAACCCATCTTGCCTGTTCGAAGCAGTGCTGGAAGTCTTTTATCAGCTCCTTCAAGACGAGGGCCGCTTTCTCTTTGACAGCTGCTACGACTCAAATCTTGTTTCTTTTAATGCAGATTTCTCTTTAGGAAACAGATAGAAGCCTCAAGTCTCAAGATCAGGCGAATAAGGTGGATCGTCTAACATTAGGATGCTGTACTTGGCTAGAAATCTCTTGACAGACAATATGGAATGAGCCGGTGCATTGTCTTATTGGAAAATTTTTGTCGTACGGATTCTTTGTCTATTACTAAAATCACGGTAATCGCACGAATACTTAACTGACGGTCAGACTGAACCATATTACCGATTCTTTTCGATATTGTCATCTGTTTTTGATGTGGAAGGGCGACCCGGGCGGGAATCATCTTCAACGTTTTCTAGACCATCTTGAAAACGCTCAAACCACTCAAAAAACGTGCATGCGATAAACATTCATTGCCATTCACTTCTTTCAAACAATTATAAGTATCAGTAGCGGTTTTTCCAAGTCTCATGTGAAATTTCGCAACAATTCAATGCTGACTTATCCTTTTTCCGGCGAAACAAAAAAAAAAAAAAAACTCTAGGGCGAACGAAGGCTACGGGTATACGGATTTGAGTTTACAGAAACGAAAGGCACTGCATTCGAAATAGAAGGCTTCACACTAAACAGCTACTGGTCGCTGGCGTTTGGCGCATGCGTACTTCTTCTGTGGCAGCATCAATCATGGTATTTAATAGCCTTACCTCGTAGTCTTGTCTTGAATGTAAAAACTGCTGTAAATGTGTATACCTGTTAAGTTGATAAAGGTTAAACAACACTCATAAACTATAATTTATCATGCACGAACTCCATTTCAAAATAGCTTATTATTTCATTGTTATTATTGAGTAATGCACACATATTTAAAAATTGAGATAAATGAATCTTCACAGATCTCAGCAATACTGTTAAGTCTTAAACTAATGATCATGGTTTACAAAAAATATAATTCAATATAAGCAATACGATCTAAAGTAAGTTATATATTTATGAAGGTCGTTCAATAAATGCTTAGAAAAAGACCAAGAAAATTATTTTAGGTAGATTTTTCTCCACCATAATCTCCTATTAGCTCTATATACTTTTCCAAGCGTTTCTCCAACTTTTTAAAAACATCTTAAAAAGTAAGATTTCGGAAGATCCTCTAAATAGTATCTGTTTGGACGATAACCTCTTTGTTCGAAGTGAACCATTGTCCACCGAGCCATTTCTTAAAGTTTGGAAATAAAACAAGCTACTGAGGGTCAAATCCGGCGAATGCGGTGGATATTGTGATAATTCGATCTTTAATTCCATAATTTTGGTCATCGAAACTGCACAGGTGTGGACCCGGGCATTGTTTTGATGAGAGAGGGTCTATTTTTTCCAAATGAGGATTTTTTTTTCCTTCGCTCAACCTGTGCAATAACGACGCATAATACTCTCCATTTATTGTTTTTCTTTTCTCCAAGTAATCGCTGCAGATCATTCTGCATGCATCCCAAAAAACCGTGGCCATCACCTTGTCGGACGATTTCACCATCTTGACTCTCTTCGGAGCCTGTTCGTCTTCAAAATCCACTGTTTTGACTGTTCCATTGTCTCTGGATTGTAGTAGTGTATCCGCGTTTCATCCGCAGTTATATTTAAACGCAGAAGCTCGTCAGGATTGCCAAGAGAAAACGTAAAAATCGCTTCAGAATCGACCTCACGATTGCGTTATTTTCCACTGAGAGCAAACGCCGAGATTTTTTTGAAAACGCCGAGAAAAATCTTGCCGAGATTTTTTTTCACACCCTGTTTTTCGTGCAAAATTAAAAACTTTGTACCTTGTGATATACCTATTGGCCTCTACTATTTCGCACACTTTGATTCGTTGATCACATTTTCTGGATTTTGTCTGTCATTCCACTGGATGTCGGAACGAGTTCATCTTTTGTGGATGTACGGCTTCGTTTAAACTCATTTACCCAATTGTAAACAGTTGCAAACACAGGAGCAGATGTGCCATGGACTTCATCCAACACAGTTTTAATCTTTTTCGGTATTAAGCCTTTTAAATATAAGTATTTAATCACCACTCGAAACTCACTTTTCTTTTCCATTTTTCTGAATAAACACAAGTTTCTCGCTTCAATAGACAATAAAAATGAAATCGTGTAATGGAAATAATTGAGACAGCTATCTAGTGAGTCATGATGCTTACTAAAAAGAGACCATTTTCGATGTTATGAGCGTCATCTCTTGGATTTTTTAAGGACTTATTGAATGGCCCTCGCTTACAAAATCAGGCTATAAGAAACTTCGTTAATACAGTCTCACTCCAATAAATGTTCGCTTTGCTTTTATGCTTTTTATAGAAAACTGCTTTAAATTATGAAGTTTTCAATAAAAATCATTACGATAATGACAAATAGAGTTTAAAAATTAATCAATTTAAATAAAAGAATGAACGAATTACAGACTAGCTGCAAAATATTTTTAAAAAATTGCTTAAGAAAAACCATAACAAATACTCAAAATGTAAAATCTAAAAGTTCCAGGAAGAAATAAAACGTTCTATGGTAGGAAAATCGAAACTAAGATAAACACTAACAGAAAATTAAAATCAAATGTTACGATAAGTTAGCGTGGTGTTAATACATTACTATTTTACTACAGTACACAAGTTACTTAAACACAAGTTTCTCGATTCAATTGACAATAAAAATGAAACCATGTAATGGAAATAATGGAGACAGTTATCTAGTGAGTCACGATGCTTACTAAAAATAGACCATTTTCGATGCTATGAGCACCATCTCTTGGATTTTCTAAGGACTTATTGAACGACCCTCGCAATAGAAAGATTTCAGTAGTTGATAGATAACAAAAGTGTGAAGGCTTCGAATAGTATGTAGAAGTTACTTCCGTGCCTGTGTGATCTATAAGACTAAGACCAGACATTACCTGGTCGAATTATCTCCATTGTGGTTTAACTCGCATCGTATTCCGGTAAGAGTAATCTCTGATATTTTATAAAAGCTGTTAGTATCCACGTGAAGGGACAGTGAACTAGTAGAGAGCATTCCCCTTTTTAGATAAACAATAAATAAGGCTTTGAAAAGTAACTGACTACTTTCTGGAACTGTTTTTGTACGACTATTTTAATTGCTTTATATGAGTTTTTAATTAAATTAAAAGCTTTAGATTTGCTATTTGACTAATATTTAAGGTGGCAAACGATTAGGGTAATAATGATACGCTTCAGCATGTATGAATCAGCTCAGACCGGCACTTCTCACCGCGACAGTCTGTCTCATTTTATCATATGGTAAGCATCGAATCTACATTTTTTGCATCTTATCTTTGTTTTTGCTTTTTCAAAAAACTATTTACATGTACAATGCATTACGTTTTGTTCATAAGAACAACAACAAAAAAAAAAAAAAAAACTTCTGATAATAATAATCGCACAATATGTATTTATTATTTATATTTCAGGAAATATAAGAGAAGC
Organism: Nephila pilipes; assembly: GCA_019974015.1. Taxonomy (NCBI): domain Eukaryota; kingdom Metazoa; phylum Arthropoda; class Arachnida; order Araneae; family Nephilidae; genus Nephila; species Nephila pilipes. The sequence goes on along the minus strand of BMAW01070518.1, from coordinate 104,429 downwards.
AGTGCTTCGTGGATGGCACACAACCTGGTTATAAGGGCCTTTCCACCACCCTTTCCTCCTACCAATACTCGCAAGAACACACTGGAAAGTTAGTTTAATTATAAAAATTATTCAACACATGTTTAAACAAGTATAGTTCTAAATATCCTATCTAACATATTTGTTATCTCCCGTGCTTAAAGGCCACCTGTAGAGGGAGTAGTTTTCTTTTTCTTTTTTTTCTTTTTTTTTTTTTTTTTTTCCTGTGAAGTGAGTATGGGATGTCATGCTATCCCCACTGAACAGAAGCAGATCAAGTAAATCTCAGAACGGAGCGTATGGGATGTCATACGATCCTTTCAGAGCAGAAGCAGATCAAACAAATCTCCGAACGAAGCGGACGTAAGCGAGTTGGTACTCGAGAAAGTTGTGAATCGAGGGGTGATTGAGTGCTAACTCTAAGCTGCACTGATCACCAAGGTAACTATATTGAAAGAATAAATTAAGTTATTATTATTATTAAAAAGTGTGTCTGATCTTATGTGAGTTTTAAGTGAAAGTAAATAGATAAGTAAGCTACAGTAAGTTAAGCGAAAGTATTTAGCTAAGTAAGCTACGGTAAGGAATGAAAGTAATTAGCTAAGTAAGCTACCGTAAAGAAGAAATAAAGTAATATGATTTATGAGCTCTAAAGTAATAATAAGATGTTTTACTGTGTAGAGTGAAAAAGAATAATTTAGCGAAAAAGTGAAAAAGAATAATTTAGCGAAAAAGTGAAAAATAAGGAGAAGTAAAGTAAATGATAAAGTTTAAAGTTAACTTTAAGTTAAAGTAGTTAATTTAGTTTTTATACGTGTGATGTGTGTAAAATGAAGTGAAAAATTTATAGTATATTTAAGCAAATAGTTCTAAGTATCCTATCTGACATGTTTATAAAAGGTTCTGTTATCTATCTGCAAATCAGTGCGTATCAAAAGTAAGCATTTTTACGAATCGCGGCAATCACAGACTTGTATCATGTTATCCATTGAGCAATGTGTGTGCGTATGTTCAGCCCCCTCTCCTAACTTCCACACCACGCCAACAGGAGGACTTTGGGCCCCGACAGATTTAACGTGCATCAGCTCCGGCTACACGGTGGGTCTTTAGCGGCCAAGGATCGAACCCACGACTGAACGAAAAGTGCCGACCACGAGTCCGAAGCCATGACCACTAGGCTACCGCGGCCAAGAGGACAATAGGATTAAAATGGCTAGAAATAACTGCCTTAGACTAGTGGTGGGAAGATCGTGGCTCTTCAGACGTCTACCTCTATGTATTGTATATCAGTGGCGTAGCATGCCGGGGTAGAGGGGGCCTTGGCCTCGGGCGGCACAAATGGGGGGGGGGATGAGCTGGCTAACCCTGCCTGTAACATCAGTCCATAATCATTAGATCAGATCAATGTATTGTCATCGGGACTACATGAGATCTTACGCAGAATTTCAAGGCAATTAGACAAGTGGAAGTGGTACGTAATAGAATTGAAAGATTTGAGGTAAGCAAATATATATACATTTATATGAAGTTAAATAAAGCTGGTAAATATTTTATTCAAAATAAGAAAATAAATGTCACTTTTTGAATTTCGAAACGGACGCGGGATACCGTGATGAACCGAGATGCCTGAATGAAAACCGAGTCAGTTGGCGCTAGCATTATACTTTAAACTCCGTGACTTCTCCTGGATTGTGAGGGAGTAAAATAATATTATTTATGATGTTTTTGAAACGATAAAATCGTACTGTAATTGGTTCTAAATAAGTGTATTTCTCTATATAAAAGTATAAATATCTTCAATAAATAGTTAGTAGAAATAACTGAACATGTAATTTCCGTTTAGAAGTGGCTATAACTAAAATGAATTATTCATTATATCAGTCAACAGCATTGAATCACCACCAATTAGAGAAGTATATAACTACGACAACCCTTAACCAGCTATTGTTTTGAAAAACTCATTGTGTTTTGCCATACCTTAGCAATAATCACAGAATTTCTTTAATATTATTTATTCGTTTATTATAATTATTATAGATTTTTTTTTTAAAAAAAATCTTTAGCCATTATTTCTAAGAACATTTTTATACAAACTTGAAATTGTAACAAAAGAAAATAATTGTTTCCCTTTTTCTTTTTCCATTATAATTATCTATTGAAAAAAAAAAAATACCCGTACATTTAAACATTTGATGGATTAAACATTTGACTCTGATATGCATATTCATTTAGACATATATCCTGATGATGGAATGGCTCTCCGAAATATATTTCGAGATTAAAATCTGTATATATTTGTTGTATTTTGTGAATTCATACCAAGTATTTATTTTAAAACTTATCAACAATGTGTCAGTCAGAAGCAACGCCATTCTTAGAAATTATTAATAATTATATTCGTATGCCCTTACAATAATAATAATAATAAAAAAAAGAAATGAACAAATTTATACCAATTGATAACTGAGCAGCATATTACATGTTCAAAACCTTAGTTTTCATTTTTTTCAGATTATGATTTAATCAATGTTATAAAACTCAAATCATGAGCAAGAGGGAATCGTCTAAAAAGAATTGAAAAATAAATGATTAAAATCGTGACTTCAATAACGAATGGACCGAAGCATTAGCGATGATTCAAAATGTGGATGGTCTTCCGATTTGTCTCATTTGTCTTGGAAATCTCGCAAATAATAAGAAACCAAACTTAGATAGATATTTCTCTACAAAACATAGTACATTCGAGAACAAATATCTGGTTGATGACGCAAGGAAAGGGTTGTTATAGAACCACGGTATTAAATCAGAATTCGAGTTCTATGTTAAACAACTGAGCACTAATAAGTTCAAAAACAGTCAATCTTGTGAGTTCTGTGGTCTGTTTAGAAATAGAGAAAAATGTAAAACCGTGTACAGACGTTGTTTACATTAAAGACTGATTTATGAAAGCACCAGAAGAGATCTTTTACGACTTTAATAATAAAGCAGCAATCATGAAAAAAAGAACAGAAGAACGCCTTTATTTAGAAAAATTAGTGCTAGACAAGTCTGTCAATAGCAACAAGAGCTCCTATTGGCAGAATACCCAAGGGCACCGAACTCACCCAAAGGGTTTAAAGCTACAAACCGGCCCCCCGGGAGACAATCGCCCCTGCACTCTGCATTTAATGACAAAAGAACATAAGATATTACAAAATTTTGAAATCAAAAGTAAATAAAGTTTACAATGTATTTACAGAGCCGACAATGTACATAACAGGAATTTAAAAAAAAAAAAAAAAAATACTAACAGTAGAAATTTTCTTACAGAAATAAGATGCATAACAGACTAAATGGCAAAATACAAAAGCGCCCACAAACTCGTGAACAAAAAGAATTATTAGACAAAAATATGAACATATATAAAAGGTATACAATTATAACTACACAATAAGGAAAATTGAAATATTAAGAAATATAATAAAAAGCTGACATTGTTAAGAAATTTGTTGGGTAATTTTAAGAGGGCTATTGGCGACGAATCTCGTAATTCTGAATCTTGGTCAATGGACGAGAACGGCACCGAGCTGGTATTTTCTTCTCCACATTTCCACACCACGCCAACGAAAGGACTTGAAGCCTCGACAGATTTAACAAGCTTCAGCCCCGTAACAAAACGGGTCGAAAAACAGCATCAGGATTCAAACCCACGACTGGACAGAAACAATACCGGCCACGAATTCGTGACCACGACTTCTAGGATACCAGGGCCTAAAATAATTCGAAATGAATCTTCCGGGATGTACTTTTGAGTTAACATATGTAATACTTATCGAAACACATAAAATCCTTCATTAAATTGAATAATTACTTCATAAGCTTCAAAATTAAATATTTTAAAAATTATGTAAAATAGGGGTTCCTGAGTTACATTGAATTGAGACGAATTGTTTTGGGCCACTTATGAAATATACTAACTCTGACGTTAGTTGACGCGCAAATAAAGAAATAAACGTGGAATATACAGTTAACATATTCAAGTAATTGTTTGAGACTTCATGAATTTTTAATAACATGGATGAAAGACAAAACATAAGTATACAAAATTTTTGTATGAACACCCCAATATTTATTGAAATGTTCGACATTGTTTTTGAAACTCTCATAAAACACACTAACACTAACGATAGCATGAGTGTTTAAAAATCAATAACCGTAGAATATATAACAGGAGTGTCGTAAATTTTTAATAATTATACTAAGAAATAACCGAGAGCAGGATAAAACTTATTCTACATTTTAATTGATCCTTATGTACATAATGTTGTAATTTACAGCTATTAATATTGATTTGTTTGGTTTCAGGAAGCCATAGATAGAAGTAACCCTCAGTATGGAGATAATAGAGATCAAACTGCTGAGTTCTACAATGATGGCCTTCAAAAGGTCAAGCAACGCTGGGAGAAATGTGTAACTCTGGATGGTGACTATGAAAATAAGTCTTAAGAATAATAAATAAAAATTAAGTTTCCAACTCGATTATTTTTAGTGATAACTAAAACTTCACGATTGATTGATTGGTTTTATTAACGTCGCACTAGAAGCAACACGAGGGTTATTGGCAACGTACCTCGTAATTTTGAGCCTCGTTCAAGTGACGAGGACTTGCACTTGCATTTACCTCTCCAAACTTCCACAGCACGCCATGGGAGGACTTTGAGTCTCGACAGATTTAACGTGCATTCTCCCTGGCAACACAGCAGATCTTTACTGGCATCAAGGCTCGAAACCACGACTCGACGAAAACCGCCGGCCTCGAGTCTGCGACCATGACCATAAGGCTACATCGGTCCCTTAATACTTCATGACACCCTTGGATAATTATTAAAATTTATGATACTGCTGGTTATTTCAATTATTTTATGATACTGGTTATTTTATGATACTGCTGGCATTAACTGTTAAGAATATATAGTCGCTCAATTGAAACTGAGATGAAGCCATTAAAAAACAACAACAATAATTTTTATAAGATAACACAAACGCAAAAAAGAATTAGAAGCTTAAACTTTTATACATACTACACAAGTTTAATTATATGCCTACGGATCAAAGGGTCTTTGATTGGTCTCTTTAAATACAGTGTGCTGAAAACTTTCCAAAGAACGGCAGGACCAAGAAATAAATCAACATTTGCCACTATGATCGAGTGAGTTCAATTATGAAGTAGTATAAACAAAAGTTTTACACACAATACCTTCAAGTTTATTCTGCAGTAAAGATTTCGTTAAGAAATCAGAAATATTTTCTTTTAAATCTATAAAACATAAATCGAGGAATTTTTTCTCTATTAATTTTCTAATAAATTTATCTTTTATGTTTATATGTTTTGTTTTAAAGTTTTCACTATTATTTTTACCTTAGGTAGCTCTTTATTATATATAAAAAAAAAAAAAAAACATTAAGTTCATTAATCACCCGAGAAAACCGAACTGTTTCTTTAACACTTTCACATAACGAAACGAATTCAGATTTCACAGAGCTAAGTGCAAGGCGTATTAGCTTGCTTGAATGCTAACTAAAAATTACATTTCTAAATTTTATCAAATATCCACTTGTAGAATGACTATTTCAGAAAATTGGAACATTAAATTTACAGGACTAATGCCAAGCCTTGTCCCATTAGCCAAGAAGGATAAACAACCTATTAAAGATCTGTACGGAAATTGTATCCTTAATTCCTTTCCATAGAATTCTTTTTCTTGGATTTCGAATAGAAATCTACTACCAAGCTTAATCGGAAGATTAGCATTAGTTTTCGGAAGCTCTTTAACCTCCTCAGACCCAAGGTCAACTTTGAACCATACATTTTAGAATAATTTGCATAAATTGGTTCTAAATACATGAAAAAGTACTGAAAAAATGTTAAAAAAATTATTCTTATTTTTGAGAAATTAAGTGTCTCTGGAGGAGACATTGGGACAAAGTAACATCATAATATTAATTTAAAATATTTCTTTAATCTTAATTTAATGAGTAATTCATAATAATTAGCATAATGAGCATAATATAAAATTTGAATCACAAAATATTCCTGTCCGAACTGTTTTCAGAAGAATTCTAATTTCCAAAATTTATCTCATTCGTTTTTTTTTCTCTCTCTTTATCTTATACTATTAAAAAATTTCTCAATTTTAAGTTTATAATTGAAAACTCGTGATTTCCAAAAAATGTTATATTCGAGTACGGGGGTTATAGTTTCTTCTGCCCAATACATTCGAATTCTGGGAAATTTTAAATTAGACATAATTACAGTGATCACTAATTATGTTTCATTTCATTTTCTGACAGATACAGATTCTTTCCTGTATCCTTTAAATATCTACATTTGGTGAATTCAGTTAGCAATTAAAGGATATCATTCCGAGCTGAAATATATGGCATAATTATAGGTTTCAAATCGAGTGATTTTGATAGCCATTGACCCAATGTCTCCTACAGGCGACACTGCGTTCTAAATCAGAAGTGGGAAGATTTGAGTAAGAAATTAATAATGTTATATATAAACAGCAAGTTTAAGGAATTCAACAGTGTGTTTAATAATTTTTTATTACACAAATAATAAAAAATACGAACACTTAGCGATCCGCAGGAGTATAATTTTCTTTCTCTCTGAAAACACCATTTTCATTTTACGATAAATAAGCTACGAATGCAAAATGTTCACTAAAAATCATTTTTTTTTTCAGAACTGCCATCTATTAACAAGAAAATTAACTAATTCTGGGTACCAATGACTCCTTTTATTTAACTTGGCGGCATTTTTTTGAAAGTGTTGTTTAGTGTCTCCTACAGACGACGCTGGGGACTGAGGAGGTTAAGTTTTAATTTTAGTCTCTCTATGTAAATTTTTGATGTAAAAATGTGAAATTATCCTTCACATAAAAAATTAATCACTGGTACTAGTTTTGTTAAATCCAATTCGGACGGCTCCTAATAGCGATGGGACAAGTACGGCATGACTGGGAAAAGAGGGATATATTCTTCTTTAGGAAGATATATCTTATGAGAGTCTAGTATAAACGTAATCAAGTTTATCTTTGAATTAAATATTACTCAGTATCTATAAACATTCCGTTTGAAAACTGATAGATAATATGTTTATGTCAACTGAAACGGAATCGCTAAAAGATCGACGAGTTTTTTTTCCGGAAAAAATGAAGATTGTTGTTGAATCTTGCATCAAATCGGGAAAAAAAGTACTACATCTTATTCGTTGTTCATCGGACCGAACTGTGTTTAGTCATCACGTCGAAACGAATGAAACTGATTGTATTGTTTATTATTATTGTTTAGGTAACTATAAGGATCTGTTTTTAAATCATAAACATGACCGAGAAGAATGACTCATTTTGCCCCCTTTACCGGTCGTTCACATTCGAAAATATTTTCACGGTCACTTTAATCTATTGAAAGGTTGAAGTTGATAAATTAGTATTCAAATATAGTGTTAATTTATTTATCCTTTATTTTCTCTCCTTACAATGCTATTTTAATACGATCTTAAGATATGTGCTTACCTTTGGAGCTCTTTTTCTTCAAAAAAGAAAGAAAAATTAATTTTGTGAAACATTTATGTTTTTAGTTACATTGGTTTATAAAAGTGTAAATTCAGAAATCATTTTAATCAACTTTTTTTTTTATTTTTCAAATTTTGGCCATATTTGGTTAAAATTTAGAAAAAATTGTAAAAAATTAGCGTTTTTACATGGATATTTTTAAAAAATTGTTTTTATTAACGTTGCACTTAGAAGCAGCACATGGATTATTTGGGACGGACCTCGCAATTTTGGACCTCGATGATGTGACGAGGACAACACTTGAGGTGACACTTCCCTCTCCAAACTCCCACAACACGCCAATAGGAAGACTTGGAGCTTTGTCATATATAAGGTACATTAGCTCCATAGTAGGCATCTTTATTGGCATCAGAACTCGAACCCTCGACTCGACGGAAACCACGCCGGCCGCGAGTAGTTTGCAACCATAACCATCAGGTTACCGTGGCCACATTATATATATATATATATATATATATATATATATATATATAATATCATAAGAGTAGAAAAACAAAATATCAAGAAATGTGAAACATTCTTTTTTAAAAACTTTAAACATTTTTGGAAAATTCAAAAAAAGGAGAATGATATGTTTAATGTTGTAGCAGACTTTAGACTGTCTAGCAGAGTTATTCAAGAATTATAGGCCTAACTATCCCCATCAACAAACATATATTATTAAAACTGGTTATAACACCAGAAAATATAAATTGAAAAACTTAACCAAAAAAAAAGTAAATACAAAAAAATAAAAAATGTTTAAAAAAACCAGTAGCAAAAATCACATAACTAGAAAAAACATAGGAGAAAAATGAAGATAACATCCCATCAACAAACTATATTATTAAACAAATGCATTATAAACAGAAAATATAAATCTGAAAACATAAACCTAAAAAAAGTAAAACACCAAAAAATAAAAAATATTTAAAAAAACCAGTAGCAAAAATCAATAACTAGAAAAACATAGGAGAAAAATGAAGATAACTATCCCCATCAACAAACATATATTATTAAAACTGTTATAAATAACTGAAAATATAAATTGAAAACTAATCCAAAGAAAGAAAACACCAAAAATAAAAATATTTAAAACCAGTAGCAAAAAATCAATAACTAGAAAACATAGAGAAAAATAGATTTTTTAAACTGTATTATTTCACACGTATTGATATTACAAATATAATACAAAGGAATACAAATTATATATATATATGAAAGAGAGATATATATATATATATATAGAAGAGAGAGATATATATATATATATATACATAAACAGAACTAGTTTTTGAAATTTCACTAGTACTTTTGATAACACTTGTATCGTTACAAATCAGTGGCTGCTCTCTTCAATTTAGATGCAATGTACCAACAACAGAATATTTTTTTACCTACAAAGCGTCCGCAAGTTTCTGAGAAGTAAAACTTTTGTGACATTTCTTCTCTTTATTAGTTGTATAACTACATATTTGCCAAATTACGCACTTTTGTCCCCCCTGATGGGTAAATTTGTCTTATTAAGCCGAGTCGAATGACTCTATTTATCGTCGAATCACTGTAAAATTTCTTCGAAAAGATTTTGTGATCGTTTCTCTGAATACTGGAAGACCCCACTGTTTTGACCATAAGTCGTTCAAGTCTAGAATAATGTATTGGTATGAGGTTTTCAAATCGAAAAATTAGCCTAGCTAAGATAATTCAAAACAAAAAGACCATTACCCATTTTTATGTTAGAAGTCACACAAAAAGGAAACTTAGAAGAAATCTGGAAAATTAAAAACTGCATGTTCATGAAAATCGAAACAGAACCCTAAGAAGGAAAGAAAAACGCAACACAATGTTATAGATGTAATTTCTTTCATCACTCCTCCAATAACTGCAGCACCACGCCAAGATGCCTAAAATTAAGAGACTGCAACATTAAAGAAAATATTATCAACCCAACATACATTAATTGCAAACAAACTGGACATATCGCATCCTAGAAGGGATGCCCAAGTTATCCTAAGCCTAGAAAAGGAAGAGCGACGACCGCCACAAATAATAGAAATAAAGAATTTGTTTCTAAACCCATTCAAGAAAATAAAGCTTATGCGGAAGCATGTAACCCCACCAATGAAGTAACAGAAAATCAAGAAGTAATCCAAGAAAAACTATTCAGAAACCACCCAATATAAAGAAATCAAGATCAAGACAACTTTAGCTTCTTAGACGCTATCAAAGAAATCCAGGACCTGTTCCGGGCTTTCCCGCAACTACTTGAAGCATGCAAAAAGATGAAAAACACAGAAGACAATATCGATAAATTAAATATATTTATGCAAGGAATTGCATCATCACTACCATAATTTAAAGAAACAGCAAAAATCCCACAAATAAGACTTCTTCTCAAGAAAACTCTACCAACGGATAACTCCACCCAGATGGCCACGCCCACGCCCAATCAAAAGCAAGCATCTCTCCTACCCTCCACTAACGACCAATAGAATTACAAGCTTTACCAGACCTTCGCTTTCTACTTAAGCTCTGTCATCTTACATCGTTCTGAATTCATCGATCTGAATACTTGGAAACAGTTCTGCCCAATTTAACCCTGATTATGAGGTTAAGGCCCAACAGGGCTAGGTACTCGTGATAATCTCACTACGAACTAGATTGCGCAAGAGAAGACTTGCGTAAACTAGTTCAATAAAACCATCCAATTCTCTTGCAAGAGAATGCCTCATGAGTCCAAATTTATTTTGGATTCGGAAAATATCAAGCGTCAAGAGAGAAAAGCTTCATTTTCTTCACTATTTTTCTTAACATAGGGATTATATTCTGTCGATCGATACGTTTCCTGAGGCATATCTCAAAGACATATTAGAGCTTTCATCCAGAATTTGCCACTGAATTCCGTCAGGGGTATGAAGATTATCTGAAAAGCCAACAATATGTTGCGCGGGATTTTCACCATCCCTTTTTTCTGAGGAGTCCAAGCTTTGTTCAAGAATTTCACTTTCAGAATGAATCTTGAAATCTGAATCCCCATTTTCATCTTTATCACTGCAATTTTCATTGTGTTGATGAAAAAGATCTGAACACTTGTCAACATTCAGTTCTATCGAACGAGGAATTGAAAAAAATAGCTGTCATACATTTGAAATAGTCAATATTTGAAACAAATGTTACTCTCTCCAACATTGGTGTATCCAGTAATCATTTTTTTTTGGGGGGGAGGGGGTTACATATTATCATCACCATGAAAGAAGTAATTTCTTTAGTTTAGAATTCCCACTTGGTAAAAACTAAAGAATTAGCTATATCAGTCTAATACCTCCTTTTTAAAAATGTTCAAGGACTGATATAATTTTTATTAAGTTACAAAAATAAAGATCAGTTAAGAAAAATAATAAAGATGCCTCGAGAACAAAAGTTCCTATTAACCAAAATTGGTAGAATCCAAGACGATTGAAAATCTGATAAAAATCATTGAATGATTATAAAGACGATTACAATTTAAAAAAGAAATGGTTAAAAAGCTGCAAGTATAATGAGATGAAAAATTGTATGCATATTAGTTTTTACAAAGTTACATTTATTCTCCGTTTTCTCCCCCCCAAAATATTTAAGACTTTTGAATAAGTAATATTTATATTGAACCATGGGTGTTCAAACAGTAAATTATATTGAAATTTTTTCTTCACTTTTTCTTTACCAAATGAAAAGCATGGAAACACATATTTGGCTGTTGGCATCCAACATTTTCCAAGAATATCAATTTTTTCTGCATTCGCTAGCTTATGATAGATGTAATTTGATGTGTCATATTTATCAAATTGCGGTGTCGTTTTAATATGAATTTGGGAAATTTCTGAAGACTGGTGAATTTTTGAGCTTTGTATATTCTTGTACTTCCGTTTTTGATTCAAATAGTTGATTTCCCAATTCTTCTCTCTCTTATTTAATGTACATTTTTCTGCTTCAAATTGATGTTTAAATTTTTTTTTCACTTGAGTTAAAATTATTTAATAGAGACTATGTTCCCTCTTACTCATTGTCGAATCAAATACTAAGAAAAATGTTTATACAAATTTAAAGTTATAAAATTATAAACTTAAGAATTTGAGTAAAAGTTGAATAGATAGACCCAGTCCAGACTACTGTTCGCTTACGAAAGCAGAGACAACCGTCCGTGGATGATTCAACTCCACAAAGAGGTGATAGGCTGAGATGTGCGGTTCCGAAGACACAGAGCACTATCTGGAAGAAAAGAATACTTTCTGTTGTTGAATCCCAAAAACTAATTGTAGCGAGGGATGGGGGGGGGGGCGTCTTTTATAGGGATGCACCCTCCTCTCTTCGTCCTTAAACACTGACTTCGAAAAATATTTTGGCGACAGCAAGGATTTTTATATTCTTTTCTCAAGAACTAGCATATATGAAATCATTTTTTCTCTTATTGAAGAAAAAAATTAAGCATGAGAAGGAAAAAAAAAAAAAAACTTTTTAAATCTTAGAACATCTATAATAATATAATAAAAAAATTATTTTGAAATATTTCGATTTTCAGAAAAATTCTAAGGGGTGCATATGTCTCTTTGCCCCCTCCTCCCTCTCGGGTACACCACTGGACTCACATTCATCTACAATGGCCTTGTAAACGAGCAAATGTGCGAATGGAATAAAAAAAGGAAAACCGCGAGGGGAGAAGACGCATGGGTATTTCAATAGCATATAGTTCGAAAATCTCTAAAGCTTGGTCATTCTAGGAACAACATTAATTTATACGCTTGTTATAACAACATGGAAAAAAAGCACTGCTGTATATTTAAAAATTTTCAAAAATATAATAAAATTCATGAATTTTAATAAGCTGACACAAACGTTTTAAGAATAATCGCCTCTCAATGTAAATTTGAGGTCAAGATGACCGTTCCCATCGTTATTGTGTTAAACACTAAAAAGTTACTAAACATGGTTCAGCTGCATTTGTAATATCTCAGTCAATAGTTTTCATATTCTGAATAGTGATCGTGCAGCATTTTATTGTTACATATTTATCCAATTAATTTTTAGAAATAGAAGAGGGTTGATTTCACATAAAAAACTAAATTGGCGTTGTTAACCACACCAAGAGACTCCTTAATGACTGTTTAGTCTTATTTTGGGGGAAATACAATATCAAAAGTATTGTTAATAATAAATTCGATTTCATCTTCCTTAATTTTCTCTTTTCTCAATAGTTCTGATGTGGAGGTGTCTCCCACTCTGGGGAGAGGTACTCCGTAATTTACACACCTTCGAACCCCCTCAGGTGTTGTCATCATCACTTGACCGAGGCTTCTTAAATTATAAGGTCCATCACCAATAGCCCTCTTTATTTTCAGAAGTTTTATTCTTTTAGTAGTTGATAAGAAAAGCATTATCATATCAGGTATTTCAGTTTCTGGGTTAATATCATTCCTTTATTTATAATAAATATTCGTTACTTAAATCTTATCAAGCATTTTTAAATAATGTTTTGCAAAAACAAAATTTTAAATTATGTTCATCTCTAATTTAAGTATTTATATTTCGGATGAAATACATTCTAGAACTCTACAAGCAGTACGAAGAGCTATTTGAAATGAAAATGATGAGCATTTTTAAAAAGTTTCATAAGTTTAATTGCAATAATTCTTCAGAACTTCCTCTAATAATCTTTTTCACATTTATATAGAAACACTGTCTTTTATCTAAAATATAAAATAGTACATTTTGTTCCTAATTGATCAAGAACACATTTATTATATGAAATATATGCACGTCATTCATTAGTTTAAAAAGAAAACATCATCATTCTTTTTCTAATTAATTCTCGAAAGGAGTTTCAAATTGCTTTAATTAATTATTTCGTTACTGAAAATAGGACCTATTAACTACACATTTGATCAACTTTTTGAGTTAAATAAAAAAAAAAAAAAAAAAAAAATTGAAAACTCTTGCTAATTTTATCGATTGATATTTTGTTACCTCTCAACGACTCCTTTATTCATTAAATACATTAATGTAAGGTATACCGGAAAGTTCTGTCCATATGTTAAGTGAAAGAAAATAATACATTTTTCATACATATGATATTTATTGAATAATATTATTTCCGTCGTCATTAATTATGTATAGGATTGGCTTATAAATATTTCAGCTGAGTACCTCCTGAGTTTAGAGAGAAAAATTTACTTAATTATCATATGCATATTTTTGCTTCCTCAGAACAAAAACGAACCTTATTGGACCAGCTGATAACTGGTGTTGAAAAGTGGGTTGCCTACTAAATCATCGAAAGGAAAGTGCTTACCTGGAACTCGGACAACCTGAGCCCTCTACCTTTAAACTGAGCTTGAGCCTGAATATAAGAATAATGTGTACATGGTGAGACGTCCAACGATCAATACATTATGAACTTTTAAAACCTAACGAAAAGCTCAATTCGGACAGATATTGACAGTAAACAGATGATTCAAACAGATGATTTAAGCCATTTCAATTTGGTAATGTGATTACTTTCAAATTAGAGGACGACATGAAATATGAAGGATAAAAATAGAGCTATCAACCACTTAATTGTATAAGGAATTTTAAAAAAAATTAAGAACAATTTTTCCTCAATCAAGCAACAGTTCCTCAATTGCTCAGACCGAAGCTACGATAGCTAAAAAACATAAATATAAATGATAAAATATTTATTAGTCTTAGCTTGTAATAACACGATTATATACATTAACATATGAAGACTGTAACGGGGTTCTCTCGCATATTTCTCTTCCACTAACCTCTTGGGCTTTCATATGACGTTAACTAATTTGAGAACTTCTTGTAAATGAAACGTCACTTACGTAAATCAGTATAGAACTATTGAAGTGTAGTGAAAAGGATCGATGAGAAAGTGTTTATAAACAACGGAATGTTTAATAATAAGGAAGTTGTAGAGAGTTAGAGATTGGAGGAAAAGATGAGTTGCATAGAGATAGAGATTCTACTATATCTGATTTTGGAGGGGGGGGGATGCATTCGATCCTGATTCGAACTCTTATTAATAACTATTTACGAGAAGTAAAATTATTAGGTATTATTTCGGTTGGGATACGTTTAGGGACCTGTTCCATTAATATAATAATACAGATATTGGACTTTTAATATTTGAAGATCTGAATAAAGCCAATTTGACTTCCTTCATTATCTGACTTTTTAATTAGCGATTGAACATTATTCACTAAAGATGGGGCAACTAGTTGATAGAGATACATCTGGTGTCTTACAAGACTATATCGATTAATTGATTGATTTTTTTTATCAACGTCACACTTAGAAGCGACACGAGGGCTATTGGCAGAATTCCTAAGGTGAACCGAGCACACCCAAAGCGTTTGGAGTTACAAACCGACCTCCTTGGATTCAATCACCCATGCACTCAGCAATTATTAGCAAAGAAAACCTATCGGGCTATTGGCAACGGATCTCATAATTTTGATCCTCAGTCAAGAGATGAGGACGACATATGATCTGGCACCTCCTTCAAACTTCCACATCCCGCCAACGGGAGGACTTAGGACCGGAACGAATCACAAAAAATACCTTTACTGCCTAGCCAACATAACAGAATGTATCCAACACAATTCTATAAAAAAAAATTCCGTTGCTTAATTCTGAAAGTTTCTAATTATACATAATTATTTATTAATATTCGCGTTGAATTGATACGCCGTTCCCCGCACCAATAGCAGCGAATATTTTAACCCATTGGCTTATATAGACGGCCGCGCTTTTCAATTTCGTTACTATACTGTCGACTGTGAGAAGGACTGAGGAGCTGTAACTCTTAAAGTTTGCTTCTTTCCGTCAATAGATGGCGACATGTTATAAGCCATTGGGAAGCTAAAAAATAGGTGTATTGAATGGTGTGTAATACATTAGATTATTCGATAGATCGTGATTTACAAGCACCTGTTTTTGGTGATTTCTCCAACTACGCAGAAGTAAAAATGGCGTACCGTAAGAAATACCTCTCTGAAGAGAGGTATATAGATTATTTTCACATAATTCTTCTAGCCTTCTTATAATTAAATAGTTAATATATGGTCAAATAAGGAGGAAAATATTAGTAAGCCAATAGGTGATTGCAGCGGATAATAAAATAATACCTACCACGCTATTAGTTTTCGACTGCCTTGCTCGGTGTGCCTAACATCAAATATTCCGCTTTCAGAGAACAAGAAACTAAGTTTATTTACTTTGCGCTTATTAATTTATGCAGCTATTCTGTGTCTGTTAAGTTAGTGTTTAAAGAAGAAAAGCGTTTTTTATTAAAAATGTTTATACTATTTTGTGTTAATGATTACTCATTTATTTTAGGCCTTGACATTCAATATGTCTAAATTTAAACCAGTCTGTAGTAAAACTAAACGAAAAATTGCAGACGAACATAGGTATTTACAAGAAAAGGGAGAATTGGAATATTTTGCATTAAAATAAATATATTAAGCTCTCTTTAATTTGGCAATCGACAGGGTATTTCGAAACACATGAGAAAAATTTACGGGGTGATAGAAAATATCTAAACAAGCAATTTTCGCCATATAATGCATAGGCGGAGAGGAAGCGGTAAACCGCTAGATGGCGCTGTAATTGAAAGAATCTTCTTGAGACCAATCATGTTGTATGCCTCACCTATCTGGGCGTCGGCTGCAACTACTCATCTGAAACGACTGCACATCTTTCAAAATATATACCTTAGGAAAATGTTAAATGCTCCCTGGTTTGTTAGGAACGAAATCCTGCATAAAGATCTTAAAATCGAATCAATTTTAGAGTTCATTAAAAAAAAAAATTCCTTTTTCAATAAGATCCCTCAAATACTTAATGAATTACTTCAAAATTTACTTGCGTATGATGCAACCATTGCATCATCGCAAAAAAGACCAAAAGTCGCACTCGGCCATCGGTATCAGCATTACCCAGTCCTAAAACGACTGAGAAATCATTGAAGTCATTCATCGATGGTATCCTACACTTTCTTAATTTTTCAGGACTTCACCTCATTGATTGCAACCCACCCATAGCTACACTGAGTTTCGCAGATTACTATCGATCACTTTCCTAAGTTTTAAAATATTTTTGCCAATAAAATTTAAACTATTTTTACAATAGAAACTTAAAATCTGACTATTAAAGACAAATCTGACCACCAGGCGTTACTAGTGGCGCTGGTGAAACTGAACGAATTTCCATTTTCATACCTCATTCTCCTCGCGCTTTAAAATATTTCCCATTTTTTGGCAATCATTTCCTTTAAATTGGCATCGACAACAGCATTTAATAATTTCATAAATTTTTGACTTTTTTTTTTATCATTCTAAAAATATCTCTCAAAATCCCTCGGACGACAGGTTTTTCGGAGTCGATTTTAGTCTCCGAACTGAAGTCCTGCCTCTTTTGCTCTATCGACCAATGCGATTAGCGCTCCTTAGCCTACGGCTATAGCGTCCAATCACAATTCGGTCTCTCATCTCTTAAACTCCAATATTGTTTCAGCAGTTCCTCACTCTGCTGAAATCCCAGGCTTTCGCTGCCTTTATCCTAATTTTGACTGCTATTTAACAATTATAAGATCTCAATTACGTGCATCATATCAAACAAAATAAAAATATATAGATGAAACACAAAAGCTCTCACAAAAATTCTGTTTCAAAACACTAGGCACCAAGATGGCTTACTCAGAACCGACTGAAGCGCCACTTGTATCATCCCGCGCATTACTGATCTATATCAATTGCACTCAAAAGGACTCCAAAGTTAACAACCATAAATTAAATAAACTCCCTCAGAATATTTTTACACGGATTCAAATCACATATTTCTGAAAGAAAATCTGCTGCCATTGATTGGATGGATGAAAAGATCTGAGATAGTAATAAACAGAAAGCACTGAATCTTTAACATTAGGCTAATTTTTAAACTTAAATATCTGTCAAGAGTGGTTCATGTGTATAATTTTTAGGGGCACATCTTCTGAAAATGTGTACCTGTTATAGGGAAAGTCATAACCATTATACATCAGTGACGATGACAATTTTATTAGAAATAATAATATCAATATAGGACTTATATTTTCTTCTTGCATTTTTGAGGTTGAAACGGTAAATTGTGAAATATTTTTGGTCTTATTTAAGTATTTCAGACACAAATATTTTAAATCAGAAACGATTTTAAAATGTCGAAATTAACAAAATAGAGTGTTTTGAACTGAACAAGAGTCTGAAATTTAGTGTACTAGTATAATTGGGAGATGATCTCTCCTCTCTCTCTCTTTCTCTCTCTCTCACACACACAATAAAATATAAAGCATTAATTAAAATATAAATTTTTATAGAAAGCTTAATGCAAAGTTTATATAAAGCTTTTTATTCAGAAGATTTAAAAGTTTTAATTGAAGGAAACTTTTAGATAATCATATATTTTTTGATAGAGAATGACATTAGCTTCTTCGCATAACTGAAATTTTTAATTTTAAT
Source organism: Nephila pilipes (assembly GCA_019974015.1). Classification (NCBI taxonomy): domain Eukaryota; kingdom Metazoa; phylum Arthropoda; class Arachnida; order Araneae; family Nephilidae; genus Nephila; species Nephila pilipes. The sequence goes on along the minus strand of BMAW01070518.1, from coordinate 86,275 downwards.
CAAAAATATGTAAAATATGCTTTTCTGAATTATCCGTAAGTTGTTATTTTCATTAATTTTTCTTAAATGAAAAATCTTTTTTTTTAAAGTTACATAATATAACTATCATTCCAAGTAACTAAAAGTTGGTTATATTTGTAAAGAGAAAACCTGATAATTATTATATTACTTTTGTTAATAATTCATACCGAAAGTAAAGCTGGATAATTTCGTCAGAAAATAGCATAGGCTTATAAAATGTACTTTTCATAAAATAATATATTATGAAAGTAGTAAGCCTAATTTCATGTGTGTGTAAAAAATATACTTTCGAAACATTATTTCCGTTTCCTATTTAAACTATTTTTAATGAATATAAATCTAAATTAGATTAATGTTGATTAGACATATTTGTAATCCGAAATCTAATTCAACCTCAATTGACTTTGGTGGAATAATTGTTTATTCCACCAAAGTCAATTGAAGTTGATTCCATTTTATTCAAGGTTTTCCATGGTAAAGTCGTATACAGCAGGTGAAAAATATTTTACATTTGATGCTGATCAAATGTTAAGATAATATATTTATTAAAATTATTTTATGCCTCTCTCGCTGATATGCACGAGAGAAGTTCAATTAAGAAAAAAATTATGATAATGCTGAACTGTAACGCTGTTTTTAATATTATATTAATAATTTTAAAACAAAAAAAAGTAGTACTTAAAACATGTAACTTTTTCATAGCAGATATCAGGTTATCAAAATAAGCATTGGTTTAGCTAATTTATTTAGGAGCAAAATTTGAATCATCGAAGGTTTGTTATGAATTAGCAAGATAAAAACTAATATGATATTTTACATTTACTCTTTAATATCCTTAAGAAAAATTGAAGCGTGTTTGAGTTGGGGGGGGGGGTTAATACAGTTCTTATCAAGGAAGGAAGTAATGTAATAAAAATCAGTTTCTTTAGTTTTTATTAACGTCGCACTAGAAGCAACACGAGGGCTATTGGTGACGGACCTCGTAATTTTGAATTACGGTTAAGTGACTAGGACGACACCTGAGCTAGCACCCCCTCTCCTAACATCCAAACCACACCAAAGGGAGGAATTTGAGCCCCGACAGATTTAACGTGCATCAGCCCCGGCTACACGGTGGGTCTTTAGCGGCCAAGGATCGAACCCGTGACTGAACAAAAAACCCCGTCAAGAATCCGAAACCATGACCACTAGGCTACAGCGGTGACAATAAAAATCAGACCTGGAAGAAAAACTACTAGAGAAACCTTAATTGAGGAAAAGAAAAAAAAATGGCATTTTTTGAATTTCATAATGATATAACAACTCAGCGATACAAACAACTCAATCCATCGCTAGTAGCATATGCAAATTTACAAAACATACAATTAGTTAAAGGCACAAATTTAAAGCTATTATTGGGAGAAAAGTTAACAGGGAATTAGATTTTTGACAGTCTTTATCATTCCAAAGGCTTTTAGTGTTAGGACACAAAAAAATTTTCTTCGTCGAACTCGATGAATTTTATGTCTGAGGTATTCGTAAATCACTATAAAAGAGTTTGGTGGTTCAATGAAGTAATTGAGATACAATAATAAATACAGAAATAATGCAGAGAGAGAGAGAGAGAGAGTTTTTATACAATATTTTAGCATGATTTCTTTTATTAATTTTTTTTAGCTTACGATAAATTTCTACAACAGACAAAACAAAAGATATTACTCGTAAAACTTTAATCCTGACATTTAGCCTTAAAATTTTGTCTTGAGATATGAAACTTTGTTTTAAACACTTCCAAAAAGCATTTCGTTTTGTAAAAATATTTATTTTATGAGTATTTGTTTTAATGCTGCTTATTCTGTTGATGAATTCTTATGAAGGTTATTTCACAGCCCCATCGCGCACACTTTCTCTTAAATTTTATGTCTAGTAATAAATATAAAGTGCTTGTAATATTGAATGTATCCATTTTTGTTGAAAGACCTGGTAAGGAAAATTCCTGTAACTTCACCTTCACAACGACAAATTGACGTAATAAAATTAATCCAATTAGAGGCCACAACGAGGTTAGATAAAAAGAAGATTTCTGACGTTGAAATAAATAAATGAGAAAATATGAATATAGACCAATTAAACTCAAATGTAATGTTTTGATATTTTTTGATTCGTTATTAATTAATTTGCTTTTGTTTGAATTAACATTTTTATGGAAAAGCTTGCCATTTTTTACTACAATGATTAAGACTATTATGATGTGATTGCTTATTAATATCGCCCTGAGAAGCAACAAGAGGGGGCTATTGACCTCGTATCTCGTAATTTTGAATCTCGGTCAAGTGAAGAGGACGACATCTGAGCTGGCACCTCTATTTCCAAATTTCCGCACCCAGCCAACGGGAGAACTTGAGACCTCGACCAGATTTAACATACATCAGACCCGATACACGGAGGGTCTTTAGTGCCATCAGGACTCGAACCCGAGATTCGATAGTATTAACGCCAGCCACGAGACCGTATCCATGACCACAAGGCTACGGCGGCTATCCATTTTAAAGGCAAAGAATATTAAATCTACTTTTATATTTCCCATTCGTTAAAGATTCCATCAACTCATAAATTAAAAGTTTCGGTTCGAATCAAAATTTAAATCTCAACTGAGCTACAATTTCTATATATATATATATAAAACATTTTTTTTATAAATCCACATCTACTCATTATACCTTATCGTTAATTAATAATCTGAAGTCTTTCAGGGGTAACTTTTATTGAGGGACGAACATAAAAATATACGCTGGAAATCATTTTTATTTTGTGATAACATTTGACATTGATTTTTCTAATAATATAGATCCTCGTGACTTTAATTCTTTTTAAAAACATTTTTAAAAAAAATGCATATTTCAACTCTCCAAAGTATACAAACATTAAATATGGGAAAAAATCATAAATTTTTAAGATGATTAGGTTCAAGAAATGGGGTATTCAGAGGTTTAAGTAGTGTATTTCAATCAGAGATTTCACCTTTAATTCTAGAACCAATCTCTTAATTCCGATATATTTAATAGTACATTTTATCAATATAAAACCTTTTTCGATAAAAAAAAAATGTTTCAGAATATTCAATTGGCATTCATTTTGTAGTTTTCAAGTATAATGTGTATTTTGTTTTAATTTTTTTCATAAGGAAAAAATCTAGAGATATTTTTCACATGATGCAGGCTTTAGGAAAGTAGATGGCGCTGACGTCTGTAACAGTAAGCAAGTTCCGAGAAATTCTGAATGTTCGAATTTTATTTGAAGTACATGATACGATCTTACATGACTCTCTGGGGCAAAGATCTTCGTCTTCTAGTAATAATGTACATTTTCAGAGATTTGTCTAAAAAAAACATATTCATTCCAAATTACTAATGTTTCCTTTCAGAGATAGCGCACTCAATTGTGGATCTTTGCGCAACCGAAACTAAACAATCTAACTGTCACTTTCCACAATTCGCGCCTTCGTGCTCTTTCTTCGGTTATTTGTTACTTTATGAAGTAGCATACTTTATGAAGCAGTATTGTCTGGAATCGGGGGAGAATTTATAGAAGCTATGATGTTGAATAGGGTTTTTCCTCGAAGAGAAAAAAAAGTAGCGAATTATAATCATTTTTGGGATTTTTATTAGTTTTGTTTGGTAAGGGAGGGATAATGAGCTGTTGTCCGGATTTCAAAAGTACTTCGGTTTGAAATAACATAAAATTTTTATGAATCATATGATCAAGGAAATAATTATGGAGTTGGACTGATGCTTCGAAAGATTCATAAATGGATCCGATTTCACAGCTTTTTTGCAGGAAGAGCACAAACTGCTTCATAGCTTTCGGAAGGAATCTTATCAATTAAATAATTAATTTCAGGACTGTTTTTAAGTGATTAGTATGACACAGGAAGACACTTATTTCATCAGGAATAATAGCAGCATCCATAACTTCAACCATGTTCGATCCAGTTTTTCATCGGTTAGAAGGCAATCGATGCTATTTCCCACTATGAGAAATAGTAGAGCAAGTTGAAATTCAAAAATCAGAGAGCGAGTAGTGGCATGTTCACCGAACGAGCGTCAGCGTCTAGCAAAAAATATGTTTCGAAAAATGCTTATAAAATGAGTTGAGGGAAAATAACTGATACACTTTTAAAGTCCTATCCAGTAGGTTAAATATATCATTTTGCGTTTGATACGGATGGATTGCTATGATATTGCATGTATTAACTATTTTATACCTCTCTCGACACTTTGGAAGAGAGAGGTGAGAGGAATGGAACGCAGAAGAAAAGGGAATATAAGACAACAACAACAGTCAAATAATTCTTCGAGTTCCAGCCTGGGCAGGCGTTTTACTCTTGTTTCATTTTAAAACATTGAGAAGGAAAAACATACAGATTACAATGTGAAAACGAAACACGGAACAGAACACAAAAGAAGGCAAAAAATAACTACAGAAAGGAAAGAGGTATAATTTTTATTTTCAAGTTCTTAATTTTATTTGTTTTTTTTTTTCTGTGAACAAAATAAAAGTATTTTGGTTTTCTTTTAATAACTTATATAGTAATGCAAGATCATCATTAAAAATAGTGGTAGTTAAAATTTAGAATATGAAAAATTATGACCAAAAATAGAACTAAGTTTAAGTTAAAATAAGAGAAAATAAGCATGTTATTACACCTTTCTTGAAGGGAGAGGTAGAGATGTGACGATATTTAATATTGAATATGACGCAAGACATCGATATTTAATATTGAAACATCGATGTTAGAAATACATCGGCCAAAAAACATCAATGTTTAGCAAAAATAAATAAATAAAATCCTTCTCAAAAATAACATTTTTTAATGATAAATATTTACCCTCATTTTTTGGCTGTGTGGATGCTATTTTTTTCAGTACAATATTTCAAGGAAGAATAATCAAAAGCATTGTAGTTGGTGAAAACATTGATAAGAACAATGAGTTATTGCTTAATACGATATAATTATTCACACTACTACATATTACCTAAAATAATTTTAATTTATAGGCCCTAATATTTTTTATCCACAATTTGGAGGAAAAGCAGTTAAACTTTTGATCCTTTAAGTTGATTTCTTGTTTCACTAACTATCCCCAGTTAGGAAGAAAACTCTTCCTCGTGGGACTGATGCCTGTTACTGATAAATATTTAGTTGTAACTTTTGTTATATACGAATTCTTATGATGATAATTATCATGATAAAATTTGAGTGTGTCATCCTTGAGTTTAAGAGCAAGACTCTTGTAGTAAACTGAAAGTACAGACTGCAGAGCTTGACTTCCTGTTCCGAATTCCTCCAAAAGCTTTTGCCTATTTCTAATTCTCCAATTACCTTGTATAATCTTGTGGTGATATTCTGAAAAGTCGTATTCTTCTAAGAAAAATAAATATACCTATATAAGTAACTTTAAAAATTAACTGTTAATTTTGATTTGAAATTGCAAGTATTTCAGCTCACAATTATGTTTTCCTGACTTTTTATTTCAACCTTGTTTTATCTTGTAAATTGATTCATAAGTCATCCAAACATTAAGTTTTATGTTCCAAAAATATTTATTTATACATAAGAATCTGGTAGTGAGCAATGAATAAACAGTGATATTCAAATAAAAGTATAGTAACACATCAATCAATAACTCCCGAGACTAACCCAGAGATGGCGCTCGTAGTAAACCAGTAACCAGGTCTTTCTAGAGTACTAACCTTTGCTTGAAACGTGTCAAAATTTTAAGTCGATCGGACCAGAAACAGCTGAGTTATCGAGGTTGGAGTAAAGTCGTTTTGTAGTTTGTTTAAAAAATGGAAAAAACCGAGTTTCGTGTTCTGATAAAACATTGTTTTTTAATGGGTAAAAACACCGTGCAAGCGAAACAATGGATTGAAAAATGTTACCCGGACTCTTGTCCATCAAAAGCAACGATTTGTCGGTGGTTTGCCGAGTTTAAACGTGGTCGTACCAACACAAATGACGCGGAACGCTCGGGTAGACCTGTGGAAGCCGTTACACCGGAAAATGTGAGTGAAGTGACAAAAATTAGAATGAAAGATCGTAAAGTGAAGCTCCGTGAGATTGCTGAGATGACACAGATATCATATGGAAGTGTATTTACTGAAAAAGGTTTTTTGAAGTGAAGTGAAAAGGGTTTTTTCCAAGTGGGTGCCGCGATTGCTTTCGATGGAACAAAAACAGCAACGAGTCGATGATTCAGAAAGCTGTTTATCGCTATTTACACGCAACAAAAAAGATTTCTTGCGGAAAAAGAAAAAAAAAAAATTTGGAGAAAAAAAAAAAAAAAAAGATTTGGAAAAGCGTTGGAACGATTGTATCACCCTAAAAGGTGATTAACAAAAGGTGTTATGTTGATGAATAAAAAAAAATTTTGCAAAAAAAATGTTGTTTTCAATGTTAGTCTCGGGAGTTATTGATTGATGTGTTACTTTTCACAGTTTTCTAAATTTTATTTACTTCGAGAAGAAGATGGAGCTGGAGACAAATGACCACCTTCAGAATCCGGTGATTCACCCTCTTCTCTAATTTCATTGTTGAGCTTCCTGATTCATGTACCTAATAAGGCCTTGTCCTGGAAATGAAGGTTTTTGAATCGTGGATCCAATAACGAACCATTGTGAAAGAATAACTGTTCTCAATACTACCAAATCTCTTCTTGTACTGGATAAGAACGTTTTCTTTGAGTTTTTTCCTCAGCTCTAAACAGCATGATATAGAAATTATTTTGCTGCCCGTCATTTTCACAATCGAAATGACAGTGCTTGATGAAACAAATATTTCTCCTGTTGCTTCGGTTGTTGCAAATTCAGCACTCTTAAGCAATGTACAGAATTCTTGTAAGAATTCAAAATCTCCGGCGAAAGCTGATTTATTAAAATTTACAATTCCTGCCTTAACCTTTCTCAACTAAAGAAATCTTTCCAACATGTAGAAAATGGAATTCCACCTTGTAATTGCATTATGAATTAGTTTGCCTTCTATTTTATTCATTGGTTCATCACTGCCTACAACACTTTGTTTAAACCATTTCACTATATTTTTAACTTTTTCTATGACTGCGGTAACTTTTGGTAACGATTCGTACGATTTTTGGGCCCATTAAATTTAGTATAAGGGTAAAACAGTAGCTATGTTTTTATTTCTCGAATGCTTTTTCAATAGCACTCACAATGTTATTCCCTCCATCTGTACCCACAGCTGTAATTTTTTCTGCAGTCAGTCCCCAATCCAAACAAGTTTTCGTTAGATGATCAGCCAGATGTTGTGCCGAGTGACTTTCATGAAGCTCGTACGTAGACTTTAAGAATAGTGGATCCCAGAATTCAATTTTCATTAAAATGCTCAGTAACACTAAGAAAGTTTCTCGTTTGGTGCGTTTCCGTCCAAATATCTGTGATGAGACACACATTTGGCACGCTGCCCAGTTGTTCTCTCAAAATCAGTGCCGCGGCATTATATTTTCATCGATGGTTTTCCGTGATGGAATTTTACACAATGTGGTAGTTACTTTAACGAAGTGTTTAAAACCGTCATCTTCAACTAAGGAAATAGGCTGTGAATCTTTTCAAATCATGTAAACAATGGCTTGGGTTATTCTGCTGCGCATATCACCTCCAACTTAAAAAAAAAAAGCTTTATTGAAAAAAACTGTCTTTTAGTGATTTCTTATATAACTTCGAAGCACCAAGTTTATTTTATCAACAGAATAAAGACTTAGAATCGAATTAATTACACAGAAGTCTCGCTCGTTTTTTTTTGTTGTAGAATTTTCTAATGTAGCGAACAAGCATATGAAATGCAAGATAGTTCGCGTCGCGGTTTGAGTTTCAGATTAATTGAGAATTGAGAAAACGCCAGTCGGGAGTCGGTGTCAAAACCGTTAGACTAGCTGTACTTAACCTTCAATTTGAATGGTTATTTAGATGTTGCTAGGGGAAAGGAAATCTCCCTTCCCGTCAGGCCGGCTCTCACCCTTTCCGAGAGGGAGAATGTGTTTACTTACTTATTCCACTGTTTTGAATTGCTTTTCACTTCCTGGTTATTTTCCAAAAGCCCATCACCGTTCATCTCTTTGGTTTTACGTTTAATAGAATGTTCAATTCACTGACTGAGAAAACATTAAAGAGTGGGTTTTTTCAACATAAAATATAAAATCGACGTTGTAAAAAAAACATCGAGATCAAAACATAAATCGATTGATAAAATACCGACATCGATGTCGCATTTCTAGGGAAAGGGTTGGGAAAAAAGGAAGAAAACATTTCCTGAATGCCATGGCAATGGCGAGCACTCCAGTAGCGGTCAAGACTAAGGTGTTGCAAAGAAAAGCTGTAGAGATGGGATGAACAGAGTTTTTTAAAGAATATATTAAAACTTTTATAACGAAAAAGTGGTACCTAAAAGATATAATAGTTTCAATGTAGGTATCAAGCTATCAAAATAAGCATTATAAACTAATTTATTTAAGAGCTAATTTTGAATCGTCTAAGACTTGTCATGAACTAATAAGGTAAAAACCAAGTCTGAATAGTTTACAATTATTGCTTAATATACTTAAGAGGAATTGAATCGTATTTGGAATAGTGGCTTAGTGCGGTACTTATCAAGGAAGAAAGTAATGAGATAAAAATCAGATCAGCGAAAAAACAACGAAAGAAACATTAATTGAGGAAAACAAATAATGCCGTTTCTTATGTCACAATGACATAACAACTCAACGATACAAATAACTCAATCCATCGGAAGTAGCACATACAAATTTACGAAACAGATAATAATTTAAAGGCACAAATTTGAAGCTATTATTGAGAGAAATTTCAATAGGGAATGAGATTTTTGACAGAGGAATTTATGTCTGTTGTGTTTGAAAATCACTAAAAATAATTTTGATGGTTGAATGAAGTAATTGAGATACAACAATAAATACAGAAATCATGCAGAGAGAGAGAGCTTTTATACAATATTGTAGTTTAATTTCTTTTATTAAAAAAGTTTTTGTCTTACAATAAATTTCAACAAAAACAGACAAAATGAAAGATATTTCTCGTAAAACTTTAAACGTGACAGCAAGACATAATTTAGTCTTAAATTATGTCTTGTGATATAAAACTTTGTTTTAAGCACTTTCAAAAAGCATTTTTTTTTTTGGTAGAATTACTTCTGCGAAGAGGCACGAAAAATAAAACTATGATACTGCATGTATGAACTATTTTAAAACGTTTTTCTGAATTTCACTTGGTGTGTGTGTCATCAAATTTTCGATCGTTAATTTAACCAACTCCACATTAAGTTAGAGCTCTGGAACTTTGGGAATCGTTCTTATTCGCCTAACAATGCAATATTTAGACATTTGCAACAAGTTTTAACTAATATTTCAATAATTTTTTTAGAAACGTAATTTGTGTAGTAACCTGGCGCCATCTATGGGAGATATATTGAATTTCGCAGAGAGAGTGATCTTAAAGACGAGAGAGATGAGGTTTTTTACAAAGTTTTAACTAATATTTAAATAATTTTTTTAATAAACTTTGCCACCATATAAAAACGTTGTTTTAAAAAACGTTGGTTTTTATCTTGAATTATTATAATATGAAATAGTAAGGTAAAAAGTAACTCTGGATAGTTTACAATTATTCCTAAGTATACTTAAGAGGAATTGAATCGTATTTGGACTAACGGTTTATTGCGGTTCTGATCAAGGAAGGAAGTAATGAAATGGAAATCAGACCTGTGAGAGAAACATTAATTAAGGAAAATAAATAATGCCGTTTCTTATGTCACAATGACATAACAACTCAGCGATACAAATAACTCAATCCGTCGGAAGTAGCACATGGAAATTCACAAGACAAACAACAATTTAAAGGCACACATTTGAAGCTATTATTGAGAGAAATTTCAACAGGGAATGAGTCTTTATCATTCGAAAGGCACTCAATATAAAGACACACGGAAATTTTCTTCATCGAACTCGAGGAATTTTATGTCTGCTGTGTTTGAAAATCACTAAAAAAAAACTTGATGGGGTTGAATGAAGTAATTGAGATACAACAATAAATACATAAATCATGCAGCTTTGATACAATGTTTTAGTTTGATTTCTTTTATTAAAAATCTTTTGTCTTACGATACATTTCAACAACAGACAAAACAAAAGATATTTCTCGCAAAACTTTAAGCGTGACATTTAGTCTTAAATTTATGTCTTGAGATATAAAACTTTGTTTTAAGCATTTTCAAAAAGCATTTTTTTTTTTTTTTTTTTTTTGTAGAATTACATGTGAGAAGATGCACGTATTAACTATTTTATACCTCTCGACACTTTGGAAGAGAAAGGTTCACTTGAACGCAGAACACGTGTCTGTACAATGTTGTTCTCTAAATCTTATATTAAAATATTTTATAACAAAAAGGTGGTACTTTAAAGATATAACTTTTTCAATGAATATATCAAACTATCAAAAAAAAAAAAAAAAAAAAAGCATTAGCTTTACTAATTTATTTAGAAGCAAATTTTGAATCATCTAAGATTTGTTATGAAATAGTAAGGTAAAAACTAAGTCCAGATATTTTGCAATAATTCTTAAATATATTTAAGACGGATTGAAGCGTATTTCAGCTAAGTTCTTATCAAGGGAGGAAGTAAAAATTAAACCTAGGAAAAAGTGCGAGAGAAACATTACTTGAGGAAAAAAAATAAGAAGCAGCAGAACATTTTTTTTTCGATTTACAAAATATACATCTCGTCAAAATCACAGAATTATCGCTGTTATAGGTAGAAAATTTAATGGAGAAAGAAATTTAAAAAAGTCTAGTATTCAAAAGACCCTTAATGTTAGGACTTACAGAAACTTTTTACATCGAACTCGAGGAATATTATGCCTGTTGTGTTTGTAATTCACTAAAAAAAGAGCCTGGATGGGAAATAAATAAATGAAGGTAAAATGATAAATACAGCAATCATGTAGTTCTTATGATAATTTTTAGCTTGAGATCTTTTCTTAAATAGTTTTTAGCTAACGCTAAATTCAGATAAACAAAACAAAAGATCTTTCTTGTAAAATATATAATTTTACCTTTGATGAAGTTCGATTGATAAAAGAATACAAGTATAAATTGTTTTTTGATATGTCTATCTTTTTAAGCACGAAAGGAGCTATCATGATAGTAAGAGAAGTAGAAGTCGCGTACAATAATCTTATTTTTTTAATCTTATGTTAAAAATTTTGTAACAAAGAAAGTCGTACTCGACAGAAATATAATTTTTGACTTGACAGGAATAACTGTTTCAAAATGCAATTTTTTTTTTTTGAAGAAATAAATGTCTTCCTTACATATTCTAGTATTTACTTTAATTTTGTTTATGTTATTTTTTATGTCTTGCAAAGCATATTAAACAGCCCCTTTACGAACACCTCTTAATTTTTATTTTTAGCAATAAATATAAATTACTTTTAATATTGAATGCATCCATTTTGCTGAAAGACGGTAAATCCAATTTAAGTAACTCCACTACCATAACGTTTAACCTGACCATAGTGTTTAATCTGAAGTATAGAAATCCAATTAGATGCCACAGCGTGGTTATATATAAAGGAGATTTCTGAAGTAGAAGTGAATCTATGAGATTATGTGAATAGGAGAACAAGATGAGTTAAACCAAGAAGTTACTGCTTTGATAGTGTTTTCTTCGTTATAATTAAATTGTTTTGTTCGAATAAACATTTTTTATTTAAAAACTTGCCATCATTTTCTTCATGGTTATGAACCTTTATTCATGAGAAATGGAAAGTTTGAGTTTTTGAACTAGTTAATAATTCTGGGACGTATCAACATGTCGAACGAAAAGCAAGAACTCTAGCAATTTACATTTCCGAAGTTGAGTGGCCTCAATTATCAGATATGGAAATTAACATAAAAGTTGTATTGAGTGACCGAAGTTTCTGGGATTATATTTTGGGTAATTAATCCATTACCTGATAATGCAAACGAAATAAAATTCGATATAAAAACCAACGTTTTAAAAACAACGTTTTTATATGGTGGCAAAGTTTATTAAAGAAAATTATTGAAATATTAGTTAAAACTGTTAGTTATTTTTTACCTTAAAATTTACTTAAAAAGAGACATTTGTGAGCGTATTAAAAAATTCATAATACTCATAAAATCAAAACATGCATTTGAAAGTTTGTAAGTCATTCTATTTAAAAAAATGGGAACCAGAATTCAGAAAAAATTATTGTGATAAGACATGGTGCCAAATATTGGAAACTTTCTTTCTTGCGAATGATTACCGACTAAAAGTCAGCAACTCTTACTATCTCAAAGATAGTAAAGGGGATATAGTATCTCCCCTTTGTGAGTACAAAAGCTTTACGATACCTCATGTGGCTTGGGAAGTGCCCGGTGTTCCCAGAGGGGGAAAGAAATTTTTCCTCAATCCTAAAAGCGCCGAGAGGAGAGAATATTTTGACTTATTAAAATTATTGAAATATTAGTTAAAACTTGTCGCAAACGTCTAAATATTGCATCGTTAGGAGAGTACGAACGATTCCCAAAATTTCAAAGCTCTAGCTTGATGGGAAGTTGGTTAAATTAACGATCGAAAATTTGATGACACACTCATACACACGAAGTGAAATTCAGAAAATTTTTTTAAAAGAGAAGCAAGCATTCAAACGAATTAAGGAACCTTCGTACACGAAAATTTATCAAAGAGTCACGCGTTAGTTCTTCACTCTTGATTTAGAACACTACCGATGGTTAATTCTGAAAAAGAATTTTGTTCCGACGTCCAGAGCTAGACTTGTTAATCTAACTGATGAGACTTTTGAGCTAAAATTTAGAGGTAACGAAAAAATTATGGGTATATTCTGCAAGCCGGTGTCGGAAAGGAAGCTATTATCTGAAGAAACAGGTTTTGATATACTTGAACAATTCGTTTGTTTCCAGCAATTGATTATGACGCAGTTAACAGATTACGACAACCTAGTGCAGCTACTGTGTCTTCAAGAAAATGAAAAATTTAATTTCAGAAAACCAACTCGAAAGCGAATCAGGATGAATAATGCGGAGAAAAAAAAGATAAAGGACTTTTGACCGGGTGTCAGATGCACAAACCTGACTAAAACTATACTTTCTGGTAAAGTCAAACGGAAGCAAATAAATGTTCATTCCAGTGGAACGGTAATGGAAGTCATCTGCAATTAAAGCTTGTTTTTGTTGTTAACAGAAAAGGCCATTTCATCAGATGGTTTCAAGAAAAACAGCGACTTCACCGACGTTAAATGGCATGTTATGCAAGATAATGAAATCTCCAACTAATTTAGGATTGCAATGATCCACCTCAAAGCTCCACTATTTGGAAAAAAAAAAAAAAAAAAGAGATTGATCTGAGAACTTAAAATCATCCTAAAGCAAAGAAGCCTGAAGTAGTGATAAAAACAGTATATCGGAAATAGTGGGGTAAGGATATAAATATCTGTGCTAAGAAAAAGGATTTGTACCAGAAGATTTGAAAGATTCTTTATGTTCTTAACATGCATCGTAACTTAATTTATGTTGCTAACATAGACTTCGCAAAGTATAACATTCTTTGGCAGGATAATCAGACGGTTTTATATAATGAAAAAAAAAAAAAAAAAAAAATGAATATTTTTTAACTGTTCCTAGAGTAGATAAATTTTATATTCTTATGGTATGCCAGCAAAAAGCGTTTCGAGTAATATAATGTATCTCTTAAATCTAATAATTTAAATACCGAATTAGTTCACAGACGATTTGGGAATGCAATTTTGATATATTTACTAAAATGAATAAAACGTCTTATGTAACTGGTTAAGAACATTTAAGGCTCATGTCTAGGCATTTCGAAAGTAAAAAACGACGAAAGCCCCCTTTAGTGGGAGGAGGGAATGGGGGGGAAGGGTACTCTAGTGCAGACGAGGTACTCACATGTTATTGGTCGTATGGAGTAGAAGTAAATAGTTATCAAATAAAAGAGAAATTATAGGCTTTCTTTTTCTTAATTTTCATTATTTCCCTTGATTTCAAAGTGGAATCTTCTTTGATGCTCTTAATTTATCTATTCTGCTTTAATTTTTTCCAATACCAAATATTTACAGTTTTTTTACTCGTACTTTTTTACTCTCTAATTTCAAAAAATCCGCTACTACTATTTCATTCTTTTTTTTTTTTTTATATCACTTGATTTTTTTTTAAAGATCTACAATGTTAGTGATATCTTCATCGAACACTGAATAGGAAATAATCCAAATTTTGTACACTGCTTAGTTACATAAAAATTTAAATTTTAATGAAAGTTGATACCTGCTGATAACAAATTGCCGTGATGTATGTCAGTATGTTGTTACATAAACTGAAATAATAACTAGATTTTTGATGAACGTTTAATGCACAACTCTAGTTAATTGCCCAAATTCTAAAAGTACATATGAAAGAAAATTTATATCAAAGCACTCGCTTTCATTAGAAGTTTATATATATATATATATATATATGACAGTATTAATATCAAATTCCATATCAATAAGGACATCACAGTCATTTCGTATTGTTCATCCATAATCTTTTCGACAATATCTATATCCCTTAGATTGATAACAGAACCGAAAACAAAATTAAATTTATCTTGCAAATTTTAAAATTTTGCTCTCAATAGCTCTAACTCACCAATACTTAAATTTGGTTCAGATAATTTTTATTTCAACTTAGTTAGCACAGCTTTTTGTGTTCTTTCTTCAGCAAGAAAATCTTTCGTATTTGCTGCCATTTCGCCATACACAATTAAAATCTAACGATTATTGTTCTCAAAATTCGAAGTCATATTTAGATATCAAAAGCGCTTACTCAGCCTCAATACAGCAATTTCCAAAGAAGTAATTTATAATCGACCACAACCCCATAAAGTTCAATAACAGTTCATAACTCCGGCAAAAAGACGATCAAAAATGTTAATGCAGTGTCACTTGCTGCTCTCAAAACTATGTAAGTGAACTGTCAGTATTTCTAAAAATATGAAAACTTTATTTTGGAAACGACCCTTCAACGATCCGATCATTCTACTAAGCTATAATCACTCAACATGAGACTTATGTTAACGTTAAACCAAATCATTAAAAAAAAAAAAAAAGGCTCAATACGATTGAAGCGCCACTTCCCAAATTGGTTATTAAGGGATTCTAGGCACACCAAAGGAACATATTTTAAATTGGGCAAATTCAAATTGAATTTAAATAATATGGTTACATATTCTATGCGTCTTAAGTTTTATGTTAAGTATCAAAATATTGGAAAATATAATTAAAAGAAAAAGTACGAAACACTTGTTTCAAAATTTTAAAAATGCCTGAATAAAAAGTATAACATTTAACGAAAAATGTTCGCCAAATCTTTGAAATAAGACATAAAACTTATTACAGACTTTCGCAAAATCACTATCTCTGAAATATATAATCACTCACGAAGTTACGTTAATGTATATTCTATGCACGACGATGTAGTGATGCCCAGGTCCACTGATGGCTCCAGCAGTGCGTATATCCATGCGCGGATCTATTTATAATTAAGATCAAAATAACAAAATATCTAAACACACACATACACAAAGAACACAACATTAAAGCAGTATAACGACATATTACACGCAGTATGGCTAAAACGCTTTAGAACTGAGCTCATGAACAAAACGCAAAGTATAGTAAATAATTTTTTACTATCAATTATTCAATAAATGTTGACCTTTGTAATACTATTAACCAGTTGACACACATTCTCATGCCTTTCTAGACAGAATTGGAATTTTAATGCTGGAATGCCTGAAAGCTCTATTGTATCATTGTCTTTAGTAGTCTTGACATAATCAAATCGTTGTTCTATAAACTTTAATTTCGGCTTTGGAAACAAAATATAATCCACAAGTGTCATGTACGGAGAGTATGCAAGGTTGTCTCGGTTTTTTTTAGACAAAAAGCGCAGGTACAGTTTTTTTTCGTCACAAAAATGTACTAGTAACAGCTGCATCGTAGGATGGCGCATTGTCATGAAACAAGAACCAATTTTTGTTTGTGACGAATTCCGAATGCACAAAACCGCCGGCCGCGAGTCCACGACCTTGACCACTAGGCTACCGCGGCCTTAACTTTTCTTTCATGCAGAGCTTCAGATGTCGTTTCTCCCTCCTGCGTCGTCTAAATGGGTTGAAATATTAATCATAGCACATGAAATAGAAATATTAATCAAAATCACATGAAAGGAAGAAGAGGTTAGCATATCCTAACCTCTTCTTCCTTTCATGTGATTTTGACGAACGTCGGATCATTCCTTCCCGGTGTCGCAATTTTAATGACCAGCAGTGTAATTTAATACAGCACACGCAAATAAAGTGTCAAACAGATGAAGTACAGTATATTTCGGTAAACAATGCGTACTTTTAATACAAAAAATAAAATCGAAAGTTACAGGTGCGTAAAAGTGATAGATTTCAAAATAAGGAAAAGACGAGCATTAAAAAAATTAGATTTCCACATGTACCTAAATGCCGTTTATTAAAAAAATAATAACTCACCTTATTGACTCAAACATTTTCATATCTTCAGCACTTTCTTGCTGTAACACGATTTCTATTTTCTCTTGCAAACTGAATGGCTTTGCATTTGAGACTCCTATGTTTATTTCGTTTGGTAGGTTCTATATATACTACTAAAAATAACATTAGATCAACTATATTTCAACAAAAGCAAATGCGATTTACTAAAGACTTCGATGTTCACTTCAAAATTAAGGTTTCGAAAGATTGGAGTAAGAGAAAACATATTACTCCTAATCTCCGCGAATTCATTCGTGTCAGAGGAGCGTTCTTACGGCAAATTGTGTCCTTTTCTCGAAAATCCAGAATGTTATTCTTGTGCACATCCGCATTGAATACAATCCACCCTGTTTGCAGAATTATTTAATACCTCAAGCATTTCCCTTCCACACACATATTGTTCTCCCTTATAGATTGTCATTACAGTATATCAGTTTCTTCTTAAAGAAAAGGGTGTGCGTTATACGGTGAGTGAATGTAAAGTTTATTGGCGCAAGAGCCAGATATGGCCAAGCTGCGCCAAACAAGATTAAACTGTGGTCTAGACGAGAAGTTGAAAAAAAGATAAAAAGTGATTGACAAAGAAGGAGGGTCGAAAATAGAGAAGGATCGCTAGGGTAAACCGGGAGTGCTTTACCCATGTTTACCAAAGACAGTTAACCCCATGGGAAAGAAAAAGATCACTAAGGTGCCTCGGGGTCATGATGCCCGTACTTACCTGAAGAAGGCAAGTCCCTGAGGTCCCCTGATATAATCCTCAGGGGCAGGGTGCCCGGCTATACCCCCAGACGCTGGGTACCCATTTTAGTCGCCTCTTACGACATGCATGAGCTACAGTGGGGATATTCTGTCATTCTCGCTCACCACACGGGTCGTGCCTTATACGGAGAATATACCTTAAGAGATATAGTTTGAAACTATAGGCGCGCGTTATACGCCGAAATGCACGGTAATTAAAATCACAAAATATGCACTGTTTTGTATTGATATCCTACATTATTCCATTGAGTGAGTGATAGTATACTGAATGGCACAAGAGTCAGAGGTGGTCATGCAGCGGCAGACAAGGTGAAGCTTGGATCTAGACGCGTGAAAAAATTGAAAAAAGATAAAAATTGGTTGACAAGGTGAATCGAAAATAGAGAAGGATTGCTGGTGAATCCCAGAAAAGCGTCACCCGTGTTTATCAAAGACAGTAAACCCAACGGGAAAGAAAAAGATCACTGGGGTGCCTCAGTGATTATTCAATTGAAGTAGAAGACACATAAAATAATTTTCTATGACTTGTCAGCAGGTGGAAAAATGCTAGATTACTGGCAGGGCTAGAAAGGAATATAGAAGCAGCACTGAATTTCAAACCATGAATACTATTCAAAAAACCTCAATCATTTATTAATGTTTTTTTAAAGGAAAAAAAATTCAAATTCTTATAAAATTTCAGAAAACTTCCATTCACTTTCTTCCTCCACTTATAGCAATACATATTAATGGTTATCTCTTACCATTGAAATCAATTACATATATACAATTTTTCCATCAACAAATATGAAACCCTCAGGATCTTCACTTAATTGCAACATTTTAAATTAAAATGGACAAAAATAAAATAAATATCTTTATCATGCAGTATGATGTACCATTAAAAGAAAAACACATCTTTTAGATCACAATGTTTTATTCATATACTGAAAATTCATTCTCTGATAAAGCAAGATATGACAATATGCAAATTCAATTATGTGAATTTTCTTAGCTAATCTGACATTTTACATGAATTTGTCATTCTTTATATAAGAACTCTTTATTCCAGACATATACGTCAAATTGAAAAATTTTATTTTAAAAAATTAAGATAACTACTATGAATAAATTAATATAATTATTTATCAAATATATATATGTTCATCATTTCAAATTTTTTTAATAATCGATGTTCTAAATGTCCCTTCAAATAGGAATGGAAAGTTACTTGGTGTTTAAGAAAATGCATTAAAAACATTTTCTTCGGTACAGCTCTGGAACAATTGGTCGAATTATGAAAAGTTACTCTTCTAGAAAAGAAACAAAAATCCACAAATCTTTCTACTTTACACTTTTTTACACATAACTTTCTCAAGTCAAATACATTTATCCAAAATTTCTACTGATATGACCAAAAACAATCATCAATTAAATAAAAAAGAATTCTTAACTTCATTTTTTTGACCAAAATGTAAACTTATTTAAAAAAATTAGAATACTTGAATTATTTCAAATTTTTGGCAAATTCCTGAATTATTGTTTGTAAAGGTTACGTTGAACAATACATCATATTTCAATAAGAAATTTAGAAGATATATAATAAAAACATTTTTTTTTACTCTAAAAATATAAATGCAAAGTAGGAAAGAGTATTTGTAATTCATTATTTACAAAACCAGATCACACAATGATCAGGGACGATAGTTTAAAACAATAAATAAGTATCTCACACACAATTCATTCAGAAATTGATAATAAACTTAGAGCAGTATAAACGATTAAAGAAAGACAAAACTGAATTATGCACAGATGGAACAACAATCCACAAGTCTATTAAATTTTTTGCATATCTAGTGTAAGACTAGTAATGCATACATACATACACAAACTACAATATAGCTACACGATTTTTAAGATTTTCTATCACAGAGTTTGTTTACTAGTTTTAACAAAATACAACAAATCTTACTAATGAATGACCCAAACAGTGACTACGAAACTTAACAAATGTGTTTTTCCATATTATTTTTTCACTATTTTCAATAAGACTAAAAGAAACATTCGAATCTACAATGAAATTTCTCTTTAACAGCAAAATATTTTAATTCTAGACGCAAGATTTAAATTAGAAATACTTAAGCACATTCAGTAATTTCAGATACCATCAAATCACATTCAGGAATAGCTTGAATGGTTCAACAACAATGACGATAAGGTATTTTGTCAGATTCATAGCTTGTAAGCTTCAATTTGTAGCCATCAGGCAAACGGCTGTCAATTTTTTCTTGAATATTTGAAATATCAACAATCCTCCGTCCATCATGAAGATTATCAAGAATATTCATTTCATCCTCCGTCAACTGGAAGTCAAAAACCTGAAAAAACAAAATTCAAGAATATGAAAAACGCAATTACAACTTTTTTTTTGTTACTATCAAATTTTTTCCGGTCAGCAATTAACTTCAGAAACAAACAAACAAAAAAAAAAACCTAACTTAGCAATATAAATAATAATTTCGAGGTTTTTTTCCCGCTATATAGAACATGACGTTTTTAAGATGAATATTATAAACAATTTAGATATAAATTATTCAGATAGTAAAAAAAATTCTTTCTTATAAATCACTGCCAAGGCGAGTTTTACAAAAAGGTCCCTTTTACGAAAAGGATAAACGCAAAAACTAATAATCTAGGAACTAAAATGCAAGATTATGGAATGGCGTTACGCAATTAAGTGAGTGATGGAGAAGCTTAATAGATAAGATCCAGATATGGAGACGCTGCGCCAAACAAGGTGTAACTGAGATTCAGAAGTTGGAAAAAAGATAAAAAAAAAAGGTTGACAAGGAGGAGAAATGAGTTGTAGGATATCCTGGAAGTGCGTCATCCGTGTTTACCAAGTAAACCTTATGGGGAAGAAAAAGATCACTAGGGTGCCTCGGATCATGATTTCCATACCTATTTAAAGAACGTAAGTCCCTGAGGGTGTTATCCAGTTAAAACGTGATCTCATGGCCTTTAACACACATTACACATTTACTTTTGTTAAATGGTAATATATAATCATACTTCTGTTCGCAAACCATTCAAACCATTCATTCATTTTTTCCATGTTATATTTTAATTCTGAAATAAGCACTTTGGCAATAAATTATGGATCTAGTGTTCATTTCACTGCGATCCGAATTATGAAAGTCGCACTTTAAAACAACACGAGAGTTCTTGGCTATGGACTTAGTAATTTGGAACCACGGTCAAGTGACCAGGACGACATCTGAGCGGGCAAGACCTCTCTCCTAGCTGCCACCCCAACAGATTTAACGCGCAACAAACCACTACACGACGCGTCTTTTGTGCCATTAGGAGTGAGTAAGAGATAGTGAAATATTTAAGGGAGCATGGGACAGATCTGCGCCCGCCCCAAAAGTAGTAAATGTGATCTAGAACAGGCGTCGGCAAAATATGGCACTCTACAAAATATTATGATAAAAATATTTTGAGTCCACAAAGAAATTGTTTAACGGAACATTCAGATTCATGTATCAAATTAAAAGTCACAAATTGTACCTCTGATATTGCGATATTAAGTAAAGCGGTGCAGGGACAATGTTCACAAAAGAATTTTAATTTTTTATTTCTGTTTAAGGAAGTTATATTTTATATTGTTTATTTTTAAGTCAAATATTTTTAAATGATGCATAATTATAATACAACAAAACTAAATCTGTATTCTTGACTTCTTATTCCCTAACTCTGCGTGTATTTCCACGGAAATCGAATTGTTTCAAATATTTTTTATTTTGCGGTATCCTGCATCATATCGATAGATTGGTTTAGCACACCACAGTTTCAAGTGTTTACCAAAGACAATAAACCTCGTGGGAAAGAAAAAGATCACTAAGGTACCTCGGGATCATGGTGCTGTAACCTACCCAAAAAAGGCAAGCCCCTGAGGTCAACTGATATAATCCTCAGGGGCAGGGTGCCTTGCTATACCCCCCAGGGATTGGGTTTCCATTTTAATCGCATCTTATGACATGCATGAGCTACAGTGAGACGAATCTTTCACACCCGGTCGCCACACGAGTGGCAAACCCCTTGGGAAAAAGATCACTAGGGTATCTGGGGGCATGATGACTGTACTAACCTAAAGAAAACAAGAACCTGAGGGGCCTATTTCAGGAGAAAATATTGCAAAGGTCATAACTATCAAAACCGACTCAAATGTTTTTTTGACAAAATATTTATTTCCTTCTTTGATCTAAATAATCTTTATAATCGACAGAAACTTCATAATATGGAAATAACTTCCTGTGCGAACTTTAGAATATTTTCAAACCTTACAAGTCTCTATAAAGCAAAATTTTAAGCAGTACAAATTCACTAAATTTTTTCTTCAACACGAATCAGACTTCGGGTATGAAACTCAAAATATCCATTGCTATAGGATAAGAAATACACACGATAGACAAAATAATGGAAGGACCAGGAATCTGAATTATATGTACTACTATGGTGTTGGTGAACCACAGGCAATATTGACAACTATTCGACGTGGATTTGATGAATATGAATCTTTCGCATAAGGTGATATTTTACACCATTTTCTCCCTGTAAAAGATTTTTCCAATATGCTAGTGATGAAGGAGAAAATCGCGTGCGAGTGGTCCTCTAACTTGTCGCTCCAGATATACCAATAAGAGTTCAAAAATGTTAAGATATGATGATAATTGGAGGTTTCCCTTCATTTTCATTCAACTAACTTGTGATAAACTATGCTGCATGGATGGGACCATTTTTCGTCCGAAATAGCAGCCACCAGGGAAGAGTGTCTTCACCAATGAATGAACGGTGATCCTGGAGTACATTCAAATAGGTTTGGGATGTTGCACGATTCTTTAGAATGATGATCGATTCTAAAGAATGCCAAGAAACAGCACTCCACACCATCAAAGATACGCCTCTATGCTTTATAGTTGGAACCAAGCAGTTAAGATGAAATGCTTTCCCGTTATGTTGCCAAACTCTTCTTGTGGTGGGAAACAAAAAGCAAGACGATTCGTCAGAGAAAATTATACCTTTCCAGTAATCAAGGTTTTAGTTCTGATCATCTCTACACCACTGTAAGCGTTTTATGGCATTGACGCCAATATGAGAGGTTTAGGCTTTGCAACATGACCATAAAAATATAACAATCTATGAAACTCCCGAATAACTGTTTTGTTTTTAAATGGAATCTTCGTGACTGATGTTTAAATCTGCTGTTATATGCTCAACTGCGGATTTACATTTTGGCGAATAAATCATGCCATTGTTTACTAACCCCTTTAGGACAACTTTCTTTATCCTTTCTTAGTTTTCACCATCAGAAGAAACATTCTTTTATACACCTGACCATAATTATAGACACTGAAAACCCTACTAAGCGAGCACTAATAATTACCCCTTTCTGGAAATCAGAGATATGACATTTAAAAATAATATTACACAACTAGTCTTATTACAAGGAATGTTCCAAAAGTCACGTATTTTTTTTGAAAGAGCACATGGTACACCAGATTAAACAGACAACCGCTATAAGAATCCACACCCGTAGCAGGTTCAGTAATGTTAGTGGAGGAGGAATGACGCATGCGCAGATTGACGAAGAAAAGAAGGTAGCAGCAGACCAGCGTGCCCGAAACATAACTAACAAAATCAAAATTTGTATAAGTTTTTTTGTGTGTGTCTTTTCAAAATGTATTTCTTTTTTTTTACCTACCATCTGCATGAGTATAGAATAGGAAATAAGTTAAGAAAAATATATATATTCTAATTCACAGTATCATCAATATGCTTTAAAAATGACGCTAATTTTTTTAAACAATAATGATAAATTGTAAAATGATCTACAAAAGTGGACAATTTGAAAATCTGAGAGGGTATCTGAATCAAATACAGATAAGCAATTGGTTTCATCAATGATAAACAACTTCTCTGAAATGAGGAATTGTAAACTTTGCTATTGCACAACTGTGAATTATGTATGTAAAATGAAGTTTTATTTTCCTACATAAAACAGTACTAAAAGCATTTTTTTTTGGGAAAAAATTATAATTTTTTTTTATAAATCTGGAAGTAACATTACTCTTAGTGTCCCTATTAGTGTTACTTTTAGTTCTGTTAGTATATTTTATTTGAGGTTTTATAATAGTATGATTAAAATGTATTTGACAAAATGTCTACAATGGAATCTGGCAACAGCCAGATGATGGAACTTTCTTTTCAAATGTTTACGTTTTGCATTTAGTGACGGGTATATGAAGTGCCTAGCCCTGCAGGGCTTTAATCTCCCGTCAGAATATTTTTTTAACTTTATAACTTCAGTGCCCAGTACAATTAAAAGATTTAAAAATTAAATAAGAAATTAAATGAAATTAAAAGAAAAATGATTACTAGAAAAAAACTATTTTAGAGTGGAGGTTTAAATTTATGCTGGATATTTAAAAAAATTACTTTAAAAAGGAAGAATTGCTTGAAGTTTAAGATCTTTAGATTTTCAGAGGGGTTGGGGGATACAGGGTTTTTCCGACGTCATATCAGAAGGAAGCAGCTCAAGTTTGTATCAGGAAAGTTAGAGGATGGATGGATGGAGACTTTCTCTGAACTCAGCTTAGGTCTAGAGCAAGCATTCTGATTGGTCGTGAGTTAAAAAGAAAGAACTTAGATAAATAATTTTAGAGGTTTATTCAGGATGAGGGAGGAGGGTAAAACCGCTCTTCCTCTACCGTTGGAGGAACGATAGGTGTATCGACGCGGGCAACTGCAGTCGGTTAAAATGAAGGAATTAAGAATTAAAATTTGCCTCTCGGCTAGGGTTGGTTGTATGTCGGGATTATAATTAACTAAAGACGGGGTTTAGACTATTTGCAAGGTTTTGACTGAATCCTTCTGTTATTGTTTGAATGGGAGGGGAAAGATTTATTGCAGTGCGTAGATCATCATTTCTAACGAACCCTCTGACGCTGCAGATAATTCGCATTATATTATTTTGTAAAATTTCTATTTTATTAAGATGAGTTTGAGCTGTTAGCCTCCAAATGAGACATGCATATGTTATTATGAGACGCAGAACTTGTGCATAGATAAGCAATTTATATCTAAGATTTAACGTGAAATTTCGACATATTAATGGGATTATTTTATTCGCAGAGAGTCGAAATTTCAATTGGATTTGTGTGACATGTTGTTCGAAAGTTAGTTTGTTATCAATATCTACGCCGATACTTGGCTGATTGAGACTATTGGATTTTGTAGTTTTGGGATAAATCTCGGGTGGAATGGGATTTTTATTGATCTTGCAAAGACTGCCTCCATTTTGGAAGCATTCAGGGCAATTTTCTATTAAGAGAACCAATCCTACAAGCAAGCCAAATGTCTGTTTATGACATGACAAATGGTTTTTGATGCGAAGCAAGTATCGCTGTGTCAGCTGCATACATGCAGAGAATTGTGTTGGCGTGTTTAGGGATGTCATTCACATAATTTTGGAAAAGGGCTGGGCCCAAATGTGAGCCTTAATGGATACCTGCATTAATTAATCTTGGAGTGGAATATTCATTGACTTCAATTGAAAAGGATCTATTTTGAAGAAGAAATAATTGGAACAATGAGGTTGGGGAAAACTTATTTTTAATTGATTTTTATAGGAGCTCTTCATGCCAAACTCGATCAAATGCCATCTGGATTTCGAGAAAAACCGCCCCTGTGCGTTCTTTGTTTTGAAAACATGCTCTGACAAATTCCATCACACAGAGAAGTTGATATGTAGTGGACAGCCAAGGCATGAAGTGTGATGTTCCGGTATGATTATGTTGTTTTTAAGAAGATGGTCGGAAAGCTTATTTAATAAGATTTTCTCAGCTACTTTCCCTAAAATGGGGACTAGAGAGATTGGCCTGTAGCTTTCTGGATTCGTGAAGTCTTTGCTCGGTTTCAAAATCGGAACAACATAATCAATTTTCCACTGAAGTGGAAAATTCTAGCATGGAGTTTATGATATTAGTTAGTTGGAAAATTAATGCAGGGGGGGGTGTCTTTAGATCATTTTATTAGTAATTACATTCTTGTTTGGGGATTTATTTATATCTAATCTAGAAATGTAATTTTCTATACCGGATTGTAAAGGAGAGGTAGTACGTATAAAAAATTATTTTCGTTTGAAAGAAAGTTGTGAATGACTTGTGTAATTGTCCTATGATGGTGTGTTTGGATGTTATTTAGTTGAAACTGATTCTGTAAAGAATCAGCAAAAACTTCGGATTTATTTGTGTCTCTAAGAGCGATATCTGCTGGTATTATAATTGAGCTCTTCTTTAACTCTTTTATTGACCCCAGAAGGATAAATAAGCACATCAGAAAAAAAATCAAACAAGTTAAAAATGATCTTTTAAAATCATCGATCTCTTCCCTTGACTTTTCAAAGTCAAGGGAAGAGATCAATGATTTTAAAAGTTCATTTTTAACTTGTTTGATTTTGTTTCTGATATGTTTATTTTATTTTGGTGTTGCTTATCAGTGGGGCTTTGAGAAAATTACCAGATTTTTTTCTGGCTTTATTTCTATATATTAATAAATTATAATCGGGTTGAGGGAGGTAAATTCATCGAAATTACGTAAATTTTGATTCACCGTGAAGCGGAAAGAATAACGATCGTTGCCTCAGCTGCTTCTAAGCGAGGAGTAGGAACATTAAAGTGACGTAGGGTTAGTTTGATTAGAATCACGGTGTCGCCATGTACGTGGTTTGTGGCGTCAAGTGTAAATCTGTTGTTTCTATAGATAGAATAGTTTGTGATATTAAATGTGTGGGCTGGTCTCAAGTGCGTTTCTTGAATGATTAGAATATCGGGGATATGCTTGTCTATAAAATTCCATAACTCGACAATAAAGGATCTGACACCATTTGCATTCCATGTGACTATTGCGAGACCAAGAATATTTTGAGGATTGAATTTTATTTAATTAAATTTGGTAGCAATATCCTGAAAGAAAATATTTAATTTGTCTATTTTTTCAGTGGCTTTGCTCATGCGTTCGCATGTTGCAGTTAGGTTTGGGAACATGACAAAGAAAATTTGTAGTTCCTAGAATACATCAAAAATTGAAAAGTTGTTTTCATTATTAGTTATATTGATATTTTGCTTTGGATTTTTATTTATTCTTGGTTCACTTTGGGTCGTTTCTCTCGTTTCCACTTGGTCGAGAGGCGACGTGCAGTACGTTTAAGTTACGATAAGTTTTATCATCTATATTCAATAAATGTTTATGTGTTTTGTCTTAAAACCGTCTTGTGAATGGCTGTTAGAATGGCTGTTCCACTTAAAAAAAAAAGAAGCCAACAGAATTCAGAAGCGGAATGATTTTGAAACCTATTGTTAGGCCTACTTTGATTCAGAGAAAGTGAATTTAAGTTTCAAGGTAGGTTGCATTTATTGATGTGATACAGTTATCAAAGAGAAAACAGTTTTATTGCACAAAAAGAGAGAGACTTTAATTTTTATGTGTTTAAAAGTTCAAAGTATATTTAGAACATTCAATAGACTCATCAAAATACTAATGTTGCAGCTGAATTGAACACAGGCAATTAACGTCTGCTGTTTGTTTCTTCGACATTAATACAATTATAATTGCAAATTTGTACGATTATGAGTACTTCTTGATTATTAGTGCGAAAATGTCCATTTTCGGTAAGGCAAAGAAGTGCGATTTAAATTATTAGCTGAAGAATTGGGAGAAGAGGTAAATGACAGTCATAAACTCCGTGATTTGAAAAAGATTTTAGCGAGTGAAAAGTACGATGAAGAATGTGTGAAGGAAAGGTTGAATTTGATAATTACTGAAAGAAAGAAGAATTTGAAGAACGTAAGTGAAAAGAAGGAATTGAAGAATGTAGGCGAAAAGAAGAAATTAAGTATGAGGAACGAAAACAAAAGTGTGAAATGGAATTTGAGCCGCAAAAATTGCAAATTGTAGCCGAAGGTAGTTCTATAAATTCCAATGCCAGCCAAAATATTAGTACACAAATAAATCCAAAAATAGAACTTTATCATTTGATGCATGGTTTAATCCTGGCGAAAACGATATTAGCTAATATTAAATTATGATGTTTGAACGTTTGGCTAAGCAAGCTGATATACAGGAAAATACTTGGGTTACTCATTTGCTTGGCTTATTGCCATACGATGTTGTTCAATTATTTGCTAGAGAAACTGGCAAAACCGCAAGCGATTATAAAGTCAAAAAGATTTTACTGAAAATATTCAAGTTAACAGAAAAATTTCGCCAAAAATTCTTTATGGATAGTAAGAATGTAGGAACCATGTGCAAAAACTATACATATGAATTGAAAAGTTTAATGAATGGGTAAATGGTGTTAAAACAGATAATTTTAAGAAATTAAGTGATCTTATTATAGCGGATCAGATGTAACAAAGTATCTGAAGAAATAAAAGGCAATTTCATTTAGAAGAATGATCTAAATTTAATTCATCAGTTGAATTTGTTGAAATGTTAGATGATTATGAAACTTTGAATTCTACTTTCAAAAATAGACAAAAACATAAAGAAGCACACCATGATAAACAAAATACCTTTAAAGATGATTCAATTGTTACAATCAATGAAAAAAAGAAACTGTACAGTATGACTCGCAATGAAAGGGGTGAACCAAAATGCTTCAACTGTAATAATTTTGGACACATTTTCAAGGAACTGTCCACTGCCATAAACAGTTATAACTTGCTGGACATGTAATAAAACAGATCATGCAGCTAAACATTGTGTTATTAAATCTGCTAATCATAATTTTAACAATGGAAGTTCATCTGTTGGACAAGTTGGAGAAAATTCAGAAGAGAGTACATATTTAAAGAAAGCAAAACTCAATAATTGTGATGAAATACAAGCCTTAATTGAT
The DNA here is from genome assembly GCA_019974015.1 of Nephila pilipes. NCBI lineage: Eukaryota > Metazoa > Arthropoda > Arachnida > Araneae > Nephilidae > Nephila > Nephila pilipes. The sequence continues at coordinate 57,910 of BMAW01070518.1, read as the reverse complement.
ACAGGGAGTTCCTGTTGTCTCTTATAGATTTCAGTTACTCAGACTTCAACTGGAACCTGAGCCAGCTGTCAATGTAATATATGGTTATAGGAATCAAAAAGTGCCTGCAGTGACCTGATAGGAACTGATTAAAGCTTACATTGAAGTCGATGATGTAAAAGGCCAAAGTATAAGTATATACATTGCTCCTGATAATGCACGGCCAGTTGATCATATCAGATGGACATGGCTTGACCTTCCTCATATTGCTTATGCAGGAATAGGCAAAAAAAAAAAAAAATTCACACTAGACACCAGAAAGATGAACCTTTCAGTAACCTCCTAATTGATCAAACAATAAACCGAATCTGTCTTAAAGCTCTTGGAACAACTAAATTGGAGAAGAATACAGTCAATCTAGTCAGTTCTCAAGCAGAGTTTATGGACAATGGATAAATTTATGAAGGACTAATAGAACTTATTTTTTTAAAAAACTTTTATATTTCATTTTATACACTCTTATTTATGTAGTTACTTCTGAAATGTACGTTATGTTGTACTATGCATGCTGTGTTTCTTCATATAAATTGTATGTTAGCATTTGGTTCAATTAAGGACAATTGAAAAATCAGGATGGTCGAATGTAAGCATATTTTATTTGTGGCTTTACAATAGCATGATCAGAAATTGTTATTTGACAACATGTCTCAATGGAATCTGGCAACAAGCTAGATGGTGGAACTTTCTTTTCAAACGTTTACGTTTTGTACGAGTTGTGAAAAGTACATTTAAGTATAAGTTGCGATAAGTTTTATTATCTATATTCCATAAATGTTTATGTGTTTTGTCTTAAAAACGTCTTATGAATTATATAAGGCTGTTATAAGTAAGCACTTAAAGAAGCCAACAGTTCAGAAAACTGTGGAATAAAAATCCATCTGCTCTTTCCAGATTTACATTTTTTTTTCCAACAGCAGTGCTATCAAACTATTTTTAAAAAGAACAAAAAATTATATATCTAATCAAAGCTAAGAAAAATAATCTTCTAATCTCTCACCCAAAATCTGAAAATCATTGATGCCCATCGATGAAATATAATCAATTTACAAAATCCATAATTTTATATGTTTATTCAAATGTGAATAGTAAAAACTGCAAACAAAACACATGAAAGTAATTTAAATGTATTTCTCTGCTTCTCAAGATAATTAACTAAGCAATATTATTTCTTTTTATAACAGTCTCTAACCTAAAATTGTTTTATTTTGGTATCAGGGATTAAATTTCCTTGATTTAAAGATTTCAAAAAATGAATCGTGATTAGCAAAGAAATAAATTTTAACTACATAAGTTAAAATATTAGCTGAATATAATATATTTAGCTGAAACCACAAGCCACACCAAGTAGAAAATTTACTAAAAAGCTAGTAAATGCAACAAAAAAAGATTAATAGAATACGAATATTTCTTTTCTTTAAAACAAGTTTACTGTAATTTACTATAATTATTGAATATTAGATTTTTTTAAAATTAAAGCCTCTTTCAATGGGTTGGTGTTATATGATGCATCAACTCCAAACAACATAAATTGTGGATACTAAGCCTTAGGCCTCCTAATATCACATTTTTTCAGGGAATCAATCTTTCTGAGTTCTGATAAGCAGCAACTGCCTATGATCCTCATCAACCAGATTGATAACCAAGCCACCAAGACTAATTTAATTGATTTTGATTACTTTGAGTGACAAACTCTTTTTAATATGATCTGATGTAACTTTTCTTTTAACTGAATTGAAAATTTTCTCAGTGGGAGGCTACACAATCCCAAAATTTTGTGGTCTAGGTTGTTAAAAAGAAAGCATCCAAGCAGATATAGGAGTTGCCACAATCTTCAAATATATGGGTTTGATGGAGGTAATCACCATTTCAGAAACTTCCTTAATAATTTGAGTATTAGCATGAATTTCTGAATTCATCTCATGTAGGCTCTGGATACAATTTTTAATTTATTCTCTTTTAGGTCTGTAGCAAGTGTATCAAAACTTCTTCGAGCTTCTAAAGGACATTTATTTTGTTCAGTATTGTTTTGTTCCAGCTATAAGAAATCTAATTAGAATATTCTTTCAAATTAACTCTGCAGTTAAATTGTGCAAAACATAATATTTCATGACTACTTCTATCTTTATGCAGAATCTCATTAAATACCTTGAAAAAAGAAATGATAAAACTAAATATTTCTCCTCTGTAAATTCTAATTCTCTCATCGCTACAGTTAAGCATAAAGGTTCCAAAATTCATGATCCCAATTTCCCAAATTCAATGACATGGATAACAATCTCATGTCTAGTTATGCTCAAGAAGGATAAGTTAATAATCAGCCATCTATTATGTATCAGAAATTAATTCATTAAAGAAAATAAATACAACATTACTAGCCAGATGTTGAAAGGCAACCCAACTAGCCATGCCATATACACACTATTACACAGTATGAGAATATTTAAAAATTTCTGTAGATAATGTAAGAGGAAAGAATTGTTCAAAATGAGCTCCAAATAAAATTCGACAACACAAGAACAGAACATAAAAAAATCAAAGTAATCTATAATAAATCCAAGAGATGCAATTCTGCAGAACTGTAAAGAGCATAGAAAACCAAAGTCAATGACAGAAAATGACAAGCAGATACTCTAATAGGAGGACATGGACACCCGAAGAATCTAAGCTGGAAACTTCAGTAGCAGCCCCAGTGAGATAATTGTAAATTTTACAGAAAACAGAAACAAGTGAAGAAACAACTACACTGGATGATGGCTAAGTTGGAAGTTAAGAGCTATTAACAACAGATCTTGTAATTTTGAACCACGTTCAAGCAACGATGATACCTGAACTGGCCCAATCCTCTCTAAATTTTCACATTATGCTCATAGGAGGATTTGGAACCTTGATAGATTTAGCGTACAACAGTACCTCCTATACTGCATGTAGTGGTATCAGAACTTGGTGTAATACAATGCCAGCAGCAAGTTAATGACCATGACCACTATGCTACAGCAGCCATACTCATCTAGTTAAAAGACAACTGAATTGAATCAAACAAGCTGCATTTTTCAAAACCAGCCAAAGGATTGAAAGGAAAAACCAGCCCCTCATAAAAAAGATTCAAATGCTAGCCACTAAATGGACATCCACTGGAAGTTTATTTCTGGTCACATGCAGTGGTGCCAATAAATCACCAATGTTGACACATTTATAGTTCCAGATAATATCACTGGCTACAACTTGACTTAAGAATTTGTAAAATCTTCAGATCCAACAGAAGGGGGAGTGGATTTAATTCAAAAGACTTAAATCAAGGTGCAAAGACTCTTGAATAAATTTTATGAGTTATACTTTCTCGCAGTGGATACTAATATTTTTAATGCCACACTTCCTTCTTAAGTCGTATTGAGTGAGTGAGTGATTTTGAAATTTTATGGCACAAGAGCCAGATATGGCTATGCTGCGCCAAACCTTAAGTGAGTCATTTAAAAAAAAACGGAATACAAGTTAAGCCAAAGTTATATTAAGTTAAAAGCGGGTGAAGTTAAAATCTTAAAAGTTTTATTCTGATAAGTATTTTTGTCAAATTTAAAAAAATGTTAAAACATTTGATTAAAATCAATAATACAAAAAGGTAAGGAAATTAAAGCGTAACGCAAACAAAGACTAAGACCGATTCCGAGTTTTTTTCTGTTTCACGAACTTAGTATTTTCCATCTCGTCCATTGCATCCATTAGCCATGAATCATCAACATCATACAAGATACAATTATCGTCATCTCCAAGATCAGGCAAATTAGCACTTTTTTTGGGTTTATAAGCATTCAATTTAATATTAATTTTCGGTTTATTATTTGTAGAAGGATGAGAAATGTTTCGGTTTAGGCGATTTAATTTGTTCTTCGTTTTGGGTTTTGTTTTAAAACCAATAGATGCTGTGGAGGAAGGGATACTTCGAGATGCAGGGAGAACTGTATTATGAAGAATAGGAGTATTAATTGATGTAGCCGTTTTTAGAGGAACTATTGATGTCAAAATATCCGCCTGAGAAGATGTATTAACTGTAGGCGGTGTACCAGATGTAGAAAGTGGTGTGGATGGCAATGGTTTCAGATATTGTAGAGGAGGGCATATGACTTTTGTAAAAGTAGGATTGGTTTGGGTGAATATTGAAACGGAAGATTTTGCGACTTGAGCATAAGTTTGAGAAAGTTGTGGAACTATTAATTTTCGGGCATCTGTGTAAGAAATGTTACGCGAGGATTTTATTTCTTGAATCTGTTTTTCTAATTTCCATTTGGGGCATATAGTTGAGTTTGAAGTGTGAGGTTGGGAACAATTATTAAGTCGTATTGAATCATGCTCTCAGCATGTGTGGTCCCGGGTTGGATCCCCTATTTATGGCATAAGTAAATATTCACAATATCAGCTGCTAAGAAATGTGTCTGATCTCAACTGTAACCAGTATATTAGAGAGGTTCTGGGGGGTTGAAGTTGTCAACTTCTTTCAACATATTCTTGGAGCTGCATTTCAACAAGAAAACACTTGTCTACATATTATTAGGAATGTTCAAGCCTTCCTTTCAGCATAACAGAAACAGCTACTTTCTTGGCTTTACTACTCACTGGATATATCATCTAATTAACATGCACAGTATTTTATTGATTGGTTTCTCACCGTTTAAGTAGCTGATGAAGATAAACTTCAGGTTTTGGATAGAAGTAATAAGGAATACTCTTCCTCATATTAATATTTAAAATCCGCTTCATTCAGTGCCAAGAAGCATTTACTACAAATGCTTAAACTGCAATAAGTGCTTCTTAGCATCAGTGGTTTAATCAAATTATATTTTTTTGACATGTTATATTTTTTTGCTCAGTAATTTAATAGTTTATTTTTATCAATACAGGTCGTGAGTGCAGCAAATTTCATTTTAATCTAATGAGCCCTTCAAGTGTTCAGCTCAAACAAATATTAACAATTACACACACAAAAGTGCTAGCAATTTCTTCAATATCAAAACAATTTCATTTATTTTAATATTTTTAAAACTAATTTTAAAGGACAGTTCTGAGGATGAAAATATAACAAGTCTTTAAAAAGAACAGGGATTAAACAGGATGAACAGCAAGACTTATGGGTGAGGGGGGGGGGGACATTGAGACACTTTACATTTGCCTAAGATCTAGATGGAAGTACATTTTATGAGAAATTTTAGATCAAATTTAAAGAAAAGTAATCAAAGTAAACATTTATGATTTTCATTCAATAGCACAATTCATTAGTTTCTGATAAAATTGTTAGTCAAATTTTTATCATCTTTCTTTCACAATTTCTCATTGTTCATTGATAATTTTCAGTTTCTAAATATTCAAAACTCTACTTTTTTTAATATAAAAGCACTGTAATTCATTAAGCATATTAAACAGAGAGAGAGAGCGAGTGAGTGAATGTAAAGTTTATTGGCGCAAGAGCCAGATATGGCTATGCTGCGCCAAACAAGATTAAACTGTGGTCTAGACGTGAAGTTGAAAAATAGAAAAGTGGTTGACAAGACGGAGGGTCGAAAATAGAGAAGGATCGCTAGGGTATCTCGGGAGTGCGTCACCCGTGTTTACCAAAGACAGTAAACCCCATGGGAAAGAAAGATCACTAGGGTACCTCGGGTTCGTGAAGCCCATACTTACCTGAAGAAGGCAAGTCCCTGAGGTCCCCTGATATAATCCCCAGGGGCAGGGTGCCCGGCTATACCCCCAGACGCTGGGTACCCATTTTAGTCGCCTTTTACGACATGCATGAGCTACAGTGAGACTATTCTGTCATCCCCGGTCACCACACGGGTCAGAGAGAGAGAGAGAGAGAGATTAAAGATTTTAAAGAAATATTCTGAAAAGAAACTTTGCAGCTACAATTGCACTTGATAACTCTTAATATAGGCAATCTCTTATCCAGGAATAAAAGGTCCTATTAACTGGTGCAATGGAGAATTCATACCCAACTTTGTTGTCAAGAGCACATGTTTGCAGACCCAAAAATAGGCAGCTCAAAGTTGTTTCTGAACAGTACTTATCACCAAAATTCTAAAAATTTGATATGGCCTTTCACATTAAAATGTTTACTGAAATCCAAGATGACAGATGCATGTTAAAATCCAGAACTCATCATTGAATTTTCTTAAAAAAATATTCAATAATGCATTTCTTAACTATGCAGGGTCCCATTCTAAAAGTTATGATCACATAGATTCATCGAATTTACTTCGTACATTTTATATAGTGAAGAAATATTCTCTCTAAAAGGTACATTCCTAAAAAATTACATCTAAATTATATATTAAGACATTACAGATATCATTCTTCAGGAGATACCATGAAAATGAATTATATTATTTGCTTGATCATCTATTCAGATTGTGCATCAGAATCTGTTATATATATAAGAACCAAGAGTCATTCTGTTAACTACAATAAAAATGAAAACTTAACATCTAAAAGTCAGCTACAGGTTAATATAACCCTACTTATTGCACACACGCACACACAAAAGAGTACAGTAAGGATTAAACGAATGAAAAATTTACAAGTTTTACAAGGATTCAACAATTAGCTTACCTCGCAGTTTTCTTTAATTCTTTTGACTTGTGTAGACTTTGGTATTGTCACTACATTATTCTAAAGAGAAAAACATATACAATTAATTAAATTTAAACACTGCCATTCAGGTATATTATGATGTTTTTATGAGTAACCTAACTGGTTATCTTATCTAAAGCAAAGCAATATTTAGCCATTTGATTAAAATTCACAATATATTGCACACTAAAATTCTGAATAATGAATAATTGAAAATTGTTTTAATTTTTAAATATATTTATACAATTTTTTATCACCAAAAATTTATTTTATTTGACAAATTTTCATCAGTGCATCAACACACAAATACCTAGACATACATAGTCTTTACACATTTTTGAAAATCCAAGTACATTGAAATGATTGTGAGTAAAAACATTTTAACAATTATTTTTTGCAATTACAGTTGATCTACTGTCACTGAAGTCTGAATACCAAGCCTATGATTTTCAAATCTCCACGTAATTGTCTGTTGTACATGGCATACTGTATTTTCATTACTAACACAGACATACTCTCATATGTTTCAGTTCCACTAAATTTGCACCTGTATAGATGGTTCAGTATTGTCACTGATTAGCAACATTGCCTTACGACTTGTCTATGAACAGTCTCAATTCCTGATAGATATGTTCAGTCATTAAACCATCACTATTTACAAGGAATTTTCCATTGAAAAATACACAGAAATTTCCCATTGTCTTTCAGTATTATGAAATTCTACTGGTAGCTACCACTACATTCCACATCTGTAATCTAAACCATAAGATTTCCAATTGATGTTTAGTAACATTCAGGTCTCTAGGCTGTTTAAATCTCTTTGATGCATCAAATGAGGTATGTTTTTGGGATCGAAAGATTGATCAAATGATGTAGAAGTTGCGATTTTTCTCATGCTTCTACAGTAAATGATAAATGTTTCAATTGAGAAGTTAGAGAAGGCACAGGCAATTCAGGTGTATGTTACAAGAAATCTGTCAGACTGAACATTAGAGTATTGTATTTTGAGTTTTGTTTTATCAGAAATACCTATGATTTTAAGTAAGAAAAAATAATTATCTGCAAGACTTGATGGCTCTCACAAGATCACAGGACTGCAAATGGCATGTATGAGAGAATTCTGGTCACCTTTTATTCAGTGAAGCAAACTGGAATAACATGCTATGTATAGTATATGGGGTCTAAGTTTTATCTTCATCTCCTACATGACAACCAAAATACAATAAGCTTGTTTAACATAGGCTGTTAATTTCCAAGCTGTTTTTTGTTAGTAAAATAATAACTGATATAGCATAAACTACCCAGGGAATTAGCACATAATTGGTGGAGTCTATCCACAAAAATAAAGAATAAATGTACTTCCAGAAGCACAAATAGCTTAAACACCTCAATTCCCAAACTCACTTCAAATAACTGAATAGGATACAGTTATCATGCAAGCAAAGCTCTCAATTGTCAGTACTTCTGAAGTGCACCAATAAGAAAGCAATACAACTAATCCCCATTCTGTGTGCCCAAACCACTTCAAAAACACTCATATTTGTTCTAAGGCTTACCATATGCAGTGATAGCAAATTAGAAAATAACAAGATGCATTAAAGATGGAAGCTTCAAAAAAATATATTCATAAAGATAAAATTTTGGCTGTTTCATTGACAAAAAAAAAATTTAATTTTCAACATTTTTCAATTTATTAAATAGTTGGAAGGTGATGATTTTTAAAGTAATATTCGTTATCAGTGCAAGAAAATGTAATAGAGATGCATATTTCCATCCATGTGCTAAAACCTCTGTTACATAGTGTAATAAGTTGGTAGTCTATGGACTTAACTGAAATTATGAGACTTCTACTCAACTATTAAATATTACAGTACTTCAAAAATGTGTTTTTTTAAAAAAATGGTTTTCTGGCCACTTGAGTAATAAACATTTATACAAAGCGATTTTCAGTTGAGTATCAGAATGACTAATAAATAGCATTTCATTATTTCCTATGCAGATTCAGTTGCAAATACCTGATGGTTTAATAGTAGTCAAGTATTATGATCAAATAAGCAAAGATACGGATTTAAGACTAATGTACAAGACTTAATTAACAATTTAAATTACCATGTCATGTGTTACATTATCCTTGCTAATAACCCTAATGAAATATGATCATATACATACACCACATTTTAATATAAAGTTGATGAGAGATCTTAGAGGCTTTACAGATTTAACATTCACTCTGCAGATATTTTCAATATTAAAAAGAAAATTACTTAAATCATTTTAGTCTAAAATTAGTATACAACTGAATTTAACAAATAATTCAAGAAATCAAGGTACCCCAACCCTTCATAAGTGAAATTAATCAATTGGTTATAATACACATCTTCAGAATCCAATAAGTACTTTTATAATCAATATCCAATACAAAGTACTTTAATAAGCTTTGAAAATTTTTAAAAGCTGATTCCATACAAGGAAAAGATTCCTAGATGAACTTCAATTGGTGTGATACCCAATCTTCTATTTATAACAAGCTATTTCTCAAAATTGCCCTCAATAATTTTTGAGAGAAATTAGCTACATTAAAATTAATTCACTACTTGTTTAGGTTAAATGAATTATAATAGAGGTTCCATTATTAATTTCTGCCAGCAATAATGATCTAGATGTGTAGAAAATAGTTTCTCAATTCTTTTTGAATTATCCAAGCATATGATAAATTGAGATCCCCCTCTATATTATTAATACCACTATTAAAAGTGCTCCATAGCAAAATTTTATGGAAATGTTTTGCAAGAAAGTTTGAATAAATTTTGAACTCATTTGATAAACCTGTTTTTACATATTTATCCTTCATTAAGGGATTTCTAAAAAGCAATTCTAAAAATTAATTTAATTTTTTAAACTGATCAAAAGCAAATCAAAGATTCCTCAACTATTTTGATTTTATTGAAGAAAGCATTTCTACCATAAAGACTTATGCTGTCTATTTGAAACAAGTTTTATTTCTTAAATTGGTTCAAAACTTAATAGTTTTAAAATAACATTTACACTTTTTAATGTCAAATTAAAAAAACAGAATTTCTGCGAACACATCTTGTCTACTTAATTTATAATAAATAAATCGCTAAATTTTAATCTCATCCCTCCACCCCATTAAAGAATCCCCACCTTATTCAGTTTCAAAAAAACATACATGACAAATAAAAATGAAGGACATTAGAACTGTCTATGTACCTGTATAGACCACCTAATAAGAACTTGGGCAGGTGTTCTACCGCATCGCTTTGCAACTTTCACAACAGCTTTTTCTCCAAGAAGTTTACCTTTGCCGAGAGGACAATAACCCTATAAAATTGGCAAAATATATATAAAATTTCTTGCTAAAAGTATAAAAGAATTAAGTGTAGACAAAAATTCATGTAAAGAGAGATTGAGCTTTTATAATATTGATTGTAAAGCATTTCAAACCAGAAATATACTATGTATTATTAACAGCAAATAGTTTTAGTCTAATAAAATAAAATTATCAAGTGAGTTAGTTTGCATTCTCATAATTAATACACTTTCTATTATTCAGCAAAAAATAATATTCATAGTGAATGAAGAAATGGGTGAGTGAGTGAGTGAATGTAAGGTTTATTGGCGCAAGAGCCAGATATGGCTATGCTGTGCCAAACAAGATTAAACTGTGGTCTAGACGTGAAGTTGAAAAAAAGATAAGTGGTTGACAAGAAGGAGGGTCGAAAATAGAGAAGGATCGCTAGGGTATCCCGGGAGTGCGTCACCCGTGTTTACCAAAGACAGTAAACCCCATGGGAAAGAAAAAGATCACTAGGGTACCTCGGGTTCATGAAGCCCGTAGTTACCTGAAGAAGGCAAGTCCCTGAGATCCCCTGATATAATCCCCAGGGGCAGGGTGCCCGGCTATACCCCCAGACGCTGGGTACCCATTTTAGTCGCCTTTTAAGACATGCATGAGCTACAGTGAGACTATTCTGTCATCCCCGGTCACCACACGGGTCGAAGGAAGAAATGGAGTTACCAGTAATTTGTCATAAATTTAAAAATACTTTAAAAAAACAATTTTTATTTGCAAACAGGGAAAGTATATAAATAACTTTCCCTAATTATATCACTAAAAGCTTTGAAGAAAGAAGCTAAACAGTAAGACAATGTAAACAAAAATGAGTTTACCCCAAGAGTATAAAAATCTTGTAATGTTTTCATAAAATGATAAATAGTATACATTTAAATTACCTCAAGCTGAATTTTGTTCTCATCACAGAATTCTCTCAGTTCAATAGGGTTTTGAAAAGGATGGAATTCCACTTGATTTACATAAGGTGTGATACTAGCAGTATCCATTAACTTTTCAAGATCAACAACATTATAATTACTAACGCCAATGGCACGGCATAAACCTGAAACACACACAATACATATTTTTGTAATATTGCAATATCTCATGAACACAAATATAAATTAAGAATTAACTAGATAAAATTATATAAAAAATGAATTAAAATATGTCTGGAAGATACTCAAAATGTTACAACCATACATTCATTAAAAACTGATGAAAATAAACACTTTCATTGGGGGAAAATAAGCAAGAAAATATAAAGAACAAAACCTGGAACATTTGAACACTTCTCTTTACCCCCAAACATACTCATATTAAACAGTCAAATATAGCATATCAGATAAAATCTTAAAAAATGCTTCACAGTTAAACATGATTTTAAAATCAGTGAATATGCAGTAAATTCATTCACATATTCCAACATTAAATCGAAAAGATCCAAGATTTACAACAAAATTTATAATTCTAACTTATTGTTAATTTCAAAGTAAGATGAATCCATCATTTGCAATCACATATTAGGAAAAAATTTAAGCACAATTTAAAGGTACAAGAGTTTATTTCAGACATTCACTTTAATTTTTAAAAATGAACAAATAGAATAGATTAAGAGTTAATTTACCTTCATCATAAAGCAGCTCTAATTCTCTCCATGTTTCTTCCAAGATCTTTTCCTTGTTTGTAAAATTAGAGGGGCATAATGGCCAGTGTAGCATGAATAAATCTGAAAATGTAACATTATAAAATGATTTATGCCAAATTCCAAATGCACACAAATACACTCTAATGTAACATCATTCTGAATAGATGAATTTCTAAAAAAAACTTACTTTTACCAATATTTAGGATTCACTGTATAGAATATTTTATATGGTAATTTCAATGAGCTAGTTACACAATAGCAGAAAAGTTTACAGACAAAGATAACAAACAGCATTCCAACTTTAAATATTGTTACAAACAATTTTCACAAATATAAAAGGACTGCATTTCAAAATAAATAGAAACATTATAGAATTCCAAATTTAAATGTATAAAATTTTGCAAAAATACACCTATGATTTAGGGAAAAACAATGCATTTGAATGTAAGAAGGTATTAATAAAGAACCAGGACAATTTTTAGAAATAAAACACTAATCAAAATTAATACATTTATCAAACATAAGTGAATTCAATTTTTGATACACACGAAAATGAAAAAATTAGCAAAATTTTTTCAATACACATACAAATACAGCCCTACAGCATTCTCTGAAACAGGAGTAATTCATTTATTTCTAAACTCTAATACAGTAATCTCAATAAGTTGAACAATTGAGAGACTGGAACAAACTGATCAATACAAAAATAAGTTTACTATGTTCAATCACACAAGCATCTAACAATCTTGTTTAATTTCAGGAAAATTAAGATGTCATTCATAGCTAAAATGCAGTAAAATGTAAAGTCCATCAAAATCAAATAGTATTTTGTTCTAGATTAAATATTCTAATAGATAAAAAAAAAAAAAAAGAGGACACAAAATCAGTTATGATATTTTTATTGCAAAAAGGTAAAGTGGTAAAAGTTATTTCAATTCTAAATATATATGAAAAATTATCAAAGCAAATTACTTGACTGCATTATAAAGTATGGCATTTTAACTTAATTTAATTTTAAAAAGACTAGGATAATTCCATGCTATCCAATACTTATTTTTTAACTGTACTTGTTTTCAATAACTGCAATGTATGCAATTGAAACAAGTATTTCATATCGAAATGAATTTTCAAATCATGTGAACAGGATGTTAAACTTTACTAAGTGACAAAATCGTCAAGCCTTCACCCCCTGCATCTACTTCAATACTTTAACCAAACTTATTATTTCTCCCTTAAAATTAATTCAGGCATAACCATGCCTCCACCAATGAAAATTATTTCTACCAGGGCACAAAGTTTGGACTGCTGTCACAACTGGATTGTTTTACCAGATGAATGAATAGAAAATATGACAATAACAAAATATAAGAAAGAGCTTATAAAGAAAGGATATAATAATGCAATTAAGGAGAAATCCCCCCTACTCTATAACTAGTGTAGAGAAAACTAAATTGTTCAATCCATAGAAATAAAATTTAAATTAATATTATGTGTTTATTTCCAAGTGGGCAGCATATAACCAACAGAGGTGATTAACAGACAGGTAGTGGTCTTCCACTGAAGATAATGTGGTGCAAATTGGGAAAGGAAAAATATCAACTTTTGATGTCTTAATACATATAATTAAATATTTTTATTACAATTTCAATTTGTTTCATATTTATCTCAAAACATTGGTTACCACAGTGTAATAAATATTATGTGGTGAAATTTTTTTTACAAATGAATCCATTCAACATTTTTCTTTTAACTTTTTTACTCTCAAGGTTATTTCTCTTAATAATTTCTGCTAACCACCTAACTTCAAGGATCTCAAAGGGTAGTAAAAGAGTCCCTAAGGGAAATTCATATTGGGTTGATAACTAAATGATTACAGATTTCGCTGATAGTTTTAGCACATTCTTTTGTTTCTTTTATATGTTCAAAGCACCTAACCTATATTTTCTTTTTATTTGGACTTCTACCTTTCAATAATGTGATAGTGGTATAAATTAGTTATTTAGTTTTGATCTGTGGTGATGTTTTTCAAAAATGCACAAAGATCTGGGTGTCAGGTTAAAGTTGATGAGTCGTATCAAAGCCATTATCGATTCAGAACGGCATAGCACAACATGTGAGAATGCAGAGAAGACCAATGTATGACATGCATGAATTAAAACAGCTTGGCTATGTTAAGAAACCATTTGTGGGTCTGTCATCAGCTTAAGGAAATCATTTGTAGCAACACAATAACATCCCATATTTGCTACTGAAATATGATAAAAATGATCCATTTCTAAAACGACCGATTACAGGCAATGAAAAGTGCATAGTTTATAAGAACATTAATCGAAAAAGCATGGGTGAAGCAGACTGAACCAACCTAGACAACATTGAAAAGTGAAATTCACCAATATTATATATATATATATATATATATATATACTGTCAGTTTGGTGGGATTATAAGGGAATTCTGCACTTTAAACTTTTACTAAGAAACTAAATTTATTCAAATGTCTATGTTCATGAACTCACCAAACAGAGCAATGAGTTCAATAAAAGTGGCCAGAATTAGAAAATCATAAAGGTGTTGCTTTCTAACACCAGCCCCACACATCTTTGATCACTTGTCAAAAATTGATGGAGCTAGGTTGGGATGTGTAGTATGAATATGAAATGATGACAAGAGGTCCTTGACCAAAACAGTCAAAACCTAATTTTATTAAATTATATTTGAAGTAAAAATTTTGAATTTTCCCTTGTTGTTTAAAGTTTGCAATCACTTAATAGCCAATCCAATAGTAAAACTTACACTTAACTAACACTTTTCTTATGTTTTTAATTCTATTATTCTGAAGCAGCTCAGTCCATCATAATCATTAAAAGATTGATATTCAATTAAAACAATAACACCAAAATAGAATTGTTAAATATAGATAAACTAAAAATCCTATTTCAACTTTGAAGCAGCACATAAATAATGTACATAATTTTTTTTTTTTTGCTTATAATAGCAAAAAATGTAAAGCACTCATTCTGAAGTGATATCACATACAATCAACTGCCTTCAAATGGTGATATTTTAATGATTAATTAAATGAAGAAAAATAATTATTTAGGGTTAATTATTAGAGGGTTAATTTACAATATTTATGGAAGAAACCACAGTCAGCAAAATGCTTAGGAGTATTTATTCCAGTAAAAGAATTGTTAATCTTTAGGTAACAAAAAATTTGAAGAGTACATATAAAATCTTTTGAATTAAAAAAAAAGATTCAACTTTAAAATAATTTAAATTCAAAAGTATAATTTTGTACACCACAAAAATATTCATCTCTTAAAATAAATTCCCTGGGTAAAAATTATAAAACACATGCGCACACACAAGAAAAAAACAATACCCTATAAAACCAAATGAAATTTTCATAATGTACATATAACTTGTGAAAACAAAAACTTTTAGAATATTAATGAAAAAATTTAAGCATGTACCTGTAAATTATATAACAGACTGCTGTCTATATTTTCCAAAAAGATATTTTACAAGTATCATAATTGGATCAAAAATTATCAATATTCTGATAGTAAAATTTTCACAAAATTTTTAGAAATTGATGAAATGATTCTCTCTTTATATAAATTTCAGTAATTCAAATACACCATAACAAGAAGAATATAAAAATTATAAAACATGAAGTAACCTAATTCTTAAAAGTAACAAGAGATTCATGATAAAAATCAATTTTTTGAGATTGAAAAATATTTAAACATAATTATTAAAATATTATACCTAAATAATGAACTCCTAGTCTTTTCAAAGAGCCATGAAATGCTTTACGAGTTGCTGATGATCCATAATCAGTACACCATAACTTAGATGTTAGAAAAATTTCCTCACGAGGAACACCACTTAGCTGTAATAGTCAACATCTTTAATTAATACAATTACAAAACAAATCAAATTCATTGATAAAAAATTAAACATACTTTACAACTGATGCACAGATACATCTTAATGTGCAGAATATTCAACAAGTTTTTCTTTTTAAATGTCTAGGATTACATAAAATGAAAACATTGTTCACTAGTTAAAAATGCATTACAATGTTTAACTTCCTTATTTAATAATAAAGACATGTTACATTTTACATTGTGTAGTATAATGCAAAATTTAGATCCATTAAAAATGTTGATAATATTTCAATCATGAAATATCAATATGTTTAAAATTATGACAATAAATATAGTTATTTATTCGTAGGAGGGGGGATTGCTAAAGTGCACTTTATAAAACTAAGCCACAAAAACAAAATTTCAATTGAAAAAAAAAGTTCAATGACACAAAATGTCTCCAAGATCACAAAAGTGCATATAATTTACTGAGAAATGTAACTTTGTAAAAGAGAATCTTAAAATGTTTCATTTTTGCAAACAACTTTCCAATGAATAAAATCGTGACATTATACAGCATAACATATCTTTATGAAGCTAAAAGCAATAATTTTCAGAAATTAAATGCAACACTCATGACCTTTTCTCAATGTAATTATATTAAAAATGAATGAAAATAATTTGGGACGAAAATGACCAAAATGAAATACTTTGGTGTCATAAATAGCAGTTACAATTCTTGGTAATATATATGAAATATACAATACAATTTTTTTTTACATCCAGGCTCACATACAACCATGCTCAACTAAATGTCCTAAATAAAATTTAGTATTGCAATAAAAATACTAAATTATTGAATATTACTAGCAGTTTTTATTTCTTTTTTATATTTTTAGTCCAAATTACAAACAAAAAGTTTATGAAGTTTTTCAATTAATACTTATATTAAATAATCATGACATTCATTTGTAAATATGTACTTACATGTATGGCACTTTGCAAAAATTCTTCACATCCATAACGTTTAGCAGTATCAATAAGTCTGTACTTGCAGTTTTTTAAAGCATAAACAACCGCCTCTTGAGAATAACCACCACTATGAGAAGTGCCTGCATGAAAAAATATTTAAATAATGTACATTAAGATGATTAAATGTTGGGAACATGTTTTGAAAGAAAAACCAAAAACTGACAACAAATGCACATCTTTATTAAGATGTAAAATAGAACTGTATTGAAAGCAGAACATTTTGCCAATAAATGTAATGTATATTTTATCACAAACATGAATTCAACATAAACTGGACAAAAAAAATTAAACCAAAAATTGATCATTCATAAACGTTACACTCAGAAGCAACACGATGAATTTTAGCAATAGATATCGTAATTTAGATTGGTTGAGTGAAGATAAACCAAAAATTAAAATACATGTAGTTGTTAAAAAAAAAGTCATTTTTAACCCTTTGCATTTTGTTGTGGCCCATAATACGAAATTTAAAATATGAACTTTACATCTACTGCTGCTATTATGGTGACATGCTTGTTTTGCATTCCAGAACGCTTTTGTATGCATTGATGTGTACAACACTGCAACTTTATCTTTGGAATCAGAAATAAGATGTGAAACTAGTAAATTTTGTGATAGTTGCCCTGGGAAACCCTGCATGCAAAATGGGTGATATTTTCCAAAAATGTCACATGATGACAAATTACAAAACATAAAAATTATAATATTGTTGAAGATTTATAAGCTCGAACATGTTTTGTATAATGTAGCCAAGGAATGAATATTTTGTTTTATTGCAGCAAGTGTATTTTTTATATTGTATACATACACTATAACAGGGCTGGAGTTATAGGTGTACTATACGAGTCATTACGCTAGAGTGCAAAGAATTAATAACTATCACAGTTTCCATTGCATCTGGAATGAAATAACTAACTGTTAACAATTTAAAAGGAACTAAATTATAATAAGGAAGTAACGTGATTCATTAGTATGTAAAAGAATTTTTCTTTTTACATTTTTTTTTTCCAGAATTAAGTAGATAATGATCTATACATATATTTCAAATTTTATTTAAATATGATTATTGGTTAGAGTTACTTGGGAAAAGCCTAGTTATGGGGCCATAAACAATATTACTTTGTGCAAACTATTAATATGCAAAATGTTTAACATTTTAATCCATTATAATCTCTTAACAGACTTTTTATAAAAAATAATATCTATTTAACAATTTTTTTTCTATTTTCAAATACTACATGATAAATATTGAAAAATAATTATCTATTGAATGTTACAAACATTTTTGAAACACTTGAGTAGAATTTTTCAAGCCAGTCAAATTTTTAGACATTTATTTAACATTTGCAGAACTTTTTAAACCCCAATACTTCAAACTTTTGAGCAGAATTTCACAAAATCTGAAATTTAGGCTAATTTTCACAATGAGAAATCCATTTTGCAAATAAAGGAACAGAGTTCATAATGCGATTTTTTTAGAAGTTAATTCCTAAAATTGAATCTTAATACAATGTTAACTTAATCTATAATACAATGATACCCATTTTGTAAAGGTGCAATGAAAACTGAAAGTCAAAAAGAGTGTCCTTTTTCTGAGGAGAGTACAAGCAATTAAAAAAAAAAAAAAAAAAGAATGTCTTAAGCAAACAATTCTTTATGAAAATATTAAAATATGGTAAGAAAAACTTTTATGCAAAGAAAGATACATATAGGAAGAAAAAATATATATACAAAGTAAATAATAAATAATAAAAAAATAATAAGTAAATAATAAAAAAACATTTCTTTAAGTTCACACTCTCTCTCAACATATTTTGTATTTAAAGATACACAACTAAGAAGCTGTTTAAAGCTCTAGTTTAATTTATATTGTGGTGAAAGTAGAACATACTTTCATACTTCTTTCATTCCTTCATACTTTAAAAACATTCGAGTAAACCTTATTTACTACACAAAAGAAATTAGTATAATATTTAAAATTGGTAAACTTACGGGAAAAATAGTTTATAGAAACATTTATTTAATGTATTTGTTTTTAGAAATTCTATCCCCAAATAATCATCAAAATCCTGTTCAAAAACTTTGATGCATTCTTTCAAAAATTGGATCAATGAAACAAAACATTTCATTTCAAACAGACCAAACAGAACATTTCAAACAGACCAAATATGCAAAGGACAGTTCTCTTGAAGCCACCAAACAAATAAAAAGTGAGAAATATATTATAAATTAACTTCTAAAATATTATAATTTCAGACAACATTTAAAATTTCTTGCATTATTTTTAGCATCATAATTCCTATTTTAAATAAATAACTTTGATATTTTCTCTCGAGAGCAATAACCTGACAAATATTTCCAGTACACTTCAAAATCCATAAAGTAAATAAATAATGCAAAGTCAGTTCTACTTCATTTTGACAAATTTAGAACAAAATTATTTTCATATAAAGTTATGTATTATAAAAAGAATCATATTTATACTTGCTAAATGTTCCTGCAACATATAGAATATGCAACATTAAAACTGCAACATATAGAATGTGCAAATACAACCCTTACCTAAACCGAAGATAGGCATCTTCACGTAGTTGGCAAGTTCTACCTCTCTTGGGCCAAAGTTTCCTTTGGATGTTGTGACAGGCATCTTACTAATGATAAGTGCCGATATATCCCTAAATAAAATTCTAATTAATAATGCATATACATTAGTAAAATATGTTTTAAAAACTATAAACAATTTTGTGGAAGCATATGTTGACAATTATGGCACTTAACATTAAAAAGAACTAACTCATATTTTTTTCAATTCAAAATTTAAGAGAATCGTATTTAACAGTTTACTCTTTCAACAACACACCATTATATTGAAGTCTTCAAGCCAAGTCGTGAAATCCGATTTCTTTTTTTTGCGGGAACGGGAAAGAGCATATCGGATATGCTTTATGTATGTTGAAAGCAAGCAGAAATGGTAAAAATAGAAAGTGCCAAAGCCATTTATTGGTAATTCGCTTTCAATTCTCTCTCATTCACTTAAACGATAATCACACATTTAAAGATGTTCGACTTCACAAATAGATAAATTCTTCCATATTTCTAAAAATTTCAATCACTGGCAACCATTTCAATACCTCATTTATAGGGGGGGGGGAAGAAACACGTTTCTTGTACACTGAATATTAGTACAAAATTCTATCACGGCTACTTGTTGTAAGACATCGAATTGAATTTGCACATGCTGGTTCTGAAATATGAAAAATCCTATCGTGTTAGGAGAAACATGCAATGTATTTCATTTGCCAAAAATTTCAAGACGGACCATCAAATCATTACAGAATAGTGTTTAGTTTTCGAAGAAAGCCTTGTACAAAAGAAAGTAGTGAAAATATCTCAAACCTTGGAGAAATATATATACGGGAGATAAAACGCTTATTTTTTCAAGAAAATAATTGTTTTCGTAAGAGACAAGGACACCTATATTTAAACGCGGAACGGTAAACACAATAATCCACGAAACAAGCTGTGGAAACATTAAAAATAACACCTGGATTTGATGTCGTATTGGATTAGCTCTTTCCTTTGATACACACACACATATATACTAAATAAAATAATTTCAGAATCCAATCTAGAAACATTTTGAGGGACGGTCCACACTGCCAGTCCCTTGTATCTCAACTAATATTCAATGTGCGATAACAGAATGATTTCAATAGTTGTCACAATTTGTATGTAGAAATTACTCTTCCTAAGAGAAAAATTATAGTAAAATAAGTTCCATTTATTGAGAGCAAAATGTTGCCCTTTTCTATCAGTTCTTGAACCCTACCAATTTCCCAAAATGACTGGTTTTAATAACGTCGCACTAAAAGCAAAACGAAGACTACTGGCGATGGATCTCCTAAATTTGAGCCTCGTACGAGCGACGAGGACGACACCTGGGCTTACGGACCTCATAATTTTGAACCACGGTCAAGTGACGACGACGATACCCGAGTTGGCACCCCCTCTCCTAACTTCCACACCAAAGGGAGGCCTTTGAGCCCCGACAGATTTAACGTACATCAGCCCCCACTATACGGCGGGTCTTTAGCGGCCAAGGATCGAACCTGCGACAGAACAAAAACCGCCGGCCACGACGGGTCTGAAACGGCTTCAGGATTTGAGCCCACGACTGGACAGAAGCAACACAGGCCACGAATTCATAACCATGACCACTAAGTAATCTGGCGGCGCTCAGAGCAGATAACAGAGAGAACTATAATTTCATATAATTAATCAATGATAATTCGTAGGCAAAATGACTGTTTCACCCCGCTTTTTAAAGCATTAAAGAAATTCCTAAGCCCCGGAATCCGATTTTTAATAGAAGTACCTATCTTTTACGTCGCATATATTTTTTACCTAATTCTTATTTTCATTTCATGCAATACGACATAGATGTTATAGCATATACATTAAATAGTTCATATTATATATATATTTCTTTTAAAAGACTTCACATTTTTAAGTAAAGATAGATAAAAACAAATAAAATATTACTAACTAGCATTTACATGACTGAATCAAACTTTGATTATATTTATAATGTTACCCGTCCTTTTAAATATATACCATACGCAATCTCACATTGTTATTTCTTGATATAATTTTCTTTAAAGAAGTTAGCTCACCGCATTATTTCGTATAAAATCATATTTCAATTAGATAATGTCCACATTTATTGAATTAATGTAATTACCGGTTGGTTTATAAAATTTCAAAAGGTATCCTATATGCCACAAGGAAAACAAATGAGTTGATGTAATTACTAGAAAAAAAATCTCAAAAATATGCTTCATTTTTAAAACTGCAAAACCTTTTAATTTCGAGGAAGTAACAAGGGAACCCAAATTACTGGTAACTTTACCTTTGAACAAGGCAACTTTACCTTCTCCCCACAAAGGATATCGACTCTCTTTCCCAATTTGAAATTGAAAAAATAAAGTTTGTGTTAGGTTTGTAATCTACCGAATTAAGCCCAAACGTAACGCGATAGCTTTTTTTTTAAAAAAAAAAATATTTAACGGGAAATGATTAGTCAAAAAGTGCCACGTATTATAATAGGGCAAAAATTAAAAATTAGAACCTATCAAAAAAAAAAAAAAAAAAAGTAATAATAGTACAAGAAACAAGTTATCATGCACAACAGTTAAATGACAATTAGGGTTTATGGCGTAAGACTTTTGGCCGCGCCAGGATTCAAAACCCACAACTCAATTGGAATCAATTCGCCGATCACGGAGCTCGCGACCTTGACCATAGAGCACTTTACCACCACCTAATTTTTCCAAAATAAAACTGCAAAATTACTGCTAGATCAAAATATCTTAAGCTATTATCTCAAACATTTAAAGTATTTTAAGATCAACACTTTAAAAAGGATAAAATAATTACTTGAATCCATTGATTAAAGTCTGCATTTATTGGCCGAGGGAAACAGGTGTGGAATCCTAATATTTGCTGCAATATTTAGATGACAAGAATACGATTTATTTGTTCAGAGTCAGGCACGATATGAACATATAAATTTATCAATATCACTACTCAAAAGAACAAATTGCATCATTCAGTCAACTAGCAATAAAATAAAACTTTTTTTAAAAAAAATCATGAAATCACCGTGATCAATTGAAAAGGCAACAACGTCAAATATTCATCAGATACATTCACATAGACGAGTAAGGTATGTGCCAGTGGATTGACACTATCCACATTAAACTCAAACGCAATGTACAAATAGCTTTAAATTACGTAATATCTCCTGAACTTTCACGACACTACTGTAGTTGGGGAGTGACGGTGGAGTTTAATGGCGCTACAGTTAAATATGGCTTTGCTGCTCCAAACAAGATATTCTGTGATTTTGACGTTTGAAAAAAAAAATAATTGGTTGACAAGATGGAGGGTCGAAAATAGAAAAGAACCGCTAGGGTATCCCGATGCGCGTCACTCGTGCTTACCACAGACAATAAATACCATGGGAAAGAAAAGACCACAATGGTGCCACGATTGAGTGATGCTCACGTGTACGTAAGACAACTCGCTCATTATGCTTTCCATTACAGCGCCATCTAGCGATTCACCGCTTACTCTCCGCCTATGATTGGATGTTAGTTAAGTTTATATTAACGTCGCACTAGAAGCAACAAGAGGGCTATCGACGACGGACCTCGTAATTTTGAACCTCGGTCAAGAGACGAGGATGACACCTGAACTGGCACCCCCTCTCCTAATTTCCACGCCACGCCAATAGGAAGATTTTGGGCTCCGACAGATTTAACGTGCATCAGCCCTTGCTACACGGCGGGTCTTTAGCGACCAAGATTCGAACCCGCGACTGAACGAAAACCGCCTGTCACGAATCCAAAACCATGACCACTAGGCTACCGCGGCCAGAATTTTATCCAGATATCAGTGATCTAGACGTTTGAAAAACGGGAGAAAGATAAAAATTGGCACACAAAAGTCAAAAATCGAGAAAGATCACTAGGGTATGAAAGAGGCGCGTCACCAGTATTTAACAAATACAGTACCTGATAGGAAAGAGAAAAATCCCTAGGACGCCTGGGGGTCGAGGTTCCCGAAATTATCTAAAGAAGATAGGCCCCTGAAAAGTTGATTTAACATCAAGTAATCTCCAATATTTGAGTTGTCGCTAAACTTGAGTTATCAGGGCTGGAACTCGTGATTGGTTTTGATACCATCGAAAATAATCTTGTGAGTTTAATCTATATGATTTTTTATATTATTCAAATAGTGATAGTGAGGTATTATTCAAACTTATATAAACCTATAAAATATTCATTCAATAACAAAAGGGCATTAGAAATAACATCAAAACTGACAACTCCTTTTTCACCGTTAAAATAACTGTAAGCAACTGTTTTTGTTTACATCGTTCTTTAACAATATCAGCACATGCTTTGTTGTTAACATTACTGAAATAAAAAAATAAATAAAAGAACCAATTCGGGCTACTTCCAAAAAAACTAAAAATAGAAATTTATTTCAATCTCATGCCAAATTTATATTTCTACCAGATTCCTCTTTGAAAAAAATTAAACTAAATTACATAAATTACATGATTGCGCTGCATTGGATGTAAAGCTTTTTCTGTTTTACAAATATGCTGGTTTCTTTGAATAAAATCGTAATGAAAACAAATAAGAAAACAGATTGCAAATAGAATTGGGAGATGCTTAGGGGATTTTCCTTTTCTGGAAACAAATATTTCATGCAAAAAGAAATAAAAATCCATTCAGTCCCAAATAGAACACCTAATATAAAGATTTAAAATGTATTAGGCTAGTTTGCTTCCACTACGGATAGCTGATATCAAGGATTCGAGGGAAATTAATCATTCTACTCAGTCTAAAGCTAAAAATACAACCAACATTAAGGTTTCAATGGGAATAAAAACAGTGAGGTAACAAGTGATTGCATAAACCGATGGAAAATAGTCGTCGTCTCCCAACAAAATAAGACCACGGAGAAAAAATGATACAAAGACTGGCTTTTTCAAATAGCGTAAGTGATGGTAGAGTTTAATGGAGCGGGAGCCAAAATGTGGCTAAGCTGCGCAAAACAAGGTAAAGCTGTGAACTAAACCGTTTGAAAAAAGACGAGTGAGTGATCGCAATAGCACAAGAGCCAAACATGGTCACGCTGAGCAAAACAAGACAAAACTGATCTAGACGTGAGCAAAAATTGAAGACAAACGAGTGAGTGATAGTATTTTAATGGCGCAAAGGCCAAATGTGGCCATACTGCACCAAAAAGCTGTGTAAACTGTAAAAGAATTTTTAAAAAAAGATATAAATTGGTTGACAAGGAGGGTCGAAAATTGATAAGGATTGCTAGAGTATCCCGAGGGCGCGTCATCCGTGTTTACTCAAGACAGACCCATGAAAGAAAAAAATTCACTAGGGAACCTCGGGGTCATGATACCCGTACCTATTGAAGAAGGCAAGCCCCTGAGGTCCCCTGATATAGTACCCAGGGGCAGAGTGCCCGGCTATACCCCTAGACACTGTGTAAACATTTTAGTCGCCTCTTACAACATGCATAAGCTACAGTGGGACTATTCTTCCACACACGCCAATCCACGGGTAGACTTTTACAAATAGAAATATCTCCCTTTCCAAACAGACCCGTACAGATTATAAACTAAAAGTGAAATAATGATAAATCAGTCTGCTAAGAGCGCCTAAAATAGTTGACGAATCTAATTTACAAGAACAAATCATACAGAAAGATTTACGAATCTGTTAAGACTAGCTATACAAAGTGTAGTAATTAAGTAGAACAAGGAGTACACACGTCTGGAAGAAAATTTTTTAAATCGACAGTAAGAAAATATTAAATGTTAAAAGAATAGAACAGAAACGATCAAAATACATTAGAGCCATCTTATTCACAATTCAAAGATAAATCAAGAAGCAAAAAAAATTATTATTACAATTAACTACGAAAAATTCAAAATATTTATGAATAATTTGTATATTTTGAATTACATTTATCTTTATTTTCCATTAATAACATGAGGTTTTGTAATTTACGAAGAAGACAAATATTCACAACGCAAATACTCGTAATTTAAATTTTAAAGTCATAAAAAAGAAATCAATGCCCAGTTGGCGGCCCCGGGGGGGGGGGGGGTGGGGTATATACTTTAATACATTTACGGAAAAAAATCCATTTCAAGTATATATTCATTAACCATTAATCAATATTCCATTTGAGAGAGAAAATACAATTCTATTAAAAGTTTCCTAATTAATGAATTACTATTAAAATGTTTATAATGAGGTAATTCGTAGTTTTACGTAAAATCTCAAAATTCCCGTTTTCGAAAATAAGCCCATCCAACCACTTTAAATTTGAGAACTTTCCATCATTTCTGAACCCGAAGAAGTGAAAAGGGAATTTTAGCCCCATATTGTAATCGGTTAATTGGATGCATAACTAAAATACACTTTTTTTTTTTGTACCAATCCCTTAAGCTTCGGTGAAAGCACGGAATATGGTAATTCTGGCACACACAAATACAAAATATTAATGCAATTGCTAAAAAAGAACTGAAGTATTTTCAACAGGAATATATAAGGGGGAATATATATACATATTCAAATATTGTACAATATTTTAAGAATTCTCAATTGATTGGTTTTATTAACGTCGCACCAGAAGCAACAAGAGGGCCATTGGCGACCTCTTAATTCTGCTGATGTAATCACTGAAATTCTGTTGAGGTTCATTATCATTTTGAACCTCGGTCAAGTGACGAGGACTACACCCGAGCTGTCAATTTCCTCAACACGCCTACGAGAAGACTTTAAGCCTTGTTAGATTTAACGTGCATCGACAAAGGCTATACGGCAGGTCTTTAGAGGCATCAAGGTTCGAACCCAAGACTTTATGAAAACAGCCGGCAGCGAGTTCGTGACCATGACCATTAGGTTACCGTAGCCACTTATAAATAAACCAACAAGTGTAGAAAGAGCTTGTTCCTACGTATAAGGATTATTTTATATAAAAATTAGATCATAATATTCGGAGATCAAAGTGTTGGTCAATTTTGTTTCTGACGTGGCTATTTTTTAAACATGTGATAAATAGATCGTTATTTAATTATATATTTTATCACTGATTCCATTGTGAAAAATTATTCATGTATGAGTATTACTTATAACATAATTCGTCATAAAAATGTTAATTTTATTTTCATATATACTTCCGTTGCATTATACAAGAATCAAAATGCTTAATTCTCAAATAAAATTTTATATTGACGGTTTTAAAAAATTCCCAGTAATTTACAGAGTTTTTTTTTTTTTTTTAAGTTTTGCCGACTTATCGGTAGTAGAAAAAGTCGATAGATTTCAACCACTTTTCGTAATTAGAATAAATTTCATTATCATCTTTTCATTGGTTACTTTTCTTCGATTTTCATTGCCAAATTTTGATGCGAATTAAAATTAATCAGCGATCGTTTTCGCAACGACTCAAAAACCATTTACAAAATAAATAAGTCTGAAAATTATAAACATTAAATTTATTAAAGTAAGCAAAAAAAGTAAACCCTCAGAAAAATAATTAAACTAAACATTAAATACGAGAGGACTGCAATTAAATTACAGTCCAATACACTGTTCCTAGCCTTAATAATGGCCTCTTTTCAGACAAGATCACAGGTGCCTTCACATACTAGGTGTTTCGAAACTCATGGGGGAAAATTTAGAGGGTGATAAAAAAAAAACACCGAAACAAACTTTTGGTTAGTTGGTTGTATTAACTCCGCACTAGAAAACAATACGTGGGCCATTGGGACGGACCGCGTAATTTTGAACCTCGGTCACCGACACTTGAGTTGGCATTCCCTCTCCAAACTTCAACACCACGCCAACGGGAGAACTTTGAGCCTCGACCGATTTAACGTTCATCAGCCTCGGCTACGCGGTAGGTCTTTTGTTACAACCCACGACTCGTTGAAAACCGTCGGCCGCGAGTCCACAACCATGAACGTTAGGCTATCATTGCCAACATCTAAACAAGCAATTTTAACCATATAATGCACAGTCGGAGAGCAAGCGTGAACCGTTGGATGGCTCTGTAATGGAAAGCATAAAACGCGAGTTTTCATCCAAATTGTCATTTCTACAGTGGATTTCAGGCGGCATGGTGACATACAGTAATCAGGAAAATACAATGCTATCTAGAGGTTCAACGCTTGCTCTCCGACTTTGCATTGTGTGGTGAAAATTGCTTGTTAAGTTGTTTTCTATCACCCCTTAAATTTTTGCCCATGAGTTCCGAAACGCCTTCTATAGATTCGGCAATAGCAGATTCCACAGGAAACAAAAATACTATACAAATTAGATGAACATTTAAGGATTAAACACCTGATGATATATGGGCTTTGGATTAAGGATCGAGCGCCGAGATCAGCGTGCACTTCAGAGGTGCAAATACATCATAGGATATTCCAGGTGAAGCAGAAAATTGAACGTATACTTCTAACAAATTTCTGTCTGTTAAATACTAATTTAAAAATTGCGAAACAGGATAATTAGATAGATTGATTGTTTATGACCGTCGTATTTAGAAGAAACACGATTGCTTTGGACCACGAAACGCGTAATTCTGAACCTCGATCAAGTGACGAGGACGACACCTGAACTGGCACCTCCCTCTCCAAAGCCATGGGAGGACTTTGAGCTTCGACAGATTTAGCATGAATCAGCTTTATACGGCGGGTCTTTAGAGGAATCAGGACTCGTATCCACGACTCGACTAGCGAACATGTTAACTCGGCTACCGCGAGCACGAATACTAATTAATTTACAAGATTTCTAATTTACCCCCTTGAATCTATATAGTTTTAATGTATTCCAAATTTAATAAGATAAAATGCGATTGAGCTAGTCGGCTTACTACATTAATCTGTTAGTAATTGGACATTTTTACACTTTTTCTGACAAATAGGAAATATTTTATATATTCTACTTCAACGGAATAATGTAGGTTTTACGTAATAAATATTGTAGATTTTTTTTATTATTATTATTATTAATGTAGCATTTAGAAACAACACTTGGGCTTTTGGCGATGAACATCATCTAGGTCAAATGATAAGGACGACATCTGAACTGGCACCTCCCTTTCCAAACTTCCATACCAGGCAATAGAAGGACTTAAGACCTCGACAGATTTAACGTGCCTCAGCCCCGCATCACGGTGGGTCTTTAGAGGTATCAGGACTCAAACCCAAGACACGACGAAACGCCCACCGCGGGATCAAGATCATGACCATTATAGACTATCGCACCCACACAAAACAGATAAAACACAAGGCGAATAGAAAACTTTGTTTAACTGGTGTGTTAGATCATACATGAAACAGAAATAAATAATAAATTTAGTTTTAATATCAATTTCAAATTTCCTCCTTAAATATAATAATCATCATTTTCAGAAGCACGCTGGATACGGGAACAAATTTTCAAAAGCACAAATTCACGATTCAGAAGAACTCTGGTCAAATTTCTACTGTGTCAGTTTATAAAATGTCATAAATATAGATGAGATGGCTTTTTAGAAGTAGGGGGAAAAAAGGTATTTTTGGTACTTTTAAGCGACATGTAAAAATGGAGGACTAAAAAGGCTTCTTTTGCTTCTGCACCTAAACTCTGAACCCTGTTGGTTCAAAAAAAGTGCAAGTAAATAGTGCTATCATCGCATTTCTTATAGAGCATTAAAAAATATAACTTTGTTTTTAAAAAATCTGTGGTTCACATCAAAAGAAAACAAAAGAAAATATCCAAAACATTTTTATAACCTTCAGCTGATAATCAGATTTGTAGAAGATTTAGTTACTATTACAGAGAGAAATATTTTACACCTTTTTAATCCTTTCAAACTTTATCGACCCTTTAGGTTTGAGACAAGATTGTTATTCAAATATTTTAGCATTTTTTTGATTACTTCTTTTATTTATAATATACTAATTTAGAAAATGAGCTAAAAATCGAATTGAAAACTATTATTCACAACACACATATATTATTGATGGATTACTTATCCCAAATCAGAGAAGAGCTTATACAGTTCCAGATAAAATAAAAAAGCAAGTCTTCCAGAACTCCCAGATTTTGTATAAAATCAAAAAACAAAAATATATGAAGAGTAAAATGATGGGAGGAAAGGAAAGGGTGGGGAAATAAAGAATAAAATATTTTCAGAGCAAACATAAGCTAATATCAAAATTCTAACATTTTATCCAGCTTAAACTTTAACCTTAAAAAAAATGCTCAGAAAAGTACTTTAAAATTTATAATACCAACATATTCAATATTAAATTATACTTTTTTAACCAACTAAATAAGGATCCCTGAAAATATAAAGTCAATCACATTTAAGCTTGAGGTTTAAATGTACACTAAATTTTTAAAAAAAGATTTATATATATTTAAACATGAACTGTGCATTCAGATTTATTAGGCAAATTACATGACTACACTTCTCCAAAAAAGGATAAGCTTTATATAAAGTTTTCATTACCCTTAAACCATTCATTTACAAAGTTCTAAGACTCAATTTATTGAGTTACTTTATTATAATAGAACATAATTTTATGATTATTCTATTAAGCAATTTTATTGAAAAAACTTTAAAATTGCACCTCTATCTTACACTGATATAAGCATAGCACATCAATTTATATAATTAATAAGGAATATTCAACTATAACATTAAATTACTTAAAACCTCTGAATGAAGATACATTACAAAAGAGATTTAAATCATTTTACAATATATTCAGCAAAGATTAAGTTATAGCAGCATTTATCACACTGAATGTCAAGTTTTTTATACTCAATTTCAAAATTTAAGGAAATTAATATAAAACATTGATATCTACATTATTAAACACTTTTTAAAATTTTAAACTATTATCAAATTTTGATACTAGATGGCAGTATGTTCAGTTTCAGAACAGAATCAAAATCCAATTTTGAATCACTGGATGTATATATAATTTAAAGTAGACTTAGATACACATTAAGTATGTGGGAAATGATTCCTTTTTTATGCAAGTCAAGTAAAAAATGAAAATTATCATAAATCCTAATATTTTTAAATGCCTATCAAACATTAAAATCAATAAATTATAATTAAAGGAGTACACCAGGTTTTAACACCACATTCTGAAGAATAATAAATAAAATTAGAATTAAATTATAGGTCAAGTACATACAGTTAATAATGATGTAGAAACAAAAATAAAAGTTGAAGCAATCATAACTCACATATTTTCTATAATTAGTAACATTAAAGTACCTTTTGAAGAAAAAAAATTACAATACTAGCAATTTTTATAGAATACCAATAAATATTTTTACGCTGAAAATAGAAATGAGTCATTTCAAAAGCTCAAAAGGTAACATTAAAAGTATTACAATAGCACTAAAAGACATATTAGGATACATGGATTAAATATAAGTGCATAGAATTTATGTTTTATGAGTTAAGCTTCTTTTTTTTTTATTAGCTTAATCATAAATTAGCATCAAAATTTTAAAAAACAATAAAAAGGAAGAGTATTAATGACATATAAAAACATTAACATTTTTTTTTTAATGTTGGATATAATTTGAAACATTTTTCAAAATTAAAAGCCCAAAATTTGAATATGTTTATGGATATCTGGTCATGCAATACAATACTATACATAAATTAAACAAGTTAATTGTTTTTGGCTGTCTTTCAGTTGTTTGACATGAACAGTTATTTTCTTGTTTAATTACTTCAATCTTTTGAAACTTAAATTATAATAGTAGAGAAGCAAGCATAAATATAAAATTTAATTTTTATTAATATGCAATATGTTTTAGAAACCATTTAAAAGAAATCAGTATTAATAAAATAAATAAAAAAAAAAACCTTGTGAAATTTTCATTTTTGGCAACATCCATACAGAAAACAAATAATTGTATTAAAAAATTTTCATATTCAGAGTTTAATGTATAATGGGACATATTTCTAAATTTTAAAAGCTACTAATTAAACAGAAACACATTAAGCAACATTAAAACTGATTAATGCTTTAATTTTCAAGCAAATTAAAAAATGAGTACGCTACATTGAAGAATGTCACTCTGCGAAAACTTTTAAGTTTATAACTGTTATAATTACATAAGTAAATAATTTAAATGTGTAAGTTTACATATAATCTAAAATAATATTTCATCATCAGCACAGATACATTTTAAGATATAATTATTCAAAAACTTTTAACATTCTCATTTAGTCTGAAAAATACTAAAAATCAGAGCTTTTAATTCAAAAGTCTAAAATCACAGAGTT
The DNA here is from genome assembly GCA_019974015.1 of Nephila pilipes. NCBI lineage: Eukaryota > Metazoa > Arthropoda > Arachnida > Araneae > Nephilidae > Nephila > Nephila pilipes. Next base: position 26,442 of record BMAW01070518.1, on the reverse strand, counting down.
ATAGTACTAAGGAAAAAAATTTCATAGCTTCCAGAATTTGAGTGATCAGTGTTTGATCTGCAAAATATTATATAAATAACACGAATGCAACAAATTCAATGAGCTAGAATGAAGGAGAAAAGTCAATCTAAAACTGTTACTACTTCAAAAGAAAAAAATTTTTTTTTTCTTTTCGAATCCCCACATTCCTACAAAACTCATACATTTTTAATATTGATGACTAGTATTGAAATAAATTAAAAACATTATAATTAAAGTAATATTTATAAATCTCACTTATATAAAAGAAAATAAAATAAAAAGAAATTTACTTCTATCAAAGGGAATAAAGATATAATTATATATAATTTAAAAAATACACTCTTTAACTATCAATATTTAATGGGCATTACTTTTTGAATAGAGAAATAATATAATGATTTTAGGCAGACTTTTTCATACTATGCTTGAATAAAAAACACTGTCTTATTTCTAAATTCTTTTAATAACAACACAAGAAAAAAAATTAAGAGAAATCAAAAAGATTTACACCCAACAATAACAAAATAATATCAATACTTTAAAAACACTTGCTATTTTTTATTCTTTTACCCTAATAGATAAATAAAATCCGATTTCAACAAATGAATTGTTATAGTAAAACAAAGATAAATTTTTGAATTTATACAAAAAGAACTATTTACCATATTATGAAATCAAATGATAAAAATATCTTAGTGATATAAAATATATTTAATGTTAGAATAGTAAATAAAAGTCGAAACAATAAGTATATACTTCCATCAAATATAATTATGATCCGATAAATAGTACGTTAACATTTAACAAGAATTTATGTTATTTGTTTTAAAGATTGATATAATAAATATTTATGTCACCAAAGGTGTGGACTAACCATTCTAACCCTATCTTAAATGGATTTTATATCCCCAAAGCATATTACTTTTGCATATTAATACCATTTAAGAAAATACAATCATATTAATAAACTATCAATAAAAAAACCTTTACAAGTCAGTTGAAAAACTTTACAAGAGATAAATACAATGCAATGTATACTTTTGATCTGAAACTTGTTTACTAAAAATCATGTAATTGTAATAATTGTTTTATTTCAAGGATTTAACTTTTTAGAGCTACATTATTCTTATGAGCCATATTGTACACTATATTAAACAAACATGGTTTATATATGTTTTAATAGAAGTTTGTTGGTTTAATATAAGTTTGTTTAAGCCAAATCAAATTTGTTATATTGAAATAGATAGTTAAATTCCAAATCTTGTTTCACAATGATTGACATTATATTTCATTTACTTTCTGAATTACCAAGTGCATCGTAGCAAAATAAACATTTATAGTTACTTCTGAAGAAAAATCTAAAATTTACAGAAAATGCAGCACAAGAAAAAGAATAATACATTTTGATTCAAAGAGTTAAATCAGAATAAAACAAACTCTTAACGACATACAAAAAGTAAACAAATTAAAACTAAATTACAGACTATGATGCATTCAAATATGCATAATGTATAATTTTGCATGTATATGTATAATTTTGTACATTATATATATTGTGAAACATACATAACGATGTATATTTGAATATACATGATGTATAATTTTATGCATTATACCATCAGTTATATATTTTATATTCAGTTTTCTACTACGAAGTATTAAAATATGTATGATATATATACACCTTAGAGGAAATGTCTTGAATATTTTTAAATATAGAACTAAACAGAAACTAAGCAATTTTTGATATTCGATAATATTCTACATCAAAAATATACAATTTGAAAATAAAGAGACATACATAAACAAACCAAGAAGAAAAATCGCAGTATCCAGAAAAGAAATAAATTTAAATAGGTTTTTGATTAAAATTTAGTTCTCTTAGCATCCCATCTTTTAACACGAATCAGGTCTACCTAACACACTAATCCTTGAAAGTGAAACAAGATTCTGAGAGAGAGCTCACACATGTTCCTTGATAAAATCTCGGATATAAAATAAACAATACCAAAAGCAGCACACGAAGAAAAAAGAAGATACTACGCTTTATATCCTTTGATGACAAAAACGGTGAGCACATGTTGGAAGCGTGGTTATCGGGTAACGAACGGAGATAAAAAATTACTGCTAACAGATTTCGTTTATTTATCGCACTTGAAGTTAATTCAATGCAGTCGGGTGACTGTCACATGCAATTTAACTTACCGCGCCTGATTTCAGACCGCAGTTTTAAACACGTGGATGAAAAACGACGAGAAGACTCTATCTGCATCAGACCAGCTGCTTGGCTGCGTTATTTACCAACCTTTCGACCTCTGAAACTTATTTTAACTTAGTACCAAGTTTAACAACAAACGTCAAACACCTCCTCCACTACACAACAAAGTGTTAGTTGTAGTCTTTTGGCAGCCACAATCAGAACTAAAATATATTATTCAATCACAGTTAGATCTTCAATGCATTTTTTTTTATCTGTGATGTGGGACAAAATTCCCAGAAAAACCATTTTATTTAAGTTTACTTTTGTATAAGTCTTAATGTTTTTTTTATTTTAAATTATTATTTACTATTTCTAGAGTCTGAATTGAAAAAATAAGATGGTTGCAATCTGAGCAACATGGTAGTTAGTGATATTGCTGTTCAAGGGACGAATTCAAATTTGAATAAAACTCATTGTTAACTTAAAATTAGTGCCTCTATTTATTAATCGTTCTTATTGCCTTCATTCATTGTCTTTGAATGGCTACAGTTTGTGGAGAGACTGGAAGTCCTGTTGGGATGAGAATAACCAGTTTCGAGGAATATGGAGCGTATTTAATAATCGAATTAAGAGAAATATATTATAGAAATATAATACATTTCTTTAAATTCAAACTTAGAGAGTAAGATACATTTTCTTAAAGTTCAAACTTAGAGCGCGAGTATGCAGTCAAAATTCCAATGCCACAATTTGTTTTTGTTTTCAGCTTATAAAACAAATCAAGGGCTTCTTTCACAAATATTCATTTTTGTCATTGGTGAATATATTTATATTTTTCTGATTTATATATAAGATATGATATTCACAAAGAGCCAATACATTCATTAATTTTCAACTGCTGTTTTCGAGATTGACCACGCCTTTTATCAGTAGCGAAATTATTGCAGCAATTTAATTATAAGTGGGAAAATAATCTTCGTTGCTCTATATTCCCCAAAACAAATCAATCAATTAAATTAAGTTCTTGTCTAAACTTTAAGAGATTTAAAAACATTTAATATAGGTAAAAAATAAAGGTTAATCTTATTGGTTAGTGTGACAAAGACATACATTAGTATGTAAAAGAAAATGTCCCAAAGTATAAACGTGCGAATTAAATTTCTCTTCATTTAATTTTATTTTTAAAAAACGAAAGAATGTTTCAGATATATACGAGTTTTTATATCTAAATGGATTAAATGCACAATTATGCTTTAATAGAAGTTTATTCAAAAAGATTAAAAAGAAATACAATTTTCCGAAAACTTTCATTTCAGGGTTGAAGAAAAACCATTAAGGATATTGATGAACCTTTTATTTAGAAACAGAAAAGGGAAATACATGAATATATATATAAAACATAAACCCTAAAGTCATCACAAATTTCATTTTATTTCGAGAAAATACAATATTTAAGAGGTGCAATGACTAACATTTATGCATACCAGACAAATATTAATTTTAGGCTGAAATTGGTAGCAGGCCTGGTTTTAGTAGTGTCTAAAATTAATTAAATTCTTGTTTTATTATAAAGTTTTAAGTTCACTTTAGAATGTATCTTGAATCCATCAAATGTATCCCGATATATATTTAATTTTTCAAACAGAATTATAAAACAATATAGAATTAACTAATAATTTGTATAGTTTAATCTTGACATTTTAAATTTTTGCCTTTTTAATGTAATTGGAACTTATATAAATGAAAGGCAGTACTGTTTTTCAATTTTTTTTTCTCCCCAAAACTTGGTTACAAGATTAGTAATAAAATAAATGAAAGGATATAGACTACAAATGATTCTCCGTAAATTTGACACAAAATTGTTGTAAAAATAAAATATCACATATATAATATCTTTATTTATAAATCAACAGTCGAGGAGAGAAAACAAATCTTTCTAGATTCTAGCAAAAAGCTATATAAATAACTTATTCGGTATACAATCTCAAAATTATGTCATCGATACATAAACATCAGGTTTACTACAGTGACAATGCAATGCACGTAGTATTTAGAATCAGATAGTAAATATTCTTATCTTCACCAAAGCAATGATAACTGAAGAGGGATTTCCTTTTAAGGCTTAGATTGTATTTAGTAATATCACTATATTTTGCTAAGTTCACTGAAGCAGTAAAAGGACTCTTGCAAAAGCCAGATTTCTTCTAATTTTAAACTATGAAAATACAAATTGGGTGACAAGAAGAAAAATAAATTGAACTCTTTTGTATTTCTAAAGGAGTTTTACTTATATAAGTTGCATAGTAAATGTTTTAGATGATAAACTTTTAAATTTCAACTTGGATTGGACTTTAAAAACTTTTATTTTGGAATGCTTAGAGGGGTTTTTTTTGACAAAGTTAATTAGCATTTAATAAAATTTGAAAAAAAGTAGGAAGCAGTCAATTCAAATTAGGTACTGTACATACTCTTTTAATAAGCTCTATTTCTTATTCAAATAGAAAAGAAAATCAAGTTTTTCAATTAATTTTATTTTGATCCTTTTATATGAATTAAACCTTATTTTGACAATATAAAATTACCAGGATTTTAAAATTCACTTTTAACCCCTTCCCCTCACAGTTTACCCTTAGAGATTTTACTGTAGTCTGTATTATAGTTTTAGAATTATATTTCGCATTGTAAACTACAAGAATCAATGCAAAATAAGGTTGCCACTCGTGAAGATCGCCATTATCCTAGAGTTCAATAAGATTTTTGGCATCTTGATTTACTCCTATGAAGAACGCTGAATAATTCCAAATATATAAATTATGAACACAACAGAAATCGTATGTATAGCATTACAAATTTTTATGTATTTGTACCCATAAGGATGAGGGGGGTCTATCATTGATGATTGAAGGTCTCAATGGTCATATTCTCCTCAGATGGTCATTATATATTTGCGTGAATTATAATACTCTTTATGGAGTTCAAATTTATGTTAAAACCTTTTACTTTTAACTTTAATATGAAATGTTATCAAACTCTCTCTCTCTCTCTCTCTCTCTCTCTCTCTCTCTCTCTCTCTATATATATATATATATAATATATATATATATATATATATATATACTACTTAATATATAGTATATATATATATATACTATATATATATATATATATATATATATATATGCTCCATATATATAGTACACTTGCTTTTCTAGAAGTTGAGGAAAAATATCAGAAAAATAGTGATTGCAAAATTTCTATTCGAAATAATTTAATGAAACATTAATCAAACAGTGTTTCAAAAATTAGAACAAAACGAAAATTATAGACATATTATTTGTCTGGAAAATACATAATCGAAGACATACCTAAAAACATAGTATCTGAGTTCAGAGGGCGACGAGCTTCAATATGGAATGCGATCACCTGCCGGCCCAGATTTAGGTATAAGTAAACTAAGCATTTGCCGAAGCAACATATTCGAGGAAGGCAACAGTTCTACAGAAAAATAATAACATGTTAAATAATATTAAAATCAGAGAAAATGTATCCTACGCATAAGCCGCAGCTTCTACCTCACAGATGGCGCTGAAAACCCCTAAGAAGTTCCCAGCACACGCAGAAACTTTCCGCATTACAATAATCAAAACAATAACTTAAATCCAATCAGCAATTTTTTCCTAGCTATCGACCAGGTTAAAGGCTCTCGCTGAAATATTTTCATTCTCCCAGGTCTTTTATTTAATCATCCTAAAATCCGTGCTGCTAAAGGCAACTCTAACAAAAAATTCGCAATCATAGAAGCTTCAATGGAACACAACGATGAGTAAATACAACTTTTTAAATAGTTACAATTATACTCATATAAATTGTTATTTTTTCAACACTCTCTTTCTTTTATTTATCAAAATTTCACTTTCTCATTTAAATCACAGGCATATAGCCACACCCACCCAATTTATATTTAATTTTCTCCCCTCAATGGCAGCCAATTACAGTCATAGAGAATCTCACCTTTCAGCCAATAGAAATTCATGCACTCTCAATTTTCTCAAGCATCAAATTTTCTCTCCATAATTTGAACTTTTTTTCCAGGCTCAATTATTCAAAAAGAAAAATTCCATCCATCCGAAGCAACAAAATAGATACCAGATTCGGGCTAGAAGAGCGCTTCGCGCTCTAGGCGCCTGTGGAAATCAACGTGAACGTGAAGTTGTACAGAAAAAGTAATTTCACTGAGAGCAAATCAAAATTATAAAACACGAATGGGCCGTATATTTTCAATCCGTTTTAGTACTTAAGAAGTTAGGTGAACCTTCAAAGTGTTACATAGAAGCACGTAGGGTGGCATTCATTATGAGAGCTTAAATAGGATCCATGTAATTAGTATATGTAATAATATATGTATGTGTAATAAATATGTTGGAGGGATTAAACATGTCTTCTTCTGGTAACGTTGACGCTCTCAAGTATAAATCCGAAAATATCTTTTGTTGCGTGCCCACAGTCCGTTTTGAGAAAAAGAATTTATTTTTATGATCGACTAGCAATAATGCATAGTTTGAATTATGGGTACAGAAAAATTATAACAAATCTGCTTATTTTGATTACTTACATTACAGTCTTCCAAATTTAAAGTAAGTACGACAAACCATCTATATTAACTGTTCCGAATTTTTCTGATGGATTGCTTAAGGATTTTCTTGACGAGTGAAAGAGAGATTAGGTTTTAAAAGTGAACATCAATAAACACTTTATAATATTTTGTACAAGATATAACCCTATCATTATTTAAGGAGTTGATTAATTTCAGCTCAATAACAGAATTTTGTATCTGTGAAGGAGGAAAGTGATGAAAATGCGAAAAAAGGGCGTTTTTAAAAGTTGTATACATGAGCAATACGTTAAGTGTTTTCATATAATTAAGGTAGAATTTCTAAAAATTGATTTACCTGCTCTGACAGAAGTCGTGGTTTTGGGGAAGAAAAAAAACAAACCCGGTTAGAGATTAAAACGGAACTTTATTGAGTGTAAATATGCCTCTCACTGTCAACGAAGCGAATACATCACAAATTATTAATTTTGTTATATAATATTCATTAAAGGCGATAAAAACCACATGCCTAAGATGGTATTTAAAGTATTTGTAAGAATTTTTAATTTTCCTGTGATTAATACTAATAAATAGTAACAAACAAGGTACGTACCATTCAATTTTACGGACAAACATGGCTTGAAGATCGCCCAGAAGGCATAATATGCTTCACAAAATTACAACTATCTTTAAATCAGGAACAAAATGAAATTGTCTTATTTCGTTTATGAGGACGGACAGAAAAGCTATGTTATAAAATAATCCATTTGGACAAACGATAAGATCCCAGTTGTCGATTAGAATATAAGAACCAGATAACTGAGTGTTGTTACATTTCCTAAGAATACGACGTGCTGAAAAGTGGCTGGTTTCAGAAGTAATTACTAAATATAAACAGCCATAATTTTTATCTGTAGGATTAGCAATCCAAAATAAAACCATAAATCTTAAACCCGTATTCTAGAATTTAAAGAATCTGTTTTGATTATATCTCACAAACAAGCTATTTGCCTTCAATACGAATTCTAAACCTCTATCCCTGTATTTAATCACTGATGACAAAAAAAAGTACCAAAATATTTTAAAAATATTTTCATCTGGTCTTCATCAACTCCAAATGATAATTAAAACACTTATTCATAACAGAAAACGAAGAGAAACAAACCAGGTAGGGAAAAAGGCTTTTGATTCTGAGATGGTATTTTTAAATTCATCTTTAAAGTAATTGGAAATGCTATATAATGAAGTGGTATTAATTAGATTGAATAAGCAAAAATAAGTGACTGATTTTTTTTTTTATCTAACATTAAAAACATTATTAATATACGGCAATGGTTACTAATGTATTGACGTAAATTTCATTTTTCATTTCGCTGCCCCGACTAAATATTGGGAGGGAGTTGGTACCATCAGTATCTCTCCCTCTCAAGCTACCGCACTAATATAGTGATGGGTTGATTGAATGTTTATTAATGTTCAACTTAGAAACAACGCGAGGGATATTGGTGACGGAACTCGTTACTCTGAGCCTTGATCAAGTGACGAGGACGACACTTGGGATGGCAGACCTCCCTATAAATTTCTACACCACGCCCATGGAAAAACTTGAAGCCATTGTAGATTTAACGTGCATGGCAGGTATTTAATGATCGCTATATGGCAGTTCTTTAGTGGAATCAGGACTCAAACCTCACTACTCGACGGAAAGAAAATTGGTCTCGAGTTAGCGACTGTGACCACAAGGCTATAGGGATTGATCTTGTGATAGGACACAAATTATTTAACAATGGGTTTTCAGCCGGTATACCAAGAGCAATTTTATAACTTAATGCAGGTATTTCTTAAGTAATAAAAAAAAGTATACAAAATTAGATAATGTTCTATAGTTTTAAAATTCTAACGAATTACAATTAAATACCTGGCTAAAAATAATAATTACATTACTATCTAAGATATTTCCTCATTCTTAATTGATTTGTGTACTCATTTGCCATTTGCTTTGATGTTATTTGAGTATCTTGAATTGTGGAAAGCAGTCTTAACCATTTTTAAACTGTAAAAATCAATGATCCCATTCCAAATTGTGGACTGGATTTTATGACAGTGTGTATAAGAAAAATGTTAGGCAACTATACTCTCTGAACATATTTTGATCATCTTTGAAAATCATTTTTAATGTTTCAGCTGAATTTACAGCAATTATTCTAACAATATATTTTCGTTCTTTGGACATTTACAGGTTCCCGTAATTTTAAAAAATGTTTTCTTCGAAATATTTTCCATTGACGGTTCACATAACTGAACAAAATATTTGTATCTATTGTATTGCATCAATACTCTCCTTTAGAAATTCATTTGTGAACTAGGGCGGATATCGCTGGCAAACTACTCAGCGGGGCATAGAGGAACTTAGATCAGGACCAGTTTGTGTAGAAACTAAACTAGGTTGGACCCTAATGGGAAAAGTTAAAGAAATAGAATGACATGACAATACAAATACTGTTCTTTCCTGTCATGTAACTGACACAAATATTTCAGATTTAGGGAGGTTAGACACACTCGGTATTTGTGATCCCACTGAAAAGAAAACTAAGGAAGATTTAGAACAATCGGCTAAAGAGCATTTTTTCCGAAATGTTACTAGGGATTCAGAGGGAAGGTACCAAGTACGATTGCCCTGGATTGAGAGACATCCCCCCCCCCTCTTAACCAATTGTAAGGACATTTCCGAGAAAAGACTTGTAAATTGCATAAGGTCTATGAAGAAGTTAGATAAAATTGAAGATTATGAAATCATTTTTAAAGATTGGTTAGACCATGGTATTATAGAAGAAGTGAGTAGTTCGGATCCAGAACATTATTTGCCTCATCGGCTAGTTATCAAGGAAAACTCAACAACGAAAGTTAGGCCAGTTTTTGATAGCTCTGCTAGAGATAAAAATTCACCATCAATCAACGATTGTTCAGAAAAGGGACCCAATTTGGTAGAGCTGATACCTTCTGTCATAAATAGATTTAGAATAGGAAAATATGGAGTTGTTGCAGATATTAAAAAGGCGTTTTTACAAAAGTGCCAAATTGGCTGAATCTCACCACTGCAATGATCTGTTGGTCAATTCCAATTTAACTTAGAAATTGTATATCTGTTATAAAAGAAGCGCTAATCGGCATAAGCTTTTTTTTTTTCTTTCAAACAACAATAATTCTACGATTTTGGATCATTTTTGTCAAAAAATGCTAATGATAATTGTAATAGCTATTTATTTTTTTGCTAGAGAATTCATTGATAACTATAGGACATAAGGAAGAGTCAGTCTTTAACAAATAACTAACAACGTTTATTTACACTTATCAGAGCTCGCTACACCCTTTTCTCCCACACGAGAGTGCAGGTTGTGTCCCATTGCAATACACTTGCAAGCCCTCTTCTAAACACGGAGAAGGACCACCAGAATTTTCTCACGACAACAGGCGTCTTATACACTGCAATAATTTATTAATAAAGAAAGTAACGGACTAATTAAGAGGTATTTTTAGATATATCTAGTTATGAAAAAGTTTTTGTTACAAGTAAGGAACCTGGGATCTTAATTGCGTTTGGAATATGAAATCTCTTGCGCAAAGAAACGTAATTTTTTGGGTGAATTTAAATTTTGGAGAAATCTTTTTTTCCTCTTTCGTATATTTTTGTTTATACTTAAACACTTGATAAAATAATTTTAGCTAAACTTTAATTATAGTGAAAAAAATTTAAAAATCAAGAATATTTTTAAATTCTTGAATAAATTAAGAATATTTTTAAATTCAGTTTTCATTTTTGAGATCATCTATCACTGCACGATTTCGTTCTTATGATAAGAATGTCCGATTAACTTCTTCACTTAACTGATAACGTATCATTGTTTATTTAAGATTTTTTGAATGTAGCTTTATTATATTATTAATAAATTAGTGCCGTTTTTTAAGATTACAAATAACCCCATGTGGTATTTTAATTACATGTGGGATTCACGTTCCCTGGTTTTAACACAATATTAGACAAATTCTTGCCTTTTGGAAATACATGATTATCGTATTCCAAAATTTCCAAAACAGTAGTTCATTATTTTGAGTTTAAACATTTTTGATGCTTAGAAAAAATCTTTAATATTCATCTCTTTCTTTGATTATCTATAATATCTTAAGACAAATTACATCAGTAAATATTAATACATTTCATATGAAATAGGGGCTTATAATTTTATGTTGAATGTTTATTATATTAGTTAAGGATATGGGATCTAAGAAAGTACTGATTCAAAAAAAGTATTTAGACATCAAGGAAGAAAGTTCTTTTAGCGGAAAAATCCAATTGTGAAATACACAAAGTAAAAAAAAGATAATTACAACGAAAATCTTAATGTTACTAATATTATGCATAAAGATTGAATGAAATTCAATTAAATGTTGCTCAAAAGAAATCTCATTTCATCACGAATTGCAAATAAATAAAAAAAAATATTAAATTAAATTTAAAAAAAAATAAATCTCAACGTTGATAAATTGAGTTAGCATTTTATCCGTCTTTAAAGTTTTTATTTTTCAGAAAGTTTCTTTATTTGTCTTGATTTGTTTCTTTCTTTAAAGAAAGAGATTTATGGCGCCCCCCCCCCGCAACACACACACACCAAAAAAAAAATCGAAAATATTTCTTAAAATCATAATACCAGGGGTAGTTCATTAAGTCCTTAGAAATTCCAAGAGATTGTACTCGAATCATCGAAATTGCTTTATTTTTAGTTTGCATCATGACTCGCTAGACAGCTGTCAAAGTCTCAGTTACTCGTATTCGTGATCATGACGCCTTTCATACTTCAAAAATTCTTTGTCATAACTTTTCTGGCCGATGAGACAATCTTCGCCTATTTTTTTGGAAAAGATTCCCCAGAAACGATCCGACGTAAGCTTTTGCTTGATTTTTGGTGCATAACGATGAATACAGGTCCCACCAACGGTGACAACTCGACGCAAAAAGAACTCGATGAGGCAGCAATCAAATTTTGATTTGGCAGCAAATTACTACCAAACCAAAACTAATATATGAATCAAAGTCGAATTTGTTTCGGCTCCATATAACAGATGGCAGCACCCAATGGTAACTACAATTTACCCTAATGATGCCATCTGTCTTCAAATACAAATACTTTTTGAGCTACTCTCGTAACTGAAGTCGAAAATTCCAGCCAACACAACTTACCAAATACCTTGGAATACTCAGCGCCATCTATGGGTGTTATTTAGTATTTTTTTATCCACCGAGAACAGTCTTAAAAAAATCCGCTTTGTTTTGAAAACTAATACGGTAGTACCTCCTAATAAGGGACACCCACCGACCAGATGTTTCATCCCTTAAAGAGAAACGTCTCTTTATAAGAGGTAAATACATTTACTATTCAAAGGGCGCAGGATCAACATAATTGTCCCTTAAATAGAGGTATCCCTTACAAGAGGTATTACTGTATTTTAGAATACTTTTAACAATAATGTAGCCGTATATGGAAATTTTGGTTCACATATCAATTCATAAAATTTATTTTGTATTTATATTACAATGTATCTATTTTTGTTTTTCATTAATTTTTTTTCTTTCTCTTGAGATTTGCACGTTTTGGGTATTTCTATATTTAAATATATATATATATATATATTGAATGAAAATTAAGTATGATTTGTATTTCAGTGAACTTATGTTTCTTTATCATTATATATATTATCTTGCATGTTTTTTTAAAATTCAGAAAAATATTTTTGAAGTTATTTTTTATGGTTATTCTGATTATTTACTGAATGTTTTTTTTAATACTATAACATATGTAGATTTTTAGTTATAATAAATTTTTGAAATTTGTCTTAGAGATTTTAATGTATATTTTGATGTGATTTGGCATAGTTAAAATATATTTAATTATCATTATTTATAAACATTTTTAAGTGTTATAACACTCTTTGCGTATATCCTGCAGTTTTCAAGTGAATCGAATAAAAAAAAAGGGGGCTTAGCATTCAAAAAAAGCAGAAGCAGCTTATTGATAATAATTCTATGTGATTTAAAGAATGATTTTTGTTTGGGTAATAATAAGAACATGTTCATACCGTGAATACAAAAACTGTTGTAGCTAGTATACAAAATAGAAGAGGAGTAAGTAATTCGATACACACTTATTAATATGGAGTCAAATAAAACTGAATAAGTTTCATGAAAAAGTTTAAGGCTGCCAAAATTTGGAACATTTTGAGGGAAAAAAAAAGTCAAAATATTAAAATTCTTCTTTAGATTGTTTCCTCCTATCATTTCTCATAAATTGTGACGTTATTATTTTTATTCAAGTTTAAAAATCACCCAGTTTCTGTTCATAGTAATTTGAAAGTATACCTTATCAGATTTAACCTGTACCATTCTAGATTTTGTGATTGCAGAGCTGGTGGTGAGAAAAAGGTAGATCATCTTATTATTTTTTAAAGTTAAATAAATAAAGAAAATGTTTTAAGTCCAACTGCATGCTTTTAAAATCAATTGGCTTCCAAATGTTTTATAGTAAAGCTATGTTCGCCTTATTCTATAATTTCATTGATTTTGCTTTGCAGCTTTTTCTTTGTAATTTGTTTTTTCTTTAACTTTGTATTTTATTTGTTACACTTAATTTGTAAGATTTATAAGTCCAGTGTGACAGTAGTGGAACACAGGAATTATTTATCTGTTTTCAATAAGAAATATTAAAATTAATTTGTCTGGTTATAATACATATATATTGATAACATAGTACATGGACCCCCAAATTTTTTGTACCTTAGAGCACATTGAAATATATCGGTGGGTTGGCAGGCACATTTTTTTTGTTTCAATATGAACAAATAAATAGGGCATATAGGAGAATACCTATTAAATGGGGATTCCCCTTCATGAATTGTCCCGTAATGCAGAATAAATAATTAGCTCTTCGTAAGCCGCTACGAATAGTGGCTTATTGTACAATAGTACAGGGAGATATCAAAAATACTTTCAATTCGTATATATTCGGTATATATCAAACTAGGTTGTCTAGTTTAATTAAGGTAACCGAGACTCTAAAACGTTTCAAATTTTACAATTTTTGACTTCATTATTAAAATATAGAGGGCGCTTTGCTGATTCCCTCGTTCAGAAGTCGGAAGACCGCGACTTGCGAATCACATATGGCTATTTGCAAAGCCGTTTCTGGCTCGTCAGGTTTCTACCTCTATTTATTACATTTAATAACATTCTTAACGGGACGGGCAAGCAGTTAGATTGGAACACGCCCTAGAAATAGTTTTAGTCTAAAATAAAATTTAGAACGACGATTTAAAAGAATATATGCCTAGAATCCTCTTCAGAATTCAAATTATTGTTGAAAAAAGGAAAAGACCTTATGAAGAATTTATACGTAGATCGTCAATGGCATTCACTGATATAATTTAGTTTTGAATTTAAAATTTTTACAGTTATTACTAGCCCCACCCTAAAAATACGAATATATTTAAATATACATACATGGGCGTACCCAACATCTTGAACAGTGGAATCTAAAATAGTGGTGAGTAAAAATGGATTGTTAATTCAAGAGCAAACTATGTCTTTTTTTATAGGAAAATAAGATAGGTTGCGTATTCTGCTAGTAAAGTTCATAACGTTTATATGAAACAACAACCAATATCAATTTTAATAATTAGTGAAAACATGCAGTTCCAGAATAAAGTACTTTCGATATAAATGGAACTGAAATTATTTCACGAAATTTGGAAGTCTATTTCCCAGCATTATGATATTTTAACTTTGGTTATTTCTTGTTTTAAGCCACTGAAATAAAAATATCTTCGTCAATTCTTAGTTTTAAAGAAATGGAAAATGTTACTTTCTATAAAACTTTGCTTATTAATTTAATAATGACACTGGATTGTGACCGCTACTGAGGCCATATTCACTCTGGATGTGCCCACGCGTATACATACAAATGGCTCTCTGATACCTTCGTTATCCTGGTTTTTCCTTAACCGTTTAGACGCCAATGTTCCTATTTGGGAACATCAATTTAAAACAATAGCCTCATAAACTTTAAACATATCTTTATGCGATTTTTAATTTATAAACATAAGAATTTGATTGAATTTTTGAAATGTTTTAAAATGTAATAATTTAGTTTTTTATATCGAAAAAAAAAATGTTCAAATATGCAAATTTTGACATATTTCATACTGAGATTTTTAAGGGGTAAATAAAATGTAAATTAATTTTAAATTTGGATGAGTTATGAAACAGTAGGCTTAAAACAATAATTTGCTAACAATTAAATCACAAAAAAGGGTTTAGTTGAGCAATTATGAAGAGAGATATTTCGATTTTCCCAAATGAGAACATTGGCATTTGCCATGAACTTTTTTTATATGTTTCAACTGAATGCAATTAACCAATTTGAAAGACATTTTACAGGTATATTCTGCATAAAAGTAAGTTATAATTCAGTGCAAAGATGATTTATCTAGTATAAGATTCAAGTTCATCGCAACCTCCTTCCCCCCCCCCGCAAAATAATACTGGCATCTCTCTGTAATTCATTTTGTTTCTCCCCTGATTTAGCACCAATGTCAGTTATTGCTAGTTCTTGCTAAGAATATTTATTTCTGTTAAGTACAAACGAAAAAATGATAAACAAGGGAGTCACAGTTGTAGCATATGCGACACAGAGCAGAGGCGAAAAATTTATTACCCCATCTTCTTTCGAAAGGCCAAGCCTATTTCCTGTCCACACGTGATTCATTTCAGAAAAGAAAATTCACTCTCAGACAAGAAAAAGTTTTTCTGTGTTCCTGATGTGAGTTTTTCTATTGATTATGTATCACGCTAAGCGTTTTGAAACTGTGGAAGAAGCTTTCGAATATTTTGATACGTTAAATTCAGATAATTTTTGATATTTCGGATGTTGATGTATGTATTATTCCGCCAAATGAAAGTGGGGAAATAACAGAAAATAAGGCCATCAATGATGAAGATTTAGGGGAGATTATTCTGAGGGATGTAACAGGTCAATTGAAAAGTCCCCGGCCTACCATAGTAAAATACATTTTTTGGGCAAATTTTTTTTTTTTTTTATTGAACATAATTCCCTTCAAGGGTGATACACTGATTAAAGCGACCCTCCAACTTTTCGATACCATTTTTGGAGTACGATTTGTCCTTTGCTTCAAAATAGACCTCAGTTTCGGCGATCACCTCTTCATTCGACGAAACTGTCTTCCCAGCGAGAATTCTTTTGAGATCTGAGAACAGGAAATAGTCGCTGGGGGCCAGATCTGAAGAATACGGTGGATGAGGAAGCAATTCGAAGCCCAATTCATGGATTTTTGCTAAATGGACTAAAAATGGAAAATAATTTTGTTCTTTGTATTATTATAAAAGTTAGAAAGTGGTTTTTTATTACAAAAATAAAATTTTAAATATACCTATTAATTAAAAATTAATCAATTAAAATTAATACCTAATTAATTAAAAATACCTAAACTGTACTCCACATCGGTGTCTGAATCGGACATTGCGAAAAAAGAAAGTTATTTGCAAAAATTTCACTGAAAAGTAACCAAAACTAAACGAGAAAGTGAAAATCTGCCTTTATTTGTCAATCCAAGTGTGTCTTTGTTTATCTGACAGCCCCTACATCTTCCCTCCCTCGACCGAAGTCGTAATCGGTGAAACACTAGGACCACTAATACCATCTATTAAGAAAATAGTGCTTTAAGTATCCTAAAGTAGAAACGAACTCATCTCGGGCTTTACAAAATAGAAACGTTAATTTTCCTCCTACCCGAACTTAGTTCGGGCATCACAAATTCTGCACGTAGTAGTTGCCCGAACTGGATTCGGGCGATAATGGCAAGGGGTTAAAGTCTATCGGTAAATTTAATTCTGAATTCCACTCATGTAATATTTATTTCTCCATGTTTTAATGTTATTTCATATTTTGTTCAAATTCAAATAAATATTTAGAACAGAAATTCTTTTCTTTATGTTTCATGAGTAATTTCATATATAAAATACTACCAATCTTATACAAAATTGCGCTGATCGTCTCGCCGAATTAACGGTTCTTCGCAAGCGTAGTTTTATACGTCATTATGCTAAAAATTATACGATGAATAACAATTAGTCTTAAAATTGCTTATAATAAAACATTTAATCATGGTTTTTAAAGCAACACGTTTAATTGTTTTGAAGAAAGAAAGATACACTATTTAAAATAAATTCGGCAATTTCTTTCGGATGTTAGAAGAGGTTCCGAAGGATAACAAATTTGGGAACACTGTCATAAAACTCGTAGAGATAAATTGATGACAACACTTCCTCACGCATGTGCTGAAACGTCGAGTGCCCGAAGTAATGTTAAATCCTGGCTACGTGCTCCATGGACAATGACAGTCTTTTTAGGTCTTCAAAGCCTATTACAAGCAGAAATAATTCCACTAACCGTTTCGAATTAAGCTGATAATAATGTATCACCCAGGTTCAAATGAATGTTCTTTTAAAAACTAGAGAATACCCCTTATAAAGTTGTATTTTTAAGAAAGATTTAAATAACAAAGTGTAACGAACAGTTATCGTACTATTACTGCAATGCCTCTGGCGGTATTTCTGAGAAACCTTCAGTGTTCGAGGAATCGCCGTTGGCTGAAGATTTCTTAATGTGTAACGGAAAATTTAATTCTGAAAGCCAATTTTCTAAAAGTTGTTTCACATTTTTTAATGTTATTTTTCTTTATTTTAACGTTATTTCATTAGTTATTCCTATTCTAATAAGTATTTAGAACAGAAATTCTATTCTTTATGTTTTAAGAGTAATTTCATATATAAAATACCACTAATCTTATACAAAATGGTACTTAACGTCGCGCCGAATTATCTGTTCTTCGCAGGCTTATATTTATGCGGCTTTAAGCGAAATTTTATACAATTAATAATAATAATAAGTCTTAAAATTGTTTATAATAAAACATTTAATCATGGTTTTTAAAGCAACACGTTTAATTATTTTGAAGAAAGAAAGATACACTATGTAAAATAAATTCGCCAATTTCTTTCGGATGTTAGAAGAGGTTCCGAAGGATAACAAATTTGGGAACACTGTCATAAAACTTGTAGAGATAAATTGATGACAACACTTCCTCACGCATGTGCTGAAACGTCCAGTGCCCGAACTAATGTTAAATCCTGGCTACGTGCTCGATGGACAATGTAATTTCTCTATTGTTATTATGAGCATTGGGGACACTTTTAGTGCAATCAACTGAAAATGTTTTAGCTTCAGTGTTCGAGGCGATCGAATTAATTCTTTGTAGAAGCCCGTCTTAAATTTGCGTTAAGTGCGTCACTACTGGAGATGTCCCATAGTAATATATTGGCGTTGCCTGATCATGAAGTTGGTATAATGCCTAGAAATTATTTGCAGTACTCAATTTAAATTTGTCATCTTTTTTCGACTGTTTATCCGGTTTGGAAAGATTTTGAGACTCTATGAACTTAATATCTTTGCTAGGTTGGTTTGCTACACATCCTCCGAATAAAAATATCGTTCAAGCGAGAACGTCACGTCACATTGTGTGCACTATATATCGGTCCATACAATGCTACCCATTGGGAGAAAAACTGTATCTTCCTTTATGTTTTTGCCGGGGCACACGCTTTCGTAGCCTCGAATTCAAAAATTGGGCATCCCATCAACCTTATGGGTCTTTTAGTGAAATCAGGACTCAAACCCATGACTCGACGGCAGCAACACCGCCCATGAATTCGCGTCCATGATCTGTCGGCTACCACGGCCGCATCTGAGACATCCCAGCCATATTTAATTTTTTTTAAATCCTATGTTCTTTTATTTGAAGGCAAAATACGAATGATCCGAAGATAAAATAAAATGAAAATTTTTGTGATCGGGTCATGTCTGACATAATAATTTAGGTACTGGAAGTGGTGTAGCACATTCTTGTTAGAATCGAGCTTCGAGTCAGCGACATTCCGGATTCTAAAAATCTTTATTTTGCCACTAATTTTACCATTTTCTATGAATGAAAAAAAAAAAAAAAAAGGACTACTTACTTATCATAATCAATGATTGTATTCAATCTGTGAGCAATTGTGATAACAGTGTGGTTGTTGAAAGCAGTACGAATTGTAGTTTGAATGAGACAATCTGTGTCCATGTCCACAGAAGCTGTAGCTTCGTCTAAAACCAGGATCTTTGTTTTCTTCAATAATGCTCTTGCAAGACAAAGAAGTTGTCGTTGCCCCGTGCTGAAAAAAAAATGGTACAATGATTAATTTCTTTTATTTCAATTATAATTTTGAGAATTAATACTGATATCTAAGGAACAGAGAGGTAAAGAGAAGAATGTGATATTAAATTTTCCACTGAATTCTTATTTTGATGTTAGTGATAATGAAAAAAATTATGAAGTTTTGGTTGCAAGATGGTACATTATCTGTATTACGAACCGTTCTATAGATGGCGCTAGCAGTCTCTCTCTCTCTCTCTTTTTTTTAGAACTTGTTTAGCCATTGCTACGGGGCACGACTCACTACCCATTGCTCAATAAATGTAAAGCAATTTCTCCTAGTCAATTGCTACTTAGATGTTTCAAAATAACTCGTCAGCTAACACATCAAACACTCATCAGCTTATGGTCCGTCAAGGCGGAGACAAAATTGATAAAATGACTCTAAAAGAACTATCACAGTCATGAGCAGAAGAAAAGGATATTTACTTGGTCTAATTACTCAGATTTAAAAACTATTAAAAAAAGTACAGATTCACCAATGAACCAAAAGGAACTGAAAAATATTGAACAAGCATCACGTTCTCACGTTAAAACACACACATACACTCCTGACATTATACGTGTTACGACCCTTTGTTTGAATAGACAAGTTTAAAATAATTCAAAATCTATCAATACATTGTTCAAAACGACAGGAAAATTATAATGTTCTATAGGATGTAGAACTTCTGAATTTTGAAAACAGTTTGGATAAAATGGAAGAAGACATTGTACTAGTAAATAATGACTTCGCTAAGTGTAAAGTAAAAAATTATCATCAATTTATTTATCTTAATTTCGGAACAGTATGTTGAGTGGTTATAATTTATATCTCAATTTGAAACACTGATTTGTAGTACTATCTATTAATCGGATTCTCAAAAATCGTATTACTTGTAATCTTCCCGTATATTACATGTAAAACAGTTGGAAACAACTAATGGCGCATACGAATCTTTATTCGAATAAAATTTGAAACTGCTTTTCAACTTCGAAATTTAATGATCTACATTCAGAGTTATCTTAGAGATATAAACGAAATCACTATTTTTTCCGATCATCGAAAGAGCTTCATCTGTTGCTACTGAAACTAATTTTGACAGAGGTATATCGTAATTTTTGCAGAAGTTCAGAAACAATATCAAATATAACTTGTCCTTTGCATCGGTATTAGTTTAAATAATTCCTCAAAACTGTTGAAATTCGTCTCGTAAGCATGTAAAAAAACCTTAATTAAGCTTCAAAACCAATATCCGTAAACACAGACAATGAGAAAAAGCTTCGAAACTAGATTTTGTTTTAATCTGATATCTTAATTTGTAGATCAAATCAGTTACTCTTTCCGCAACTGTATTTCGAGATAAAGGTATTGCTTTAAAAACAATCTTTGCAGATTTGATTAGACATTTGTGCTTATAAATTCCCCTTCAGTAAAAAGTTTCGAGTGCTTAGCTATCAACTCTGACAAGACGTAGCTTGCATGCACAATTGTTTCACTTTCTTGCAATAGTTTAGGAAACATAATCTCTTTCATTTTTTTTGTCTCGTTAATCCCAGGTAATTATCATAATAATGGTTTATATTATTCGTAATGACGACTAACGTTGAACAAATTTGGTTCGAAATTTCGAACATTCATCGTTCATTCATCGTTCGAAATATTGCAGACAAACATTGAAATTTCGATGTTTGTCTGCAATATTTCGTTTATTTGTACTACTTGATTTTGATATAGACATGCTGAAAAGAAATGGTGCAAAAAATTAATAATTGTTACACTTTTCTACTAATGGAACATATAGTAAATATTTGAGTTTTCTTAATATTCTCTCTTAATGACTCTTTTTTTTTATAACTTTCTAGTTTTTTTTCACATTCATAAATGATTCCCAAAAATAGAATCATGACTTAATTCCAAAGCTTTATCTCATAAACTTTCTTAGGAAACACAAGTTGATAAGTTTAAACTCCACAAATAGTTTCTTCGCAAAACAATATATCATTTCGAAGGAAAAAATTGTTTTCCCTATAACTAGCGTCCTTGGGAAAAAATGTTTTAAGTTTGGGGACTGCTATTGGATTATATGAAATTTATAGCTCTCGGAATTTTTATCTGAGTTATATAACATATTTATCCTTTCTAAAGACAAAATATGCATTTTTATAATTTACTTTCATTGTTCGTTAAATGATAACATGTATTAATTTATGATTCAAATTTAATACTCTGCTCTTTCTTTCTGGAAATGTAAAAAGTACTAAGATCTGATGAATTATGTTTATATATCTCATCATTTTTATTTTGTTAGCTGTCAAAAGACTTATTATTTATACTTCCGGTCGAGAAGTATCCTTCGTCGGTTTACTTTGGTGGCAAGAGAGACGCGGATGAGCGGGCCGCCTTTAAATTTAAGGTTTCTAAAATAATAAAAGGAACATTAAGGCATATGTTAACATATTAGGCAAAAAAGTGTAGAATCAATAACTTCAATTAGCATAAGGGTGCATAGAAATTTACAGATTTAAGGATGACAAATTGCGAACACACTTCATAAAAATTACAGTTTTATCACAAATATTCTTTTTTCTGTTTTCCTAGATAAACTAAAATGGTCGATTATCAAAGTGAGTTTCAAAATACAGATTCGAATGTATATAGAAGGTAAGTCCTTAAGTGAAGTCATTAAGAAAATTCAAAGACATGATTGCATTTAATAAAATTATCTGAGTATTATCCCAAATTTAAACAAAGAGCAAGTAAACCAGGAAAAGGAAGGAAAGAGAAATCCAAGTTCCGTAACCAACAGATATGAATCATTCGAGATAGAGAAACACACTCAATCTAAGATAGCAGAAATCTTCAAGATAGATATTTGAATTATACCGAACATTTCCGCGTATTAGCCGAGAATTTTTGGAACTTTTCCAAAGCTTATGAAGATGACGTTAATTACCGACGGAGCGCTCTTCTAGCCCGAATCTAGTGAATAAAAGGTTTTTTGGTCAAAATGGAGTTTGCATTCTATGGAGTTGAGTGTAAAAATATGGAGAAAATTTTTTGAAAAAATTGGAGCAGTAGAACGTTGATTAAAGGCAGAACAATAAGTTGATGCACCAGTATCACTAGTGACACCTGGTAGAGGAAAAGGTCTCTATTTGGTAGAATGGTAGGTAGAACGACTTGGAGGAAGTTTCTTGATTCTTGAAGTGCAGACGGATGCTTGAATTGCTATTGACTGATAGGTGAAGTACTCTAATGCTGCTATTGGCTGCCTTCAATGGAGTTTAACTGAGTATATATAGGGTTGGAGGGATTAAAACCTCCAAAATCATCCCACACTACAACGCACATAGTCATAAACAAAATCCTTTTTATAGTATTTTTGAAGCAATTGATCAACTAGAAGTCGTTGCTGAAATATTTACAATTATACCTGTACTCCTCACAAACTTACATAAAATTCGAGCAACAAAAGGTCAAACAAACAAAAAATTCGCCATGATCTAAGCACTAATTGAAATCAATGCAAGGTAAAAGCAACACCACTTTTTTAATTTTGCAAAGTTTTACTCATATAAAAACTTTTTTATATTTTCTCTCACCCTTTAAAATTTTAAAATTTTGTTCTCTCTTTTTATGACAGACAACTTATCACATAACTTATCACTCGAGGAGCATCATCCGTTTTTACCGTAAACTCCAAGGGAAAGAAGAGGACAGCAGGGTGTCTTGGTCATGAGTCCCGTACCTATCTAACGAAGGTAATTTCCCGAGGGCCAAAAATTTGATGATGGCGAATTCTGCACCCCGCTAACGGAAATGTATACCAAACCGTACTATAAAAATAATAATAGATACTGTAGATGATGCGACATAAGAATGACATTGAAAGATAAATATTTCTTTAAGTTTCTAATTTATAATTTGGGTGTTTTACACGCAACCTTTACGGAAGAAGGGAAGAAAAAGTCACATGAAATCCGTGTCAGAATCCCAAGATCCAAATCAATCATGAAATTCACTTTCACTCATTCGAATGTCTGGGTGCATATCCTCATCATTTTCAATACTAGAACTTATGATCTCTTCGTACACAAAAACGACCTCGCTTCTACTTTCTCTTCGTACTTTTTAAAAGTTCGAACTAACCACTTTACTTAAGCTTACATACGGATTTTGAATTTTTGATAGATTATAAAAAGAGAAACGCACTCCCGGCATAAAACAGGGATTGACATGTATATTTGTAAATATATGTTATTCAACAGAAAGATAAGTTTATGCAGAAAAAGTTCAAATATTATACTGAAAATCAAATTAAATGGCAATGAGACCAAAAGAGCACCTTTCCATTCAAATATAAGTCGAGCGAAAATGATTGCTCATTTACTAAGACACTAATTTCAAAATCTTATTACTTATGGAATCAAATCCTTTTTAATGAACAAAAAAAAGTTCGATATTTTTAGAATTATTATGTATGGCTTTGACTCTGCATTGCGCCAGAATACATTACACTCAAGGAAGCGTGAAAGTAGTTCAGGTCTGGTTTTGGGTTATTGCTTGTAAAAATGCGTGGAATTTAGATTTTATTGACGGAATAAGGGATGAAATAAAAGGCTTGGACATATTTATTAAAATAATGTTAAGAAAATACTTCTCAAAATATGTACTCAGAGTTAAATGTCGCATTTCAATATAACAATCCAAAGCACAAAGCTAAAATTGTTAAGTTATGATTACTATTTCTTTGTAAAATGAAACATTATTTCAAGATATCAACGGGATGGAAAATTTGTTGCCTCAGTTGTAGAAGTAAGCTTAACAATATATTAAGAGCAAGGTATGCTTAAAAAGAGTGTTATGAGAAGAATTGTAAAGTAGGCTAGCGAAACCACAAAAACTTGTTTACAAGAGGCAACTCCGTTTGACATATATTAATGAGTGTTCAAATTTCTTTTCGCTTTATAATCTTTGAGAGTTGTAAACTTAAATTTTTGACAAAAATTTAGATAACTTCCTTATTAAAGAACTAGAAAATTCTAGGGAATTTTGAGGAAAGAACGAATCAATTTTCGTGGCACCTAAGAGAACACCCTCCTAGGAGCTGACCGCAGTCAACCGTGCTGCAAAAATCGTTATCTTGCTAATACCGGCGCTCAGCACTAGACACACTGCAAAAATTTTCTATTTGAGACTATAATCAGAATAATTTGAACAATTCTCGGGATGTAGTTTAGTCAATTATTTAAGGGGGGAATTGGCTACCCATTGCATAAAAATGTTCAGGTTTTCCAATTTATCATCAGTATCTCTCACCTTTTTGCAAGTTTCAATGAGATTTGGAAACACTCGAAACAGATCTTTGTTTTCATTTACAGCATCAAAAATACTAAATTATTTTGGTTTGAATCTTTTATTAATCATGTTATTTTTAAAATAGTTAGGGAGAGTAGAAGACAAGTTTTCTACGTTTGTTGTGCCATCTTGGGGACTTCTTTAGTTGTTGCAAGCTTGTGTATATGATTTATTTTCAGAAGTAAATTTAGAGTTACAGGATTTACTTTTGTTTCCTTAGCTAGTCGTTGCTTTACTTCTTCTGGGTATTGGTAAATTTGGACACCCTTCCCAGGAAGCAATGTGTCCTTTGGTTTTGAAATTTATGAAAACAGAGTTTTCTATTTTTTCCTTAATAGAGCATTCCTCTGTTAAGTATCCTTGATCACATTTAAGACATCTAGTAAGCATTTTACAATTTTTGGATGCATAATTAAAATAATTGCATTTATAATTCAGAGTAGCGTCAGAATTGAGCAACCTTATCCATCCAAAAGCCCTGGTCTTCAAAAGCATTTCTGATACCGCCGGTATCAGTCTTGAGCCTGTTCAAAATAATTTTGAGTGGTCGTTGCGTGGGTGGTTTTACAATATAGAATTTGATGCTTTTTCTTTTAATAGGGTAGTTATTCCTATATGATTATCTTCCTTGTTAGTGAAAACTTTAAATAATTTTCCTGACAGAGTTTTGAATCGGTAAAATGGGTAATTCTATTTATTTCATGAAGGAGTATGTTACAATTTTGCTTTTGGCCCATCGCTACTAGATGAGTTCTACGTGGATAGACGTCAATGGATCCTCTGCTTGACGTTGATTTTCCATGGACGCCTAGAGAGCTCTTCAAGCCCAAATCTTGTGTCTATTTAGTTGCTTTGAATCATTTGGATTTTTCATTCTTCTATGTAGCATCGTGAAACAAAAGTTAAAATATTAGGTGATGGAGATTGCAGGCAGTTGATTTATAGTTAGCTATGCTTTTTGTTTAGAGATGAGTATCTCACAACTGCGATTGGCTGCGCAAATGAGATGAAAGTTAAGTAAAAGTGGTGTATGTTTGAAAATTTGTCTATCTAAAAAAAGAGAGAACAAAATTTTAAGGAATGAGTAAAAATAGGGAAGACAATTATATGAGTATAATTTTGCGAAATTAAAAAAGTGGAATTGCTTTTAATCTGCGTTGATTTCAATTAGTGCTTCGACTATGGCGAATTTTTTTTTGTTTGCTTGATCTTTTGCTGCTCGAATTTTGTGTAAGTTTGTTAGAAGTCCAGGTATAATTGAAAATATTTCAGCAAGGGCTTTGAGTTGCTCTATTGCTTCAAAAATACTATTAACTGTGACATTTATTTCAGAAAAATGGACCAAAAATGGAATTTTTTTTTGACTGTTTAATTTTGTTCTTTGTATTATTATAAAAGTTACAAAACGGTTTCTTGTTACAAAAATAAAATTTTTAATACACTTATTAATAAGATTAATTAATTAAAATTAATACGTAATTAATTAAAAATACCTAAACTGTACTCCACATCGGTGTCTGAATCGGACATTGCGAAAAAAAAAGTTATTTGCAAAAATTTCGC
Source organism: Nephila pilipes (assembly GCA_019974015.1). Lineage (NCBI taxonomy): Eukaryota > Metazoa > Arthropoda > Arachnida > Araneae > Nephilidae > Nephila > Nephila pilipes. Next base: position 351 of record BMAW01070518.1, on the reverse strand, counting down.
TGAAAAGCAACCAAAACTAAACGAGAAAGTGAAACTCTGCCTTTGTTTATCAATCCAAGTGTCTCTGTTTATCTGACATTCTCACATCTTTCCCCTCGACCGAAGTCAATCGGTGAAACACTAGGACCACTAATACCACTATTAAGAAAATATTCACTCATCCAAAGTAGAAACGAACTCATCTGGGCTTCTTTACAAAATAGAAACGTTAATTTTTCTTCTCTACTCACGACTTCGGGCATCAAATTCTGCACGTGGTTGCTCGATCTGGATTCGGGGCAAAAGTACACTTGGCAAGTTAAAGTCGTCGGTTCAAATTTAATAGCAATACGTAACTGAACGAAGCAACAT